>BPTQ01000008.1:23898879-24295663 GCA_019973895.1 Chrysanthemum seticuspe
CGTTGTGGAGTACCCAAAAGATTTTTGTAAGGATTCCGGGTACCCGAATGCTGTATATGGAATTCAATGAATGTATGTATATTCGGGTATTGATTCTATTGGATAATGTATTTGATTACTGGCTGTGAAATAATACTAATGTGCATTAGGGTTGTCTTTGAAATATAACTAATGTGTATTAGGGTTGTCGAATCAAAAGTGTCTACTAAAGTCATCCAAATTTACCCAAAAGAAAGATCGATGATTCCTACTCTGATCACCGTAAGAATTCAGGAAATATTGATCTTATCCTTTAAATCATCTAGTGTTCCAATTCCACTAATCTACACTATTACCCTAACACAAGTTTTTATCTCACTACTAGCTACACTATGTTGTCTCAAAATACCCTTCATCTCACAAAACTGATTCATCACTCTATTTTTGAACACAATCCCATTATCACATCTAATCACCTTAACCTTGTGATCTACTAAATTTCCTATTCTAGTTATAAAGGACTTAAGAATGCCACTAGTCTCATCCTTAGTAGCTAGAAAGAAAACCCATTTAAACCTACTGAAATCATCTGTGAAAACTAAGCTGTTGGGATTATGTGTAATCAATATAAAGTTTCTGTTGGGATTACGTGTAATCATAATAAAGTGTCGGTCATTAGTTTATGTAATAGGTTATCTTAGTTATGGGCTTATATGTATGTAAGTAACTTAAGGTATATGTCGTAAGCCCATGGGCCTTAGGAATGTTTTTAGAAAACCCATGAGGTGTTGCCCTACCTTTTTTTAGTATAAATACTATGTAATGGCACTCTAGTGCCTTGGTTGGTTCATTTGATATTCAAAATTCTCTTATTTATGTTTATGATGAATCCTCCCGTCTCTTTCTCGCTCTATTCTTTCTCTCACTAAAATACTTACGCTATTGGGAAGGAAGCTGGTGAGGACCCTAATTTAGTTACGGGTACGTTCCTTCTCAATAATCGCTATGCTTCCATACTGTTGATACTGGTGCGGATATGAGTTTCGTATCCACCAACTTTATGCCATTACTAGGAATCTCCCAAACACCTCTAGGGTTTAGTTACGATGTGGAATTAGCGAATGGGAATAGAGAGAACATAGACACCGTAGTTCGAGGTTGTACCTTAAGTTTCCTAGACCGCCTGTTTAGTATAGATCTGTTGCCAGTTACCTTAGGAAGTTTTGACGTCATTATCGGAATGGATTGGTTATCGAAGAACGGTGCACACATCATCTGTGATGAGAAGGTTGTGCGTTTACCGTATGGCGGAAAAGTTCTGAGCATACAAGGAGATCGGATCGACCGTTGAAGTCCTTCCCGATTGGGCATCATCTCTTGTATTAAGGCTCAGAAGTACATCGATAGAGGAGGTTGTCTTTTCTTAGCTCGAATTTCTGAAAAGAAAAGCGAGGAGAAGAGTGAAAGAAACCTTAATGATGTACCCGTTGTTAGAGTATTTCCGGATGTGTTTCCCGACGATCTGCCAGGGATTCCACCTGTTCGGCAAGTGGAATTCCAAATAGAGTTGATACCCGGTGCGACACCCGTAGCCCGGGCACCTTATCGACTTGCTCCAAGAGAATTGGAGGAACTATCTAAACAGTTGGCTGAATTGTCAGAGAAGGGATTCATTCGACCAAGTTCGTCACCGTGGGGAGCACCAGTGTTGTTTGTGAAGAAAAAGGATGGATCGTTTAGGATGTGTATTGATTATAGGGAATTGAATAAGTTGACCGTGAAGAACCGATATCCGTTACCTAGAATAGATGATCTATTCGACCAACTCCAAGGAGCTAGTGTGTTTTCTAAGATCGATTTACGATCTGGTTATCACCAGCTTAGAGTTCGAGAAGAGGATATACCTAAGACTGCGTTTAGGACTCGTTATGGACACTATGAATTCCAAGTGATGTCGTTTGGCTTAACCAATGCACCAGCGATTTTCATGGATCTCATGAACCGAGTGTGTAAGCCATACCTAGATAAGTTTGTGATAGTATTCATAGACGACATCTTGATATACTCTAAGAGTAGTGAGGAGCACGAAGAGCATTTGAGGCTCATTTTGGAATTGTTGAGAGAGGAGAAGCTGTATGCCAAATTCTCTAAGTGTGAATTTTGGATTCCGTCTGTACAATTCTTAGGTCATGTGATAGATAGTCGAGGTGTTCATGTTGACCCAGCTAAGATTAAGACCATTAAGGAATGGGCAGCTCCTAAGAACCTATCGGAAATCCGACAGTTTCTAGGTTTAGCAGGCTATTATAGGAGATTCATTAAGGGATTTTCCAAGATAGCTAAACCGCTGACCAAACAAACCCAGAAGGATGTTAAGTATGAATGGGGAGAAAAGGAAGAAGAAGCATTCCAACTTCTGAAGGGGAAGTTGTGTAGTGTGCCCATCCTAGCTTTGCCTGAAGGAAGCAAAGACTTTGTCGTGTACTGCGACGCTTCGCATAAAGGCTTAGGTGCTGTTTTGATGCAACGTGAGAAGGTGATTGCTTACGCATCTCGAAAACTTAAGAAGCATGAGAAAAACTACACTACCCATGACCTTGAGTTAGGTGCTGTAGTGTTTGCTCTTAGGATATGGAGACATTACTTGTATGGAACCAAGTGTGTAGTATTTACCGACCACAAGAGTTTGAAGCATATCTTAGATCAGAAGGAACTGAACATGAGACAACGTCGTTGGTTAGAATTGCTTAGTGATTATGACTGTGAGATTAGTTATCATCCTGGTAAGGCTAACGTTGTGGCTGATGCCCTTATTCGTAAGGAGGACATTCCACCCCTACTTGTTAGATCCTTAGGAATGATCATTGTTTCACCCTTACCATCCCAGATTTTAGCCGCCCAAGTAGAGGGCTAGAGGCATTGACGGAAGAGAACCGTCCTTATGAGAATCCTCATGGAATGGTAGAAAGTGAAAACGGCTTCTTGAAGAGTTCTGATGGAACATTATGCTTCAGAGACAGAAGCTGGATACCATTTTATGGTGGAATCCGTGAGTTGATTATGCATGAGTCGCATAAATCAAAATACTCTATTCATCCCGGAGCCGATAAGATGTATCAGGATCTTAAGAAATTATACTGGTGGCCCAATATGAAAGCCGAGATAGCTCAGTATGTTAGTAGGTGCCTGACTTGTTCAAAGGTTAAGGCCGAACATCAGAAACCATCAGGACTTTTAGTTCAACCTGGACTCCCGAAATGGAAATGGGAACGGATAACCATGGACTTTATCACTAAATTACCGAGAACAGTTAGCGGCAATGACGCTATCTGGGTAATAGTTGATCGTTTAACTAAGTCTGCTCACTTCTTAGCTATTAGTGAAACCGATAGTCTTGATAAGCTTGCTCAATTGTATCTTAAGGAGATAGTATCGCGTCATGGGGTACCGATATCTATCATTTCTGATAGGGATAGTCGTTTTACATCCCACTTTTGGAAGTCTTTACAGACAGCTTTAGGAACGAATTTGGATATGAGTACTGCTTACCATCCACAGACCGATGGTCAAAGCGAGAGAACTATTCAGACTTTAGAGGATATGCTTAGAGCATGTGTTATTGATTTCGGCAAAGGCTGGGAGAGACACTGTTAGGAATTAGAAAATTCCAGTATTGAAGAGTCGGTCACCCCAACTATTATCTAGCATAAGTTAGCTCGTAGACTTGTCGTTATTTACATATTTATGTAGTTAATTAGTTAGTCAGTAGCGTAAAATAGTTTAGTGTATCACCGTGGAGGAAGGACGGGTATTTACCCACTGTATCCCTGATCCACAGGCCGTCAGGAGGTCGTTTAGTTTGTAACCTATAAATACCCTCTACCTTGCAAGGTAGAGGGTTGGATGTTCTTTGGTAATCTAATATTCTACAAGTTTCTCTTACTAGAATATCCCACTTTCTCTCTCTCTTAAATCATCTATATGCTCATTGTGTTAATGTTATGATATAGAAGTGAAATCCAATATCCAACAATTGGTATCAAGAGCCATGGTTAGATCATATCTTGCACATCTTTGGATTTCTAGTGGTTTTTAGGTGGTTTTTGAGTTTGAAAAAGTTTAGTGGTTTTTGCATCATTTGGGTGATTTCTAGTGTTAAAGTTTGGATTTTGACAGTACTTTTATGTTTAGAATCATCACAAGTGTTTAGGATTTGATTTGTTAAGCTTGTATCATCGTGGTTGGGTAGTTTTTGGATTGAAAAGTGATGTTTTTGTGGTTTTCTTGCTAGCGACTTGACATTCGGACTTCATTCTTCGTAGCGACTTGCTTCGCAATTTCGTAGCGAGTTACAGTTTTGGAGCTAGCGACTTAGATCTAGCGATTAACAGTACAAGTAGTGGACTCTCCACTACGGGTAGCGACTTGGTCTGTAGCGAGTTGCTCTTTAGCGACTTGTATCTTTAGCGACTTGAGTCTCGAATTGCTGCCAAAATTATGCTAGCGACTTGAGGCTTAGCGAGTTACTACTTAGCGACTTGCATTTGTCTAGCGACTTGGGACTCTAGCGAATTAGTGGTATAGCGAATTAGGTGTTAGCGACTAGAGAATTGGCGACTTGTACTTAGCGATTTGGATGTTGATTTAACGACTTGGGATTATTGCTATTTAGATGCTAGCGAGTTGGTTCAAAATCTCTAGAGACTTGGGGAGTAATTTATAATAACACAATGTCAGTCATTACGGATCCTTTAATCACCAAAGTACTTGTTCTCTATGACACAACACAGAATAGTGAAACAGAATGCTTACCTGAATGCCATACATTTAATGATTCAGCATCGATTAATCAGAACAACTCAAATAAGTCACTCTTAATGTCTGCAAATGATACTATGAATATGGAATGCACCTGTGAGCCGTTTCGACATCTCAGTCAGCTTCTCAAATTACTCTTATCTACAACCATGGATCGAACAAGTTGTGCCATCCTTCGTCAGGATTTTCCCACTTTGACAAGAACTGTTTTACTTAACTTAGAACGACTGAGGTTTCAAATTACCAAAGAAAACGTCTCAACTGATGAGTCTCATGCCGCTCTTCAAACTATCTTCAATCAATTTCAGCCACTTATCCGAAAAGAATATTCCTCAGATTTTGATGATATCATGACTGGAATATCATTCAAAAAACATACGGGAATGGAAATTCATGAGTTCAGAAACTCATTTACTCAACTTATGGGTAATATGGAAACATACATCAAGGAAGCTACAAAAGAGAATAACAAGCTGAATGCGTTGAATGAGTACCAAGAGACACCATGGAGCAATTGTAACAAGTCATGCAACATTCCAGTTGAACTAGTTGAACCAGTTAATGACACTGAGTGCAGAATCTCAGTTGTAATGAAAAAGGATGAAGACAACAGCACTGATCTCAAACACTCAGAGTCAGAAAAGGTTTCTTTCGATAAGGTACACTTAACTGATCACACAAATTCTCATAAAAAGGTACATGACTCTTACTCTGAACATAACATTGTGGAATCAATCTTTGTTCTACCTAAATCTAATGCAAGTAACATGATTGAAAAAAGGGTATATGATGAGCTTTCAAACAAATTTTCAATTCTTGAAAAACACTGTATCTCATTGCAAATTGAAATACAACAAAAGGATGAAATGTTTTATGCAAAAAAACCGTGTACTAATCAGGAACTTCCAGAATTTAGAGAATTTTTTGAAATTAATCAGTTAAAATCCCAGATTCAGGACAAAGATTCGACCATTGGCAATCTGAAACTACTTCTTTCAGAAGCCCAGAAATATGAATGTCATGAGATGAGTGATGCACTTGAATCTAGAAATTCTGAACTAGCTCTATGTGTGTCCAACCTTCTAAGAGAAAATGAGCATTTAAGAATGAACCTTGAGAAAACAAACTCTAAGTTAGTAAATCAATCTAACCTCTTGATGAAAGACATTGATGACCTCAAAGCACAAATTCAGGATAAGAGCTTCAATATTGTTGCCCTAAAAAATGAGCTCAGGAAGTCTGTTGGAAATAGGATGAACACTAAGTTTGCAAAACCTTCAACTTTGGGAAAGTCAAATGTTCAGAACCACTTGAAACGAACAGTTATTAAACAACCTAATGCCTTTAGGTCTGAAAGAGCTAAACCATTGAAATCTAAGCTTACATCCCAAGCTGACAATATGTCTGTTTTGTCAAAACCAGTCACTTCATTGCCTAGTTCAGATATGATGAATCTCAAACCTCGGACTTATGGACAATTCTCACAGATCAGAAATGCAATAAGTATAACTAGCTCTCATGCAAAACATCATTTGACTGATCAATCCCCTAAGAAATTCTCTGATCACAAAAGGACATATTGTCAAAACAAGGTTGTGCACTCATTTAGGTCAACTAACTGTGGTTTCAAATGGATTCCCACTGGCAGATTTTTTAAGTTTATAGGACTTAAACGAACTTACATTCCTAGATCATGCCTCAAGTGGATTCCCACAGGTAAACTCTTCAAGAATGTAGAACCGAATAGGATCCCCATTAATGATACGTCTGTGTTATACTGTGATGCATCCAAATGTAAGATTAAACATGTCACTAACCCTTCTATGTACAAGTCTACATGTGCTTCAAGTACAATGTGCTCTCAGTCTTTTTCAGGTACAATGCTCAACTCAATCAGGAACTTCATGACTTGGTTCCCATCTGAAATGAACATAGCTGACAATCGGAATTAACGTGTGGACCTCCACAATACTCACAACAGTATGATTGTTGTGACGAATACGGGTAAGGTTCATAACCAAAGGTTAAGTTGTTAAATTGAACTTGACATTGAAAACCTTGGTGAAGACTACCACAATACTCACAAGAGTATGATTGTGGCTCATGGTACAGAGGTTGGTTAGGAAAATTGGTTGTCTCATTGTCAGGATTGTGGTGAAACTCGGTTCCTGATTTTCCATTGCTACAACCGGGACAATTCCCACCATATTCGGGTCCTCTGCACCATATGCACAAGAGCTGATAAATCGAAGAATTATCCGGATAAGAGTTAGCGATTTCCACCATTTCTGTGATAGGCTCGGGAGTCACTTCGGGCTCAGAAACATATTCCATTTCCCTCACCGGAGAAGGAGTAGGAATCGAGGGTTCTCCAATTATGTCATTATAAAGTGCACTCTTTTGTTCTAGCCGTGCATAAAGACGGGCGAGATCTGGATTTGGATTAATAAAATTGTTGCATACATCACAAAATCCATTCCGACAATTATTTCCGCACCAATCACAAATACATTTCAAACACCGAAATTTTTTTTCTTCCATACGGTTTTGGCAATGAAGGCAACGACGATAAGAACATATCTCGGGTTGTGACGGATGGTCAGAAAAACTTTTAGAGTCATCGAGAGATTGTTTGTCGGCTAAGTCGCACCAATAACAAGATTTTTTAGAACCAGGTTGTCCACATCGATCACATACACATTCTGGATTAAGACAACAATATTGTTTCTCTTCCATACGTCCTTTGCAATGAAAACAATGACGATAATTGATCGTGTCCATGAGAATTAAACATATAGAGGGTAAATGAAAAGAATTATCGGGTTAAGAGGATAAAAGAAGAATATTTTTGGGTTTTTAAAACAAATTTTGAAAAGGAAAATCTTTTTGGGTTTTTATATTTAAGAAAACACAATATTTTTGTAACCGTTACGTCAACCGGTGCTCGGTAGCTCTCAAAAGTACGCGCAGCGAAGCGGGAACGAAGAGTGGATCGTTCTTCAGTCTGCAATTTAATGTCAAGACTTTCCTTATACCCCGTGTATAGGTTGTACCTTCAAGGTGAGCCGACGTAACAATTGACGTTTCAGTTTCTTTTGTTGGTTTTTTAATTTTTATGGTTTTGTAAACACTCTAGGAAGAATGTTTTGGTGTTTTTAGATGTTTTTGGGTTTTTCAAAAATATATTTACAAAAACGACGGTAACTTCACTCGGGGAAGGATCTTCAAATGCACGCAATTCGAGACGGAATACGAAAACTCGCTACAAGCCCTCCCCGGCAGCGGCGCCAAAAATTGATTCAATACAAATCAATTATAAGAAAGTTTATAGTACGTGGGTAAATCAAACGTGTTAGGTTTGAGCACCGAGATCGTTCCGAACGAGGGTTGAATAGAATTTCCAACTCACGTCTCGATTATCCGGATTTGAATAAGAGAAGGGGATAATTTGAAGTTTTCTAAACTACGGGATAAGGAAAGTAAATGTGACTAAAATCTATGGGGAAAACCTAAGAATTATGGCAAACTACGCAAATCTATACCCTAAAATGCAAATACGGGATTAAAATGAAACGCGAATAAAAATGCAAGTACGTCTATTCTAAATCCTAAAAATAACCTAAAATTACTTTTATACTAAAAATGATATTAGAAAACTATTTATGAATTAAAACTAATTTTTAGGATTTTTCTTTTATTTATTTGAATTAAAATCTAATTATTAGCTTTTACAACTAATTTAAAATACTAAAAATTATGAAAGTAAAAGGGAAAATTATGAAACTATTTTTATAAAATCTAAAATATCCTAAGAGAATTTTCAAAACTATTTTTTTTAATTTTTCTGATTATTTTTCTATTTTCTACGAATTTAAAATTATTTAAATCTAATTAATTGGCTAAAAATTACAAAATAAGCTAGGAAAAATCTAGAAAAATTATATTTTTTTTAATTTTTGTATTTATCTTAATCTATGAAAATTGAAAAATTATTTTTTTGGAACTTTTTCAGATTTAATTGCAATAAAAGCTATTTAAAAATACCTAAAAACTGTTTTAAATTGGGAAAAATACTAAACAGTGATGAAAATTTATGAAAAATTCAGGAAAATTCTAAAATATAATTCTAAATCTATGAAAAATATAAAACACTATGCTTATGTGTGAGAAATGAGAGCTGTAGTGTAACTGAATTGTAAATAAGCACTTTAAAATAAGCAAATAAGCACTAGAGGACACCAATTAACTACAGAAGGTATATAATACTAAAACTACTCTAAGGCAACTTATTGCAACTACTCCTAACTTCTAATGTGCAATCTACCAAGTTAATAAGCTAACTGCTACTTAAGCAAAACAACTTTTAACCTCTAAGTTTGAGCTAAAGCACAAGCTTATATAATAAGCTAAAGTGAAAACCAAAACTGTGGTACTCAAGACCACCAAGCTAAGAACTGCTAAACCAAATTTCAGGCCCTAACTATCTCAAATGAGCCATGTGCCAAGTCTGCAAGTAACTGAGATTATCACTAGGCTTGTGCACAGGGCATTTTCATAAAATGAGACCAAGTTTAAGCTATGATTTCACAGGTTTAAAAATTTCTCAAAAATCAACTAAAAATATACTTATGAAATCTACCAACCAAACTTGTTAATTCCAAAATTTCAACCAAATTGAACCAGAAATGAAATCATAAATCTTCAGCAAAGTTTTAGAAAAACCACCATTTGCACATATTGACTTTTATGACAAATTTGCAAAGTTGACTAAATTGAGATTAGATCTATAAAAACCAAGTGATACTGGTGATTTATGATAAAGTGAGACCAAGTAAAGCTAACTTATATGATTCTAAACCTAAAATGCAAGCTCTATCAAATCTACACTAACTGTTATGCATATGAAATCAGTTTAAATGTAAATTTGACTTTAACTGCTCTAATATGCAAATGACACATTCAATTGGCTATAATGAACCAAACTGAGACTCTAGCAACAGAGCTTAACCTCTAATCAGTCCTTAAGCACAGATTACCATCATGATCCAAACACTACTATATCCAAATGAAATGCAATCTACTCTTAAAATCCTTACAGCTAATCCATAAAAACTACCAAATCAGATCTAATATCAGAATAACAACTTACTGATGCAAGACTACAACTATATCTATCAAATTTAAGCTTATGCAGATTATCACAATTATGCAGATGTGAACAACTGCAATAACAGATGAGTTAACAGATTATGCAACAGCTGATTAAAAAGCTAAAACTGCATAATCATCAACTAAGTTCAATTATGAGCAATGAAACTAGATTAACACAAACTAACTAAACTGATTCATGAAAACAGAAATGGTACTCACATTAGTCCTGTCACAATGACATGCTAAAGAGATTCAATGAACTACTAACCAAACTTATATCAACCCATATCAGAATGAATCAATCCCAAATCCAACATCATATCAGCAAATCAGAACCCTGTCACTATTGAAATCTGAATTTTGACTTTTATTGACTTTGAGGAATTGTGAGAGTAAATTCTGAGTAAGTTGTAAAAATGATTTGGAATAAGCTCAAGTAAGCATTTGAAAACAGTAATAAGCTGAGATTAAACAGTGAATTAATGATTTAACTATGAAGAGAATTCAATAAAAACTTGTATTAATAAAGCTTGAGTACAATTGAAATTACAATTACTGAAATTTAACTAAAACATTAAAAATACTAAAGCTACTCAGAAAATGTACTCTACACTACTCCTAATCTACTTTTACTCTCTAAAAACTACTTGAGTACAACAGTGAAAGAAAAGGGTATATATAGCCTAGCTTGAGCCTTGGAATCATCTAGAAATGAGCTTGGTGTGCTTTCTCTGGAGCATTTCAGTCCCTTGGATCATCCTTGTACATCATCAATCAATCTCATCCTTTGGATCATCACAGGCACGCACCTTCGTCCAATCAGAAGCCAGGGATTGGTGAATGTGACACACGGATTGGTGACATGGCACCCGTGTGTCAGTGGGTGTCAGAGAGAAGTACGAAAATACCCTTAATGATATTCAATTTGCTTAATTGGGAGGCGGGGCATTTTAGGGTTCTAAGAACCTGGGTTTATTTGGGTTTTGGGGAAAAATAAGAGCGCGTGTGAGTTTTTTATATTAATTTGGTTATTTGACCGGGTAAGTAGTGGTTTTGACCAGGGTCCGAAGTGGGTAAAGGGTTAGGATAATAACCGGGTATAGGTTTAGTTATTGGACTGGTTTTAGATGTTGGGTTGTGGGTTTGTATTTGGATTTTGAACTTAGGATTAGTATAGTGATCCAAAGTATATTTTAAGGATCAAATGTGTATAAGTTGAAACTTCAGGGACCAAAACTGTATTTCTGAAAATTAGATCAAGGACTATCTTTGCCAATCTTCAAATAATCCAAGGGCTGATTTTGCAACTTCTGAAACTTGAGGGGTCACTTTTGCCAAATACTCAAAGATGAGGGACTAATCTTGACAATTCTTCAAACTTGATTATATCTTCTAAAAATCATCCTCAGAGAATAAAATCTTCACAAATGCACAATCTCGACCTTCCGGCTCAGCTCAAACTCTCTTAATCTCTCGTGCTCGGATTTTCGTCTGATTTGGCTTCTTTTTGTGTGTTTTGACATATCCGTACCTGCATAAGCACAAACTCAAGAAACCACAAATATTAGCAATAAACGGCTCTTTCTTGGTTATTTTGGGTTTTATTTGATAAAGAAATGATATGTGTTTTAGCACATATCAGTTAGAAACTATTAGTTCAAACCATTTACGTATTTTATTTGTTTCGTTAACATGATTTTACGTTTGTTATCGACAAAACATTAGAAGATCGTAAAATATAAATAAACGTTTTTACGGCTTATTTGTATTAACAATCTCCCCCTTTTTGTTGATGACAAAACATAAAATTATTTTAAGGAAAAGCTAAAATTCGTAAAAGTTTGAATTTGTAGTTTTTACTTTATTTTCCCCCTTTTTGTCGAACAAAAAGTGTTTGAAGGAAAGCAACACATCGTTTTTAAGAAAAACATGTGAAAGAAATAAAAATAAGAAGAAATAGAGAGCAAGTAATGGGAAAGGATCTCGTATTTACTCCCCTTGACGAGTCCATCCCTATGTAAGGGCGTCAAGAAAGTGATACTAATCTAGTTTGATTGCAAGTAAGTTTGCAAAATATTTCGTCTAAGTGACGAATATGCTCCCCCTTGATGATTGCAATTTTGCAAGGGGATGATACGAAATGTAGACCTAATATTGCAAGTAATTTGCAATGTATTGCTTTGACATAAAGCTCCCCCTAGCTTTAGGATGTCAAAGTCTTCATGTGTAAATTGAATAACTACAAAACAAAGGTTATAAAGCAAGTATAATTCACAATTTCCTGCAAATGTGGTCCAAGTTAGTAGGAAATAGCTTTCTGTCTCACGGTTCCCACGGTTCCCTCCTAGTAGGGATCCGTCTAGGCAATTCTGAGGGATCCGTATTAGCTGATTAATTTCAGCAAGGGTGATGTAACATGTAATGTTATCACAGAAATGAGATATGAATACAATATAATCATATAACAAGTAGCATGTAATTTCATTTAATAAAACTAGAGTTATGATATACATGACTCTAAAAACTAAGAAAATAATACATGACTAGGAGATTCTAGACCAACTATCGCTTGATGCTAGGACACCACTAAAATCTTCTACCTCAAGTTTTGTTTAGATTTAAATAATTTAATCTCATCGAAACGTTCGAGGAGATGATAGAACATGAAACGTTGGTCTTCTCGTACTTCATGTATCAAACTTTCAACATGTTGACAATGATAGCAATCTTTGTCATGGCTAGGTAGTGGTGGTGGAAGAAATGAAATGGCTTGATACGAAGGATCAAGTGAAGCGGCTTGTGGAGCTTCAAACGATGGAGGGATTGGTGGAGGCGCATTTGAGAATGGCTCAACAAAGAATGATGGTGGTGGTAGAGAAGTGTCAACTTCCATATGGTCGGGTGGTTGACTTTGATGATTTCTCATAATCCAAATAGGATTATATGATGGAAACGGCGAAAAGGAAGTCGGAGCAAGTGTTGACTCAACACCTTGATTTTGTACCAATATTCCTCCTAATGAGGAAAATGTTGTCGGCGGAGGCGGATGAGACGGTCTAGGAGGTAAATCCTCTAAATTGTAGAGGTGTGGTGATGATAGTGGAGATGTAAAAGAAATAGCTATAGGAACCAATGGTGATGGTTTAGTGGAGATGATATTGTTTGGCCTAGGAGGTATGGTGGTGTTTGGCATAGGTAGTTTTGTGGGTACTATCCTTTTAGGAATTGGTTTGTTTGGCTGAGGAAAGATCCTATCATTTGTTGGCTTGACCGGAGATGATTCGGTTGAAGAGATTTCATGAATGACACGAGCCTTTTTCATGGGTGGTTCTTTGGTGGATAAGTTACTACTTGGGGTTTTCCTCATGATGAGATGATTTCAAGAGGTTTGCAAAGGTTTCTAAAGTGCTGAAATTTTGGATGAGAGTGATAACTATGGAGGTCCTAACAAAGTGGTTTATAAACCAAGAGATTTGGCAAGTGCATTTAAGCCTTAAGCCACTAGGATTTATTGGAATGTGATGATTAACATGCACAAGAGTCAACTTCAGAGTTTGCACTGATCTAGGAACTCATTTAAGATGAGATGGAGTGTTTGAGTTAGGAAGATGAGTTGAAATGATTGTTTTAGCAAGATTTGACATAAACTGTCATCCGGATCCCACGGTTCCCTCCTCAGAGGGATCCGTCTAGGCTAATCCTAGGGATTCGGTTCTCAGCAGCTATGAAAGAGTGGAAATGATGTTTCTAAGATCTAAGACCTATAACATCTTGAGTGTTTCAGTCCTCCTAAGTGTTTTTAAATGAAGGGGTGCTTAAGTTCTTGAAGGTAATGAGTGATGTAGCTAATGATTGTCTTTTATGGAAGGATTTGGAACTTTCATGAGTACCAATGGATGAGCAAGGATGACACTAAAGATGAGAGTGTCAATTGAAGCTAAAAGATCCTAGAGATCAGGTTGTGACTTTATGATAGTGTTTTTGGAAAATATCCTAGAAGCTTTGAGATGAGAAAAGCTAGAGTTTGATCAACTTTGATCAATTTTGAGGTAAGGATGATTTATGATCAATTTTGCCATAATCGAAAGATTTCTAAGGCTAAATGTGAGAAATCAAGTAAAAAATGAAGTGTGAGTTTGAGAGCGGAAGAGTAATGGATTAAAAATGAAACGGTAGATCTATAAGCGTCTTAGAGTGTGATCTAGGTGAGTTATGTGTGAGTAGGAAAGATCTACTTATCTTGATAAGGACTTAATTTTCCGTAAGACACTATGTTTAGCTTAGTGTGAGGTGTTCTAAGGATATGTTTGAAATATAATGCTTGCACTTGCATTTTCTGTTTGTTGGATCCCACGGTTCCCTAAGTGTATGGATCCGTCTAGCACAAACTTTGGGATCCGCCTATCTGCTCAGCAGGACCTTTACTAAAGGTATGCAATGATCTTGACAATGCATTATATTCCAAGGTTAGTTTAAAAGGGTTCTAACACTAAGATATCAAATGTAAGATGTTTTATTTCATGAGGGAAATAGGATTACATTGATAACGCACGAGTACAAGAGAATTGATCCTATTTTGAAATATTACTAGGTTTCTTGAGTGTTTTCGCTAGGAGGATCATTACGTGATTGATGAGTGTTGGTGGAATATAGAATGAAGAAGGTCTTCATGAGAGATATTTTCAGCGGTTCCATTATCTTGTTCACAAGTACGTACAACGGACTTTGAAATTGAGGATGGAAGTGCATAACATTATGATAGAGGGGTGTCAAGAACATTCCATAAGGGATGAGTTTATTCTTGGAGCCTTGAAGATTTACAATTCGCCTTGCGAAGAAGTAGGCGAGATTGTATGGTTGTTGTGTTAGCAAACAGTACAACATGTGAGCACAACAAGCGGGAAGGATTTCTCGATTTCCCCTAAGACTCCAAAAATTTTCACGTAGGATGAGTGTAAGAGGCTTGTACTCTTCTCGGATGTCCCGTGTGAAGATAATGTTTGGATCGGAGTAATATGGTCGAGGTTTGCATATTATGCGATTTAAATCTTCCGGGGAGGGTATGTGTGAACAATATGGGCTATTTTCTTCACGAAAGTTGAAGAGAGAATCGAGAGACCAATCTTCGGTGAAGGCACATTGTCCATGATTTGGAATCCGGAGGATGTGAGCAAAATGCCCAAGGGTTAGAGTAAATTTTTGGTTTTTGATATAAAACCAAAGAGATAGAGAGCGATCCTCGTTACGAACGAGTTCAACTTGACGGAAGAATTCCATTATGAACCTTGGACATATATTCTCGTTGATTTCAAGAAGACATTCTAGTCCTATGGCTCGGAAGGAGGTATTGATACCTTCTTCGAATTGTAGAGAGGTGTCTACAATAAGCCTTCGTGGAAGTGACAGTTTTCGAGATTATTGAACCCACGGACATGATTGCCAGGTGTGTTGGGTTCAAGGGAGATGTTTGGAGTGTAGACGCTAATGAGTGAAAAATCAAACTCATATTCATGCGTCATAGTTTGAACCTATAGAAATGATAAGTTAAAACAGAGATGTTTGTGGTCAACCTATAATTATCTAATGTTTTTAATAGATTTTTATTAACAATGGTTTTTAACACTCTAACTTACTCAAGGTTTTGACTTTCTAGTGGATTATTACTTTTTAGAAAGATAATGGTTTTTAATCTTGCATGAAAACTATTTTCCAGTAGGACGGATCCTACGGCTCCTTTACAAAAGGGATCCGGCTAGTATATCATCCGGGATCTGTGGATCTGTAGTAACATAAACAGATTTGATAAAAACATAGGTTTTACATTTTTATACCACGAAATATGTTTTATCCTACATTTTCTTTTAGCATGCATACATGACTTCTAATGTATCATGAAAGAATATGAAACAAATAAATCAAAAGAAATGACAAACATATTATGATAATAATAACCTAGATAACTAGATTATTAGTAATATTGCATTACAATACTAAGTATGATACAAAGGATTGGGTATATGATCCCGATGTAGATTAACAACACAAAGTAAATGTCTCCATATGTGAACTTCATCATAGGGAACACAAGTGCGATAAGTGTTAAGACGATGAGCACGAGCGCGATGTAAACCATGTTGATGACGAATCTTCTTGGTTTCGGTTGAGATGGAATAAGGAGGAAGATGAAGTTTTTGAATGAGAGGAAATTTGTGAAATTGGAAGATTTGAAAAAGTGAGGGTTTGATAGAGTGGTCGACGGTAGGAGTATTTATGGGGAAGGAGGAATTTTGAGATTTGTGTTTTATTTTATTATTAGAATATATGATTTTTGGATTAAGTGAGACAAAACACAAGTTTTATAAACCATGATTTTTAGACGGAGGAGTGACGCGTATGTGAGAAAAAGCTTCCTAATGAAACTACATGTAAAACATGTGTAAACACGAAATCTACTCAAATAAATGGCTAACAAATAACACTTATTTATTAAACTAATATCATTTAGATATAAGTGGAAAGTCATACCTCGAATGCACTTAGGAATGTCTTTACAAATGACACAACAAATGTCACTTAGACGATTCCCGCTCCTTTGCGTTTAAGATACCTTCTTAAGGAAGGTATTCTTGTTACCAAGCGATTCCTACAGCTTGGTGGGTATGAGCTTTGACTAATCAACATGAAAAAAAAGATTAGTGCAATTAAATGAAAAAATAAATAAGAAAAATGTTGTTATCAAATCAACATCCAAACATATAGTTTTAAAAGACATGGTGTTTGTTTTTATGAACAACCTTCTTTGTAGTTTTCAATTAACCATTGATCGTATCAAGTTTTTAAAGTACAATATGCTCCAAGAAACTTGGTAACGAAGCTCTCATGCCAATTGTGGAAAACTAGAAGGGGGGGTTGAATAGTTTTGCCAATTAAAACTTCCTTTTAATCTATTTAGATCGACTTAAGTCAATTGATAAGGTTTTAAAATGTACCTTTTTGAGGGGTCGTTTAAGCCTTTATTTGATCACTTTTGTATCCGTTATTACTTAATATCATTCCTTTTCACTTTTTAGGTATCTTGAAGGCAAAATGCTGGAATGACACTTATTCGGACGAAAAGGCGCGAATATATGAAGAAAATGGCCAAAGTCAAGAATCAAGCCACTCAGACTACTGGAACTGAAGGGGACGGCGTCAGGTGTTATCTGCGACGCCGTCGCATCACTTTTGTGACGGCTTAGTAGCCAAATTGCTTATTTACAAGTGACGGTGTCAGGCTTTAAAAGAGAAGGTCGTCGCAACTTAGACGGCCTAGATTTGATCCAGACGGCGTCAGAGACTGAAGAGGACGGCGTCACAAGCATAAGGTGACGCCGTCGCAAGACTAACGTGGCCAAGACGAAACTCTAATAACGGCGACCCGACGGCGTCACAAATTAAAAGGTGACGCCGTCGCGAATGTAATCTTATATATAGAATCTGAATTTTTTAGTTTTCAGTGTGTAGTCTTTTGGAGTAAAACCCTAAACCGAACCAAGGCTATCTTGTACAATATTTTAGGGTTCCAAACCCTATCTTACATCAAGATAAGTGTTTTACTTAATTAATTTAATTATGTCTTCAATTACTTGTGTGTATGCTTGCATGTTCTCCATGTCCGGCTAATTTACTTGTGTGTTTGCTTAGGGTATATGAAACTTAATTATTGAATATTGATTGGTTGTCTCTTATCTTAATTGTTAATGATATAGCAATGCGATAGGTCATCCGTTGTGTAGTTAATGCTTGATTAATCTTTGTGAACCTTAGTTTATAGCACCTAGAGTTGTTGTAGGCTAAACCATCCGAAGAGTACCTTAGAGTTAAAGTTTATAAATCATAGAGACTTTGTAGGCGATAACCTTTGGTAGTTTCAAAGAGTAGGGACAAACACATACCCTATGACCTTAGACACACAACGCGATTAAGAATAAGAACGTGACAATTCAACCTTCAATAAGAGATAATTAAGGAGTAATAAAACCTAAGTAAACACATCTTTAAACCACCATACGAGCACACAATAATTAGACATAGACTACCCTCACCTTAGTTAATTAGATAATTAGATAGTAGAAGTAATCGGTAGAAATACCAACCCCCCAAATCCAAACCCCGAGATTCGTACCTTTCCATTTCCTAAAAAATATAAAAAGATAATAAAATAATTTTTCTCAACCCCAACCTTAGCGTAGTAACCTCTCACTAGCATTCCTATTCTCCTAGAGAACAATATCAATTCCCGTGGCTTACCCTAATACTACACTACAACGATTAGGTTCATTGCCTAGGGTGTTGAAAATCTTGCTCGACGAAAAGGAAGTTCCTTTGACCCCGAACGCGCTGTGTAAGCGTATCATCAATCTATTTAGTTGTGTGTGTTGGATTTTGATAGACAAGCATATAAAGATATGTAATGAAAGATAAGAGTAAGAAGCACAAAACCACAACGCGAGTATTTATAGTGGTTCGGCTACAAGGACACCTTCCTTGCCCTACTCCACTCCCCGAGTCACCTACTCGAGAGTTAGTAAACACTACACCAATCTCCTTATGGCGGAGAAGCCTTCACAACGTCGCTTACACCTTTTTCCGGTACAAAGCTAGATACTGAGTTCTTTCACACCAAGGCGAACCACACCTACACAATGTCGCCTACCCTTTATACGGTGCTAGGCTAACCACCGGGTTCTTTCACACCAAGGTGAACCAAACCTATCACAACGTCGCCTACTCTTTATTAGGTACTAGGCTAAGCACCTAGTTCTTTCACTCAAAGGTGAACTATACCTTCACAACGTCGACTACCCTTTATTAGGTACTAGGCTAAGCACCTAGTTCCATTGCAATGGAGGAACTACTACCACACTACACCAACGACTAATCCCAAAGGAGATCTACTCCTTTACAACATCATCAAGGATATCAATATCCTTAGATCTAATAATAGTCTATCTTGTACATCGAAACACACCATATCGAATGTACATCTAAGGCACCTTTCACTAATGCCTTTAACTAGATCTACAAGACACTCTTCACTAATGTCTTGTGTCTTGACTTCTAAGCACCTTTCACTAATGCTTCTAGTCTTGACTTCTAAGCACCTACCACAAGTGCTTATGATATGGACGATAGATACCCTTCACTAATATCTTCGTCTTGACACTTTAAACATCTTTCACTAATGTCTTCAACACTACACTTCTTTGAAGAAAGAAAGGAATCATCAACAAGATGACTTCAGTAGCCTTGATGATGAGGAAGCATGACAACTCATGGACTTGAGCTTGCTCGACTTCAAAGGTGGTGATCTTGCCTTTAAGAGGAACCTAGAAGATCACACAAAAACAAAACTACAAACATAGATCTCTCGGATCTGAGGTTAGTGAGTTTTCAACTCAGGGAGAAAGTGTGTTAGAAAGGGGTAAGAAATAATGAAGAAATGACTCACTATTTATAGAAGAAAAACTCTACTGTTCCCCGGATCCCACGGATCCCTTCCACAAGGGATCCGTCTAGCGTTAAGATAGGGATCCGTGGGACGCTCTCTTTTACCAATGGGTATTTTGGTTATGGGTCATGGGTTATGGGTTAAACCATGGATCTTTAGCTAGATACAATGTATCTTTTAAGTGCAATGCACTTAGTCACTTGGGTATGGGTTGATCCATGGGTTATGGATATTATCCATGTGTGATATAAGCATAATGTCATGCAATGAGTTATGGGTCAAGATCCATGGGTCATGGGCTTTGGGTTGTACGCAACTACATACAATGTATTTGCCCAATAGGTTGTGATACTTAAGTTTCTACCCATTTATATTACCCAATATACTACATACTAGTTATGTGTATATTTTACCCACATATGTAAACACTAGTTGTTGTACATATGTAATATTAAATCATAAAATCACTTATACTTGTTTTAGTGTTTTATGTGAAAATGTGAATATGTTAGAAACTATTAGTTCAAACCATTTACGTATTTTATTTGTTTCGTTAACATGATTTTACGTTTGTTATCGACAAAACATTAGAAGATCGTAAAATATAAATAAACGTTTTTACGGCTTATTTGTATTAACAGTGTTACTAAGTTTGCCAAGTTCAAGTTACTAAAGGGGTTTGCTATTTTGGCCAAAGAGAAGAAAGGGAGAAAAGAAAGTTGGTGTTTGTGTTCAGGATCCCACATCGCTTGAACATGACAAATAGTCAAGAGAGGCATCAATACAAAACAAAATGCCAATCTATACAGGAAGACAATATATCTTCTTTACCTTGTTGGCAATATAAGGAGTAACTAAATAGTACGTATTGTTTTTTTCTGTACGTAATTATAATTGTAAGTTTTAATATTTATAAAATGCTTTTCCATTGGTTTTTCTGAATTATTTTATTATTTGTAGTAAAGTAATTTCGAGAAATTATATGAAGAGCATGTTATAAAATATTAAAATTTTTATTTAAAAAAAGTGAAAATTTTAACTTTGTTTATAACATGTGTGAGTTTTAATGCAAAATTTCGTTGAAAAAGCTTCTAGACAGATGAACGAATACTAGAAGTAGTTGTCAAGTAACTTAAATGGAAAGTCAAACAAGACTTTTTACTATTACAAAAAGCTTTTTGATATAGTTTTTTGCATTGCATGACTAGTTTTTTAAAAAGCTTTTTGAAAAAGCTTGATAAGTCTTTCATATAAGTCTTGGCCATTAATTTAGATTTGCATTAAATGCATCAAGTCTCTAGACTTTATGCATTGTAGATGCTCTAAGTTATTGCTACTTTTTTCACTCACATTTAAAACTAACGTTGTTAAGCAAAGCTTCATTTCCAATCATTAAGATATTCGTGTTAAAACAGTTACAATATGAATAATAAATAGTAGATAACTAGGTACCTAAAGTTATTGACAACTGCTTGCATTTTTCATTTATCTATGATAATCATAAGGATGATAAAAACTTTAGAATCAATGTGCCTACACATCCGGAAGGTACCTGAAGCGGGGGTAGACCTAGGCGGGTTTCCGGGGGTTCACAGGAACTCGATGGATGTTTGCCGCCTAGTGTAAATTTTTGTTAAAAATCCTGATTTCTCTGAAATGAACCTGATCCCGAAATTTTGTGTCACACAAATAAATGTCGTGTTTAGCTAGTCGACTAATATATCAAAAGAAATATGTCTTCTTAATTAGTTTACAATTTTTAATGACATCGTACATTTTAATTCATTTTTTATTTACTTTGTTCTCAAAAAAAATTATGCACATGATGACTTAGAGTCCTGAGTCCGTATCTGACCTGAAGTATTGGTATGATCGCACCTCATAAAGAAGGATCAACATAACTTGAATTTTGTACTTACTTTCCATTTCCATACTCGATCACTCGTGCCTCACAAAGACGCGCCAACCAACTAGAACATAACTCACTCATTCATCCGCTCAAACCGACTTTTATCTCTATTGAAAAAATGCAAGTCAATGACCCTCTAGACACAAATAATCATAACTGGACTAATCTTAGACAGGTGAGCTACATGTCAATAAAATCTCCTTTTGCGCTATGAATCAAGAAGTATAGTGACTGTAAACGGATATTCAACGGTTCCCATAACCCAAATGTGTTCTTCCTGTGGGGGTTTTGACGAATCCATTAGAACACACAAGTATGAAGTATCATGCATTGCTTAACAAAACGGATATTCAACGGACCACACCTTACAAAACTACAAAACACATCATATGTGTTAAAATAAAATAAAATCTTCACAACTGCAATTAGTTTACATCTAAATATGTTATAATATCGTAACTTCAGTAAAAGGAAGGAACGAAGTTTTACTTGGTGTTTGTGTTCGGGATCCCACATTGCTCGAATAGACCAAGTGGTCAAGGGAGGCATCAATACAAAAAGAAATGCCAATCAGCAAGTAATTCATGTCTTCTATGCCTATTTGGCCAAGTCATTATGTGCCAACTAAATTGAATCATTTTGATATGTAGTTACAATTACTAGTTTTAATATGGGCAAATAGCATAAAAAGGTACTCATCTTATGTCAAATTTCAATTAAAGGTACTATTCTTTTTTTTTCTCAATTTAAGGTACCCGACTTTTTTTTTGGGCCGATTTAGGTTTTTTTCTAACTTCCGTTAACTATTTCGTTAGTAAAATCACAAATTTATTTTAATACAAACAAATTAGAATAAATTTCACTTGTGTTTGGGTCAATAAATTAGAATAAATTTTTTTTCTCTAATTTGTTTGTATTAAAATAAATTTGTGATTTTTTTCTTTAAGTGATTTATAAAATATTAATTTGTCAAAAAAAGTGAAATTACGATAACTTGTTTAACATGACTGGTAATTTTAATACTAAAATATGTTTTTTTTTTTTTTTTTTTTTTTTTTTTTTTTTTTTTTTTGAAAGGCAAAATATATATAAAAAGGCAAAGAGCATGAAGATACAAACAAAGGCATCCACTATAACAACAAAATGATTAAAATAATGGACCCTAAAAAGAAACCATTAGACAAAAACTAAAAGAAAATACAACCAAAACTACTAGTACCAAATGCTACAACCACAAATCAGAAAAGTGTAGCATCAATATCTCATGGATGACTATGCCCATTAGAGTTAAAGACCCAAACACAAATTATCCAAATGAACCATGTTGCAGGTAGTAAAGGTAGAACAAACACCACCACTGACCCTTCAGCCATTGCTGAGCTGAACATAGCTTCCAAACTGTATCTCTCAGCAACTCTACACACTTAAAAACTTTATAAAATTTTATCTTTAAACACGACATTTAACCGGATCAAAAAGCCATTGTTGCCAATTTATTTCACTTTTCTTTCCGGATCTTCTCACAATCCACTCGAAACTTTTAAGTTGAATGTCTTGAACTATTTTATTAAGACTTGAAGCTTTCCCTTTAAAAACACGCATATTTCTTTCTTTCCAAATGAAGTACCCGGATGTCCAAATTGCCGCTTGCCACATTTTGGATGAATGACTAGAAACATTAGCATTTCCATTAGACGAAAATAATTCCATAATGGAAAAAGCATTGACATTGCCAATCTTCCACCAACTATAGATTCTTTCCCACACACTCATAGCAAAATTACACATAACCAAGCAATGAGAACACGATTCCACCATGTCATTGCAAGAGGGGCATAATAAGGAGTCCAAATCAATACCCCTCTTGTCCAACTCTTCACGAACCGGAAGTCTCCCTTTTAGAGCCCTCCATACGAATATATTAACCTTTTTTGGAACCCATTTGTTCCAAATTGTCGCTTCATCCCCACCATCCACGTTGGGGATCTTTTCTTCTACCAACTTTGTTAGCTCCCTCACCGTAAAATCTCCACCCTCGTGAAGCGCCCACCGCCATCGGTCCCTACAATTGAATTTAATAACAACATTTTGCAAAACAACTAGTAAATCTTCAAAATCCTTACAAACCCTCCCTCTAAGACTCCTAACCCATTCCCATTCCCAACACCATACATTATCAACCCATTTCCCTTTTTCTCCCACCCTGCTCTCCTTATGCCTATCTAAATGATACAATCTCGAAAATCTATCACAAAGTCTAACCCCACCCACTCATCTATCAATCCAAAATCTAATTTCCCTACCATTCCCAACTTCCCTCACGAACGAAGACATGAAATTTAACCCTAGCTCCTCCAACTCTTCCCCCACCCTAATGATGTCACACCATACCCCACCCCCTCGGGTCGACCCCCCACCCCCTAATACCACCAAGCCCACCACTTTCCCCATGGATACTTTTTATGATTTTAACCCACAAAGACCCCTCCTCCGTTTTAAATCTCCACCACCATTTCCCCAAAAGTGCTAGGTTTTTTCCCCGGAGTGACCCAATCATTTGAGGCTAGTAACCTATCCCATTTAACCCAAGCTAGTTTTTTTCCATCCCCCACCCCTCCCCAAAAGAAATTTTTTCTCACTCTTTCAAGTTGTTTTATCACACACAGAGGCATATGGAACATCGAAAAGTAGTACAATGGTAAGCTTCCTAGAATCGATTTGACCAATGTTAGACGTCCCCAGAACGACATCGATTTAGCTTTCCAATCGGCCAAACGATTTTTGAATTTTTCTACCACAGTATTCCATGCAACAACCCTCCTCATATTCTCTCTGTTAATACAAATATCGTCATTAAACGTTATTTATATTTTTGATCTTTGCCTAAGTTTTGTTAACGACAAAAGTAAATTTAATTTATAAAAGCTTAAAGCTTGTCAAGTTTAATAGATATTAAAACAAGCTTTCTCAAACAATATATTCATCATTCAAGCATTTACATTTGCGATTAGTGACATCTTGATATGACTCTAATCATTATGTATGATAGTAGTTTTTAGAATGTGTTAGGTTCTTAAAACCAAACACTACTTAAGCATTTGCATATTTCTAAAAATAGAAATACAACATATGACATCATGTTATACATCATGGAAATCATTGGAAGATTTCATTAGATATTTTGTGTGGATTTGTACTCTTCATATCTTGCACAATCTCACTTAGATATAGTTGACTTTAGCATGATTTGATATCTTGGCTGTCAAAACCCCACGGTACCAATTTGGTACACGGGCGGAACCCTTTTAAGGGTTCCGCGGTCCGTGGTCGCTCCTGTCCATTTTGGCTATAAATAGCAATGCCAAGCCAAGTAGTTTTCTCATCCCTTTCTAGCATACTCTCACACATATCTTCTCTCTAACCTTTCTAACTCAGTTTCATATTATATTAGTGATCTCTTTTGTAGCAAAGAAGATCAAGTCATATTCAAGCTTCAACGAGAAGTTGGAAGTCTTGTTTGTTTAGTGTTGTATGATCTAGTGTTGATCCATACTTCATTGTTGTATCAAACCATCATAATCTTGTGAGTGTGAGTGGTTAGTATTTTAGTCCTCAAAATACATTGTGTGTGGGAGTAGTTGTACCCTTGGAAAGAACTCGACATCTAGCTTAGTGTCGGAAATAGTGTAAGCGAAGTGTAAAGGTTTTCTCCGCCGGTGAAAGGAGCTTGTTGACTAGTGAAGTTAAACTCTCAAGTGTGAGACTCGGGGAGTGGAGTAGGGCAAGGAAAAAGAGTCCTTGTAGGCCGAACCACTATAAACAACTTGTTGTGGTTTGATCATTTCTTTCCCTATTTACTTATTACACATTGCTTGCATATTTCATTAACATACTTAAGATCAATATCAATTGATCTTTCAATAAGTTTCAAAACAAAGTTTTTAATTGGTAAACTATTCAACCCCCCTTCTAGTTTTCTACAATTGGTACCAGAGCCTCGTTGCTCAAGAATTTCTAAAATAACTTGTATTTTATAAACTTGAAACGATTCATGGATTCTGAAAACTTTAAAGAAGGGCAATCTATGCAAAGACCCCCACTCTTTGAAACCAATGGATTTATCTATTGGAAAAACCGTTTTGAAACATATGTAAAATCAAAAGATATAGATCTTTGGTTTATTAATGTTAAAGGAGATTTTAGTTCTACAACAAAGGATATTTCCGTTGATGAACAAAAGAAATTAGTTGCTAAAAATAATGAAGCTAAAATGATGCTTTATAATGCTTTACCTAGAAAAGAATATGAAAGAATTTTTATGTGTGAAACCGCCAAAGATATTTGGGAATCTTTAATTGTTACACATCAAGGTAATTCACAAGTCAAGGATAACAAAATTGATCTTCTTGTTCAACAATATGAACAATTTGTTATCCCTGAAGATGAAACCATTGATTGTGGCTTTGCTCGTTTCAACACTATCATTACATCACTTAAAGCACTTGATGAATCTTTTCGTAGTAAGAACTTTGTCAGGAAATTTCTTAGAGCACTCCATCCCAAATGGAGAGCTAAAGTGACCGCTATTGAAGAATCAAAAGATCTCTAAATAATGTCACTAGACGAGCTAATTGGCAACCTCAAAGTTCACGAAATGGTAATGGAGAAAGATTCAGAGATCATCAAAGGAAGAAAGGAGAAGATCAAATCCGTTGCTCTAAAAGCAAAGGCGGAATCAAGCGATAATGATGAATCTTGTTCCGGTAGTGAAGATGAGGAGTATGCTATGGCCGTTAGAGATTTCAAGAAGTTCTTTAGAATAAGAGGAAAGTTTGTAAGACAACCTCGAGAAGAAAAGAAGCCATTCCGAAAAGATCGGGATGATAAGAAGAGTAAAGGCGAAAGAAAGTGTTTTAGATGTGGTGATGCAAGTCATCTCATAGGAGAATGTCCCAAGCCACCTAAAAGCAAAACTCAACGAGCTTTTGTAAGTGGTGCTTGGAGTGATAGTGAAGACGATGAAGAATCAAGCAAGGAAGAGATCGCTCTAATGGCACATGAGTCAAATGAGGTACTTTCCGACTCTTCTTATTCTTCTATAGATGATGACACCTTGCAAAAACAATATAATCAATTGTGTGAGCTAAGTCTAAAAATCATAACTAAAAATAAATTTCTAAAAATCAAAAAGGAATTTTTGGAAAATGAAGTATATGAGTTGAAAGAAAAAGCAAAACGACTTGAAAAAGGAAAGGAAAATGACGATGATTGTAAATCATGTCAAGAGCTTAATCTTGAAATAGAAAAACTAAAGCTCACACAAGAAGTTCTAATCGAAAATAATTCTAAGTTTAAAAGGTTTAACAAAATCATCGCTCTTGCCGATGAAATAGTTAAAATCCATAAAACACCAGGAGACATGAATGGGCTAGGTTTTAATGAAGTATTAATTCCAAAGAGTCAAAACAAAACGACCGAAAAGGACGAACATTCTGTCAAAATTGCTGCAGTACAGCACGGACCAGACGGAACCAAAATAAGGGTTCCGTCCGTTGTGCACAATGGTACCGCGGGTACTTCAGCAGAACAGAATGTTCGCAATACGGACCGTACTGAATTTGTTAAAGTAACAAAGAAAACCAATGATAATGTTAAACTAAAACCATCTATTACATCAGGAGTAGTACTTATTAAAAATGAATTTAGATAAAAAAATACTCAACAACGATATAAAACTTCTTTTGCCAAACGCCCCTTTCCAAAGAGCAACCACAACGTTCAACCTAACTACCAACACAACGGTTGGAATCAAAGTTTACCTAGACCATATCAAACTCCAGATTACATGCCATGGAACTCTTATCCATCATTTCCATACATAAATCAAATAAATGGTATGTTTAACCCAAACGGACCCATGAGATATTGGGGACCAAATGCTTGAGTTATTTGCTTCTTAGGTATGCTTAAAAGTTGGATTGGAACCTGATGAATGGATAAAAGATAGTGGATGCTCACGACACGTGACGGGCAACAAAAGTCTCTTCTCATCATACCAAGAGTATGACGGAGGTAATGTTATAACAACCCGTAAATTTTCCTACCGATTTTTCGTGACTATATTTTTTTTCTTTCTTTCTTTTTGATCTTTAAACACGACAAGTCACGGGATATTTTTCACCTCGACCTCGATAATAAAAACTTCATAAAATAAATATATAATAAACTTTTATATTTTTATTTTCCGCCGGGCCTCTAAGCCCAACACTATCCGATCAAATTTATTTTCGGATCGAGAACTAAACGTCGAACCCAACAAATAAACACCATTGGGCCTGGCCCATTCGTTCCTTTTATTTCGCAGCCCAACGCACCCTTGTTGATTTCTCTAACCCAAATATTTGTCACAAGAAATTTTGGTATCATATGTTTCCTTCGTCTGAGATAAAAACGAGCCACACGACAAAACAAATCCCAACCTTGTCATATTACAAGTTGCGTATATGTGTGAGAAAGAGGGGACAAAAACAGAAAGCAAACCCAAGCCACCCTAAACACAATTTAATAATACCCTAAACCACTTTGATTTGCTTTTGACCTTGTTAACCAAGAGTCCTAGTGTCCCTCATGCAAAACTTGAAAAGAAAAAAAAAAGTATTTCATGCCCATATTTCCAGCTGCAATTCGAAGCATGCTTAAGAACATATCACACATCATTTTCATCTCACCTTGGAAATAGAAGGAAGCACATATAATATTTGAAGAGCCATGCTTGTTTCTCCCTTATAAATAACTTCTAAACACAAAGTTCAAACTCACAAACACTCACAAACTAACTCACTTCAAAACAATTCTCTCATCCAATATAAATCGTCATTTTGGAAATTGGACTAAGGAGGAAAAACATGTCGCTAGGGTCTAGTAATTTGATAACGGGTATAAGGAGGTCGCAAGGGTTCTACGTCATTTCGTTGGGTATAAGGATCGATGGAAGTCCTTTGGTCACGTTCGATCACTTTTCTTTGAATCACATCACCACCTCTTGGGTGTCGTAAGTTCCTTCCTACTCACTTTCGTTTCGCTCCTCGTTTTAAATTTTATATCACACAAATACAAGTTAAATGTACCTAAAAGATCGATCGTATAAAAAGTTTATCACTAAAACATTGAAAAACCAAATAGAAACGTTTGCATGTCGACTAAACTTATAACATGTGATTTAAGTTATAAACCTTCGTTGCATCTTTTTTTATCTAAGAACATATGTCACGTTTATTTTAAAACTCACCCGCACACATATTGAACCGGCCCAATGATAATTATAATAAACCCATAATCTAATAATAAGCTAGTCATAAGCTTTCGTAAAAGTTGATTAAGCTAACAAAGTCAAAATATATTTTCGGGACTAAACTTGCAAAATATATAGCTTTCGGGTCAATAGTAAACATTTTGGAAAGTTAAAGGGGTATATTTTCATACTTTACGTATGCATGGAAAGTCCGGGGGTCCATTTTGTAAACATGGGAAACTAGTAATTAAAAGGTAAATAAAAGTTTTGATGAAAGTATAAACTTTGAAACTTGGAGGACCTAAAGGGTAAATATAGATTCTTGGACAAATTTTGTAAAACAGTTTTATGAGGGACCAAAACTGGAAATTCTGAATGAGAAATATATTTGGGTACAAATTGTCATTTTTCCAAAGTAGAAGGGCCAAACTCGTATATTTTATAACTTGAGGGTAAAAAGTGTAAATTTAGAAAAAATGTTTAGAAAACTTATAAACTTATAACGACTTTATAAAAACGAGTATTTTGACAACCTAGTGTTCATATATGAAAATTTCTAAGTCGACAACTAATTAAACTTATATATATTTATAAGTATATAAATATATGAAAACACTACTCGATACCGACACACCTTGGCAACAACGTCATATTTAAACCAACGCTAATATCACTCTATTGAATTGTAAATTCAATGCTCTATCATTTTGGTCGTAAACCAAACGTTTGTCATTATTCTGAGACTTGTCATCTCGTTCTTAGGTTCCGGGTAGGAGCCACTGCTTTATCACACTCGATATCTTTGTGCTTATTCACCGAACTGCTAAGGTGAGTTTATAGCCCCACTTTTACTCTTATTTACTTGCTTTATAAAACTATGGGGTGAGAAACATGCAAAACTCTTTTCGGACCTGAAACTGAAAACACTATTACGTGAAACAACCTTGAATCCCAACTATGCTACCGTTAGTTCCCTTTGGGGAGACGCGATTGTTATGAATAGATCTATTGGGGATGACACCCCCGTTCGAGTTTGACCGGATAGGCAAACGTCGGGCGTATATCATATCGTATTGATTGAATGTACTGGAAATACACTTGCTGGGCTTTTATTTATCATGCTTCTAGATGCATGCACACTGTCGTAGTTTCGGTCGCATGAACTTGGTACTAGCGTAATAGCCTTTTTGCATATAGTGTCATTCACGGAGATGCTATATGTGCAACTGTGGTCCAACTTGAAAACTTGATTACTTAAACCTATGAACTCACCAACCTTTGTGTTGACATTTTAGCATGTTTTTCTCAGGTTTACTTCTTGGCGTGGGCAATGGCAATGGCATTCATTGAAGACTGGCATCCGAAGTGTTTCCAAACATTCTAATACAAATTTAATGGGACAACATATATTTTTATGGGCTTTACTTCCGCATTTTGAAACAATGATGTAAAACTATTTCTTAAATTAATCTATATTTTGAAAATGGAATAGAATTTCCATTCTTTATTACCTTGTGTTGTGTATATTGATTTAGTAGCACCCCATGACCCGAACGCTTCCGCTGTGAAATTTTTGGGGGTGTTACAAATGTCACTTTCGGTAGCAATCTCAAAAGCAAAATCATTGGCAAAGGTACGATTGCTCATAACTCCCTAACTATTGAAAATGTTGCTCATGTGGATAGGTTAGGATTCAATCTACTTAGTATTAGCCAACTATGTGATAAAAAGTATAAAGTACTATTTGATGAAAATGGTAGTAAAATACTAAAAGATGGTATCACCATAGCTAAAGGAGTTAGGAAAAATAACATATACGTCATGAAAATAGATAAAACATATAATGACAAACTTTGCTTAACAACATTAGACGATAGCTCATCTCTTTGGCATAGACGCTTAGGTCACGCTAATATGAGACTTATACAAAACCTATCTTCAAAAGAGTCGGTTAGGAATTTACCAAAACTGAAATATGACCAACACTTTTGCGACGCTTGCAAAATTGGTAAACAAACACATAGTAGTCACAAATCTAAAAATATGGTGTCCACATCTAAGTGTCTAGAATTATTACATATGGACTTGTTTGGACCATCCGCTATAAGAATCTATGGAGGCAACTTATACACTTTGGTCATAGTAGATGATTACTCAAGGTTTACTTGGACGTTATTTTTGAAAACCAAAAATGAAGCTTTTGATAAATTTGAAATACTTAGCAAGAAAATTCAAAATCTTCTAGGTGTCAAAATTGTGTCGATCCGAACGGATCATGGTCGTGAATTTGACAACGAAACTCAATTTGGAAACTTTTGTGATACAAATGGTATAACACATAACTTTTCCGCTCCACGAACACCTCAATCAAATGGAGTAGTAGAACGTAAAAATAGAACATTCAAGAAATGAGTAGAACAATGCTTAATGAACAAAACATTCCTCAAAAGTTTTGGTGTAACGCCGTTGACACTTCTACATATATTTTAAATAGAGTCTTAATACGTCCTTTCCTAAACAAAACACCATATGAACTTTATAAAGGTAAAAAGCCAACATTAGGATATTTTAGAGTCTTTGGTTGTAAATGCTTTATTCTTAATACTAAGGATTATCTCACCAAGTTTGACCCAAAGTCTTATGAAGGTGTATTTCTTGGTTACTCTCAAACTAGTAAAGCTTACATTGTTCTAAATAAAGAAACAATGATAGTCGAGAAATCGTTGAACATAACATTTGACGAAAGTCCACCTCCCTCTAAGACATCACCTTTGGTAGATGATGACTTAGTTGAAAGTCAAATAATAGAAAGTCAAATTAATAATAACAAGGAAGATGAACCATCAAATAAGGAAATTGTCAATATCAAAGAATCTAAAAGTCATCCATTAGAAAAGGTCATAGGACAACTTAATCAAAGAACCTTAAGGTCACAAGCCCAAAATCAAAGTAATCATTTTTGTTTTGTATCCACCATTGAACCAAAAACCATAAATGAAGCAATAAAAGATGAATCATGGGTAATTGCCATGCAAGAAGAATTAAACCAATTCGTTAGAAATGATGTTTGGAAACTAGTTCCAAAACCCAAAGATCAAACTATAATTGGAACAAAATGGGTCTTTCGAAACAAAATGGACGAAAATGGTGTAGTGTCTAGAAACAAAGCTAGGCTTGTTGCACAAGGTTATAATCAACAAGAAGGAATTGACTATGATGAAACTTATGCACCGGTAGCTAGACTTGAATCTATTAGAATATTACTTGCTTATGCATGTGCTTATGACTTTAAATTATTTCAAGTGGATGTTAAAAGTGCTTTCCATAATGGGTTTATTAACGAAGAAGTGTATGTTGCTCAACCTCCCGGTTTTACCGACTTTGAGAAACCACATCATGTCTTCAAACTCAAGAAAGCATTATACGGCCTTAAACAAGCACCTAAAGCTTGGTACGACCGTCTTAAGACTTTTCTTATTGATAACAAATATACTATGGGATTAGTAGATAATACTCTTTTTACCAAGAAAAAGGAATCACAAATTGTTATTGTTCAAATATACGTTGATGACATTATATTCGGATCAACTTGTCAAGAACTATGTGATGATTTCTCTAAAATCATGCATGACGAGTTTGAAATGAGTATGATGGGTGAGTTAAACTTCTTTCTAGGACTTCAAATTAAACAACTAGAAGATGGTATTTTCTTTAACCAATCTAAATATATAAAAGACATGCTTAAGAAATTTGGTCTTGAAGATTCCAAACCAACTAAAACACCCATGTCCTCGGACACTAAACTCACCAAGGACGAAGAAGGTGAATCCGTAGATAACACTAAATATAGAGGAATGATTGGTAGCCTACTCTATCTTACGGCTAGTAGACCCGACATTATGTTTAGTGTCTGTCTATGTGCTCGCTTTCAAGAAAACCCAAAGGCATCACACTTAGAAGCCTTAAAAAGGATTTTTAGATATATTAAGGGAACAACGTGTTTAGGATTATGGTATCTCAAAGGAACGGGTATAGAAACCATAGTGTATGCCGACTCGGATCATGCCGGTGATTATGTCGATAGAAAAAGTACAAGTGGTATTTGCACTTTTGTTGGACATTGTCTCACCTCATGGTTTGCAAAGAAGCAAACAGCTTTAGCCATCTCAACTACTGAAGCCGAGTACGTCTCAGCCGGAAAAGCATGTCAACAAGCTCTTTGGATGAAGCAAGCTCTCGTAGACTACGAAATTCATCTCAACGACATTGTGATACTTTGCGACAACAAAGGAGCCATCGATCTCAGCAAGAATCCCGTTCAACATGCTCGTACAAAGCACATTGAAATCCGTCATCACTTTCTTCGCGACAATGTTCAAAAAGGAAACATTTCAATCGAGTAAGTATCCTCCGAAGACAACATTGCCGACATCTTAACTAAACCTCTTAAACGAGAACCTTTTAATCTTCTTAGACTTGGTTTAGGATTAATGGAACCAAACATGTAGGATAAACATAGCCCAAAACATTAGAATAATCAAAACAAAACAATTTTGTCTTGTACCTGCTACTGTAGCCACAACACCAAACGACAACAAAGACGGAACCAAATTTTTGGTACCGTCTGGTCCGTGGTGTCTACAGAAGCAAAACTGCTATATACAAATCATCCTCTTCCTCAAAACCCACTTTACCAAAACGTGTAAAACTTAAACCAAGCTCATTATTGTCATCTTCCCACTCACTAATCACTGAAGATAACATCATTGTAAGTATCCTAACTACATTTCATCTCTTAATTCTGAGTCTAGGATTCTTATTTATGCACAAAACTATCACAAATCATTACATGGGGTTTTATGTATGCTTTTATACCAAATATGAATTCAATTGGCAAATTGCATAACTAGTCATTAAAATTAGGTACTACATTATCATATTGCATAAACAAATCATGTTTCCCACTAATTGATAGATAATGAATATAAGGCCTTATTCAAACAACCAAACACCCCATGTCAAAAGTTTTGAAAAGCTTCTCACTTGTAGGAAAACAATTTTTTTTTCATTGCTAATACAAATAGAAACGTTAAATTTTCATCACTTGCATGCTCTTGAATACTAAAGGTATTGCATAACTAATATGCATTCCCGGGTATATTCAAATGAAGCCACATTAAATTAGGAGCATTTGGGTTATCTCATGGTATTTACCAAACACCCCACTAAAATCATTTTTGTGCATAAAATGAGTCGAGATAACCGCAACTCCAAATTGTTTTCATGTAGGCACACACTAGAACCAAAAACGTTAAAATTTATTCTAATTTTTTTTTTAATTATTGTCCTTAGGAATAACCATGGTAGCCGCAAATTCTATGATCACAAAGACACCCTTAACTACATTCCCAAACACCACAAAACCAAAGAACTTACCAAGGAACAAGTAGAAATATTTAAGGGTCTAGAATCAAGGTATTTCCATGAGGCTAGAACCATTCACTCATCCTTCCTTGAACATACCAATATTCGTGAAGAACTAGCCGCCATTCAATTCGATTGTCTTCTTGACATCGATGAACCAATTTGTCCTAGGTTTGTGTTAGAATTCTATGCTAGTGTGACCGGCTTTAGTGATGAAGACGATGATGAATTTTGTCTTAGCTTTAGAATCAACCAAAATGACTACACCATCACCTTAAGCGAATTTGCTAAAGTACTAGGAATTCCCAACTGAGGAACTTGTGTCTACACGGATAAGTGGTCACTCACCGCTCTTGATGCAATCAACGACCGCACTTCTCCCTATCTAACCCGTTTGGCCGATAAGGATGTCATCCGTGAACACCTTTTTAACCCAAAAAGTGATACAACCCGAGTCACCCGAAAGGGAAAAGAGGTAGACCGAGATCCATATGGAATGGAGCTAAATGAACTTAAGCCCGAATTTAAGAAATGGGAGGAGTTACTTAGAGCCAACGTCATTAGCACCATAGGAAATAGGGATCACATAAACGCTTGTCTTTGCCACATGCTCTACAACTTGTCCACCCGACAACCATTCAACTTGGCCTACTACATAGCTAGGAGAATGATTGATATTCCAACTCAAGGATCGGTTGCTCTTCCATACGGGATGCTTCTCACCCGTCTCTATAGAAACTTCGCACCAATTCCACCAACCCCAAAAGGGATGCACCTTCACTATGAACTCATCCCTTACATCTTTGTACCTTTGAGTGATGCTCGAGTTGCTAAGACTAAAGGCAAGAGAGCTAAACCTCCAACTCCTTCATCATCATCATCAAATAGCTCCGAGGATGGTCTTCCAAGCTCTCGTCTTCCACCTCATGAGTATTACACGTCTCTTCCCGAGATCGAGAATGAATCAGCAGAGTTCAAACAAACTAAGGGAATGTTCAAGTACCTTGGTAGGATGATGAACAAGATTTACAATAAGTTGGACAAATGAGGATACTTTAAGGAGTGTTTGGAACAATGCATTTTCTCTAATGTTTGATACTATTTTGTTGTTTTTATCTTGTAGGATGATAATATAACTTCTAAAATTGTCGTTTGCTAACAATCTTATGCAGGAGGATAGCGCAAGTATGCTATCAAATTTTACCCATTTTCACTATTATGTGATAATCAATAAGCCTTGCTCAAAATCTATACTCCACTATGGTTATACATGTGTTATTTGCTTTTCCTAACTAGAAATGTTTAGTATAATAGATTTTGAGAAAAATTTCAGGTTTCGGAAATGTCCCCGACACCTAAAAACGTACTCTGTCCATATTTCTGCACTCCACGGATCAGACGGCACCATAATTTTGGTACCGTCCTTTATGTATTTTGGTACCGCCGTACCTGTACAGGCGGACCAGACGGCACCCTTTTTAGGGTACCGTGCGTGTATGATTTTGGTGCCGTGGATCCTCCAGGTAATTTTCTGAATTTCGACTCTTTCGTGATTCCAAATTATCTTCCATCACTTATAAATCAATCTTAATTAGTTTATACTGTTATTAGAACTAGTATAATTCACTAAGGTATATAAGAAATCCATTTCCCACCAAAATTCAAAAAATTTAAAAATCCACCCAAGGAGCCCTTTGGCATAAAGGAAGGAACCAAATTTTTGGTACCTTCAAATCCGTGGGTAATCTGAATGTTAGGAAATTCCACTCACTAGAACACATTTATTGCAAATATTTTCTTCTTCACTCCATCTCTCTTGAATGGCTTGACTTGGGTGATATGACTAGCATTCAACCAACTTTCAAATCATTAGGAACCTCATCTCTTCAATGGCTTAACATCAAATCAAACACATTTCTCCACAATTTTTCACTTCTATAAATTGAGAGGTTTTACCATGATCATCCTCACACCTTCTCAATTCTTACTACTATCTAGCAAAGTAAAACCCAAGTCAAAAATGACAAAATCCTCTCCAAAACCTTGCAAGAAGACCGCTAGAATTAGCGTTAGGCCTTGTTGCTTTGTTAACAATAGCTCTTCATCCGAGTCTTCTCCACTCACAATCTCATCTCCCATCCGAGATGATACAAGCCTCACCTTGGCTACACCAAATCAATCACACATTGTGATCACCACTCCACCACCTACAAAAATACCAACTTCACCTCCTCCGGCACCCATCCAAACATCCAAAACACCCTCACCACCTTCACCACCAAGGTCTCCAACTCTCATTCCTATGGAGTTATTTTCAACTCCACCAACTTCACCAAATCCTTTCCTAGAGGACTTGGATGACTTGCCTCCTAGGCCAAATCATCCACCACCATTGCCATCTTTTGGCACAATTGAGCGGATGGCTCATGAATCACCTCGGTCATCCTTTGACCCAAACGCCCCGTTAGGGCCTAAACCTCTTCTCTTCCACCCCATTCACAAAGACATTCATGGTCCTTTGTATGGGGATCATTCACTCCCCGCATCAATGTCCCCTCATCTTGAGGACATTGAGGAATGTATGTGGGATGCCAATCCCACTAGAGAGGAGATTCAAACGGAACTCCAAAACCTCCACCAATTCAAAGGCATGGTGGACTCTCACTTAAGTGAGACAATGCAAATGCAAAGTGCCTTGCTTGCATCCATCATGACCACTCGAAACATCCCCAACACCACCAACACATCCACCATTCCACCACCACAACCTCCCCAAACATTCTACCCTCCAAGGCATGGTTGCTCAACTTGTGAGCAAACGGGCCAAACCGTAGAGCGGACCCGGGTTATGGTCCATGACATCCAAGAAGAAATGAGGTTCATCCTCAACCACATCCTTGAGCGTCTCAACGCTCTTTCCCATCCACCATCACTTTAGGATGGTTTTAGACTAGTCTTTCTTGTTTTTTTTTACTTTCTTAGGATAAATTTTATTTCTTGTACTAAAAACACATCATTGTGTTCTCTTTTCATGATCTTTACTCATGAAAAATTTTAACTAATGAATGTTGTTTATTATATTGGTGTCATTACAAAGTGTTTGGAAATGTTTGTGAATGATCATTATTACTAACAATTTTTTTTGTAGCTTTATTTTCACAATCCATGAATCTTCCCATTAAAGCACCCAATTTAGGGGGAGCTTTGATCAAGAGGGAGAAAATGGCTCGGGCTCATTTCATTCCGCATCGCCTCTTCTTTTTGTTGAGACAAAAGGGGGAGAAAATATAGAACTTGATTATATTTATATTTTGACTTTTCTAAAAAAGTCAACTGCATAATTTAACTTTCTGAAAAAGTCAAACATGATACTTCATTGGTAATACTTGACCTTTCTTAAAAAAGTCAACTGCATACTTTGACTTTCTGAAAAAGTCAACATCATGCATCAACTAGTGAATTCCTTGACTTTCATAAAAAGTCAAACATCATACACTTGCATTATCATTCTCTTTTCAAGTTCTAAAACTAATATTTTTATAACTCTTGCACAAACCTTGTATCTTTTATAAAAATAAAATTTATATTTTGTCCTCAACAAAAAGGGGGAGATTGTTAATACAAATATCGTCATTAAACGTTATTTATATTTTTGATCTTTGCCTAAGTTTTATTAACGACAAAAGTAAATTTAATTTATAAAAGCTTAAAGCTTGTCAAGTTTAATAGATATTAAAACAAGCTTTCTTAAACAATATATTCATCATTCAAGCATTTACATTTGTGATTAGTGACATCTTGATATGACTCTAATCATTATGTATGATAGTAGTTTTTAGAATGTGTTAGGTTCTTAAAACCAAACACTACTTAAGCATTTGCATATTTCTTAAATTAGAAATACAACATATGACATCATGTTATACATCATGGAAATCATTGGAAGATTTCATCAGATATTTTGTGTGAATTTGTACTCTTCATATATTGCACAATCTCACTTAGATATAGTTGACTTTAGCATGATTTGATATCTTGGCTGTCAGAACCCCACGGTACCAATTTGGTACACGGGCGGAACCCTTTTAAGGGTTCCGCGGTCAGTGGACGCTCCTGTCCATTTTGGCTATAAATAGCAATGCCAAGCCAAGTAGTTTTCTCATCCCTTTCTAACATACTCTCATACATATCTTCTCTCTAACCTTTCTAACTCAGTTTCATATTATATTAGTGATCTCTTTTGTAGCAAAGAAGATCAAGTCATATTCAAGCTTCAACGAGAAGTTGGAAGTCTTGTTTGTTTAGTGTTGTATGATCTAGTGTTGATCCATACTTCATTGTTGTATCAAACCATCATAATCTTGTGAGTGTGAGTGGTTAGTATTTTAGTCCTCAAAATACATTGTGTGTGGGAGTAGTTGTACCCTTGGAAAGAACTCGACATCTAGCTTAGTGTCGGAAATAGTGTAAGCGAAGTGTAAAGGTTTTCTCCGCCGGTGAAAGGAGCTTGTTGACTAGTGAAGTTAAACTCTCGAGTGTGAGACTCGGGGAGTGGAGTAGGGCAAGGAAAAAGAGTCCTTGTAGGCCGAACCACTATAAACAACTTGTTGTGGTTTGATCATTTCTTTCCCTATTTACTTATTACACATTGCTTGCATATTTCATTAACATACTCAAGATCAATATCAATTGATCTTTCAATAAGTTTCAAAACAAAGTTTTTAATTGGTAAATTAATCAACCCCCTTATAGTTTTCTACACTCTCCAATTGGTAACCCCAAATAAGTAAATGGAAATTTACCAACACCACATTTCATCCATCCCGCCATATCCCTCAATTCCACTTCATTTACTCCTACCCCATATATCTTGCTCTTATTATAATTAACGCGGAGCCCAGACACTTCCTCAAAACATTTAAGAATACACATAAGAGCTTTTGCATTCTCTTTGTTCCACTCCCCAAAAAAGATAGTATCGTCTGCATACTGGAGATGAGAAACTACCACATTATTCATACCAATCTTTACACCTCTAAACACCCCCTTATCAACCGCTTCTTTTATGATCGCATTAAGACCTTCCGCTGCTAAAATAAAAAGAAAAGGTGAAAGCGGATCTCCTTGCCTAACCCCTCTCTCCAAACAAAACTCTTCTGTTGGAGAACCGTTGACTAAAATTGACATTGTGGATGACCTAAGAAAACTCTCGATCCACGAACACCATTTTACACCCGAATCCCATCTTTTTCATCATGTCCAATATGAATCTCCAATTCAACTTATCGTATGCTTTCTCGAAGTCCACTTTGAAAATTAGACCCTTGCTATGATTCTTTCTCATATGATCCACTACTTCATTTGCTATTAATACACCATCCAATATATATCTCCCTTTGATAAACGCATTTTGAACATCACCAACTAGCCTTCCAACCACCCTTTTAATTCTTTCCGCTAAAATCTTCGCAATAATTTTATAGTAACATCCGATAAGACTTATGGGACGGAAATCCCCAAGACCTATAGGATCCGTAACTTTCGGGATAATAGTCACGAATGAGGAATTGCATCCTCTAGATATCTCCTTGTTCTCTCCAAACCATCTAATTGCTCTAATCAGACCCGGCTTTAAAATATCCCAAAACTTCCTAATATATTTAAAATTAAAGCCGTCAGGTCCCGGAGCTTTGTCACCTCCACATCCACGAACCGCATCTAAAATCTCCCCTTCAGAGAACTCTTTTTCCATTACCAATGCATCGTCCATCGAGATTTTTTCAACACGATCACAACAAAAAATTGGACGTATTGAAGCTCCCTCGGAGAATAATGCCTTATAATGTCTAACCATTTCCGCCTTTATTAAATCAGGATCCTCACACCACAAACCATTCACCATCATGCCCCTAATATTATTCTGATTATTTCTTCGTTTAATGTACGAGTGAAAGAATTTTGATTTTTCGTCACCTTCTATGTCCCACTTTATCCTAGCCTTTTGACGGAGCATACACTTAAGCTCATTTTCTTTATCTAGTTGTCATTTAACATTCTTTTCTCCGCTTCCAAATCCCACTTCATCGCTTCACTTTTGAGACTTTCTATTTTTTTATTAACCATTCCAAACCTTTCTTTGCTCCACTTTTTAAGCGCACTTTTAACATTTTTAAGCTTGTCACGAAATCTACAATTTGGCCGCCTACTTCTAACCTCCACCTTCCACGCTTGTTCCACCACACCCCCTATATCATTCTCTTCTAACCAAATATCAAATGCCCGGAAAGGCCTAGGACCAAAGTTACGATCGATGTCCTTTAAAACAATAGGACAATGATCCGAAAGCTTTCGATCCAATGCAACTACCGAGATATTGCCCCATAGACTACAGAACTCCTCATTCAGTAAAAAACGATCTAGCTTACTAAATTTCAAGCCGTCATCGCTAACTCTAGTAAACTTCCTCCCCTCCCCCCATTGGGATCTCTATGAGCTTTGCCTCATTTATAAAATCATTAAATTCTGTAGTTTCCTTCATATTGATTTGAGAATTCATCCTCTCGTCCACTCTTCTAACCACATTTAAATCTCTGAAAAAGCACCACGGCCCCCTTTATACTATCCATTAACACACTAATTTTATCCCATAACGATGTCTTTTTTCTTCCCACATGGGGCCCGTATAAACACGCCAAATGCAACTCACTGTCTTTACCTTTCCACTCACCTCTAACTGCCACAAATCTATCATCCCCAATTCCGTCTTTATACGTAAACGATCTTGCATCCCATATCATAATGATCCCTCCCGAGTTGCCATTAGATGCTAACTGGGTAAAGCCGAAACCCCTCCCACCCCATGAATCTTCTATCAACAAGTCATCTACCGCCCCACACTTAGTTTCTTGGATACCTATGATGTTCGGACGTTCATCCCTAATTATTGACTTAATCCATCCCTTCTTCCCGGCCTCACCAATACCCCCTATATTAATGGATATAATCTTCATTTAATTAAAAGACTAAAACGACTTGATAAACTACTAACCTTACTGATGACCCTCCGCCTCTTCGCCCGCCCTTTCTGCTGCTTCTATACCCCTCTCCATCTCTTTTTCTGCTCTAACCCATGATACCCCAATTAATTCACCAATCTCCTTAACCTGTTCCATGTTAATTGAGCAACTTTTACTATCTGACTCCGCTTTTCCCGAACTCTTAAACACGAAAGTTTCATTCCTGTTATTCCTCTCGTCTTGAAAAACCTTATAGACATCAGATGCGCCCTTTTCGGTCGTACCCAAGCCACCCACCCCTTGTTGTCTCGCTACATTCTTCGCTTTTCTAATACTTTTTCGGCCGTGCTTTTTTTCACTGTTTCGTAGTTCATCATCCGTGCCCTTTGTAAATACACTATCTTTGTTGGCCTCCTCAAAATTAGCTTCCTTTAATCTGTTCGAGATACCATTCATATTTGTAACCTCATCACCAATCTCGTCTTCATTAGCTTTTTTCTTCTTTTTAATTCTATTATCGCTACTGCTACTAGATATTGTTGGGTGAATATCTCTTTTCCCTACTCTAGTAGCGTCTAAATTATTTTCAACCACATGATTGTTGTTACTCCTCTCTTTTCCCCGTTTAACCTTTTTTTTTTTTTTTTTTTTTTTTTTTTTTTTTTTTGGACTTAGTTTTATTATTTCCGTCCATTATCCCAGCCATATTAGCCTCTCCATTAGGTTCCATCAGCCCACCCACATTCACTTCATTTTGGGCTATATTATCACTTAAATTAATCCAAGGCCCACACTTAAATTAATACTAAAATATGTTGATGAGCATGCCACTCTTTCTACAATATTTCGACTAGTTTTCATGTTCCAAAAGCATTTTTGATAGGTCGTTGAAGTTTATACTAAGGGTATTTTTAGCGAAATGTAGCGGTAATAATTAGCAATAGCAGCAAATCAAAGCTGTTTGTTTTATAAAACCGTTTGATAACATAGCATTAGTTGTAATTATAAATGGTTAAATGACATAAATAAACATAATAAACAATAATTAAAATAAAGACCCATTATAAAAGTAACAAAGTTAATGTTTTAACATAGCTATTAATTTACATATGCAACCTTTTATAAATATTATATATCTGGACTAAAAAGTAAAAAACATAACATATTCGTATATATTTCTTCATCAGCAATAAAATGAAGACAAATATATAAATAAAATGAAGACACTAAATTTTGACAAGGCAACCAGACTTTTATAATGTCACTCAGAGCATTAACAACCGTAACTCCCCAACGGCGTTAGAGGGCCAAATAACGCCCGTTAGTGGCGTTAACTGTTGTGCGTGTGGTGTTATTTCAACGTTGGTCCCTGCGCGTTAGTCCACTAACGGCCGTTAGTGGCATTAAAAAAAAAAAAAAATCAAAAAATTTTCAATACTAGTCCCCCCTGCAACGACTAGCCGTTAGATTTCAAAAAAAATTCAAAACTAGTCCCTAACGGCTAGTTTTTACAAAATAATAATAATAATAATAATAATAATAATAATAATAATAATAATAATAATAATAATAATAATAATAATAATAATAATAATAATAATAAATAATCAAAAACATTTTTTTACCACTATACCCAACTAAAACTCCATTTTTTCACACTTCCATAATTTCGTATTGTAACATGTTTTCAAATTTAATGTTATGTTTAGTTTAATAAAATGAAGTGTTTGTTTTAGTTTAGAGGTTGAAATTGAAAATATGAAATGTTATTGATGTTATTGAGATGTTATTGTTGTGGGTGCATTTTGGGAATGTTAATGTCAAATGTTAAAGCTGATGTGGCGCTGATGTGGACGGTGTTATTGATGTTATGGTGTTACGGTTGGGAATGCTCTCATAAATTATTAGGTAGGGGTAGTATTGTAAATATCATTCATAAATGTTATTTAAATTTTCTCAAAGCTCATAAGAAAAGCATTTGAAAAATGAGCATTTTGACCAAATCTTAAATGCTTAATGCTTGTTGCCAAACAAGCTTCTGAATCATAACGCTAAACGCTTTAAAATGCTCCAATATGCTTGTTGTCAAACACAACCTAAGTATCCTGTCTTTAAGCTCTTCCTATTTTTCAACTCAGTAAAAAACCCAAACAATACTATTGTTATATGGGTGTTTATGATTGCTTATTTTTTATGCTTATTTGTTTTTTTAGTCATGGTAGTTACACAGGCAAGGACAGGGCGCCTTTGTTTGTGTAAGAAGAAAAACAACTTTTAATAAGCAGTTGCTTATTTTCTATCGTTTATATTACGTGAGACAAATTTACTTTGTTCTCTTATAATTAACCTAAACCTTTTATAAATTGATTTGATTGATTTTTTTAACAAATTACTATTTTATAAATATTACTCCGTATTGCATTTTTTATAAAATAAGCAAATCCAAACATTAGTTCTAAAAGTACTTATTTTATGAAGCATAAAAAGTTAGCAGCAATGTTTTAAAACCCGGGTTGACCCGACCGGTTCAACAGGTTGAACCGGGAACCGGCTCAGAGACCGGGGCGGATAGGACCGGGTTTTTGCATGGTTGAGAACCGGATTAAACCGCCGGTTTTTCGTTGACCCGGGTCGACCCAGTTTGATAAACCCCGACCGGGTCATTACTTTTTATTAAAAAAATTAACAAAATGATTTTTTTTTCATTAATTTTTCTAAGTTTAATTGAAAAGTTGAAATGTTGATAACTAATGTTTGTTAAAATTTTGTAAAATAATAAATTATAGTTATATATGATCTTAGAATCACCAATTAATATAGTTTTATTATAAACTATTTTATAATACAATCACCTTGAAAATTTTGGTTATATTTTTATAGATGTAGACTTAAAAAGAAAAACTTGTTGGTATAGTCTCAATTTTCTTCATCGGTTTAATCGAATGTATGAATAAAAACAGATAAATTATTAGATCATGCAATACTAATTATTAAATATAGGAAAAAGTATATATATGTATAGAACCGGTTCGACCCGGCGGTTCAACCGGTTGAACCGGTGACCCGGTGAACCGGCGACTAAATCGGATCGATAAAAAACCCGGTTTTTAAAACATTGGTTAGCAGTCCTGAACACCCACATATTGTTGGAAAGTTTACATTCAAGTCATGCGCCACCACCATTACTCTGCTTCCTTAGTCACACGTCACAATAGTGTTTAGGTGTTGTGTGCGTGATTTAACATTTAAATAAATATTGTTGAGTTCTTTTAATAAAAAATGCAAAGTAATAGGAGGTAAACAGTTTCAGCCCAATTATGGGAGGAAACACTTTACTTTAAGATCAATCAGATAACACTTGTTTTTCAATCATTTTTCATTTCTTTTCTTTTTTCATAAGCGATACTCGAAAACACAACTCTTTCAGTTTGTTTTCATTTCTTTCTTAGGGGTTGTTTGTTTCGGCTTATATAGCCGGCCTATGGCTTATTTGATTTTAGGCTTATGTTACATAAGCTCATTTTTTGTGCTTATTTTGAAACTTTTAGCTTATACGGAGTATAAGTTAATTATGTGATATAAGCCGGAAAGTTTCAAAATAAGACACACAAAGTGAGCTTATGAAACATAAGCTCAAAACTAGGGCTGAGCATCGACCCAAAATCGACCCGACCCGACAAAAACGAAAACCGAAATTCATGAAAAAACGACCCGACACTCATATTTAGGTATGTTTTTGTCGGTTTTGAGCCGAACCGAACCGACCCAAAACCGAAAACATGTAAAACATGAAACCGAAACCGAACCGACGGGCTGTCGAGTCGGCTCGGTTTTTGTCGGTTCGGTTCGGTTTTGGACCTTACTCAAAACCAAAAAAGCCATAAGCCTGCTGCATGATGAGTGATTGTTACCAAGACATGAGTGGGTGGCAAAGGACATGAATGAAAGTATTTTACTGGGTCATCACTACATCCGGCCTTAGAGGCTAAGCCATTTACAATATTTGTGATGATCAGTTCCTACATTAGATATCTTCATTGTACTCAGAAATCGCACTCGAACCTTAGGCTAACTTTCGATTTGCACACTCGATCACTCGCGCCTCACAAAGAGACGCCGAATAACTGGAACACAACTCACTCATTCGTCCGTTCAAACGCGCTTTTATCATTATTAGAAAAATGCAAATCAATGACACATTTAAAACAAATTCAGACACAAATGATCATAACTGGACTAATATTAGACGGGTTAGCCGCAAGTAGGTTAATCGCCTTTTGCGCGATATCAGAATCTAGAAATATGGATTACTGTAAAAAAATATTGAACAGCTTAAATAACCCAAATGTGTTTTCATATAATGTAATGATTAGGGGTTTTTACGATATCGAAAAACCGGAGGAAAGTCTTTTGCTTTATAGGGATATTTTGAGAAGGGGTAACGGGTTGCGACCGGATAATCACACGTATCCGTTGTTGCTTAAGTGTTGTGCTAAGTTGTCGGTTGTTCGGTTTGGTTTTACGGTTATTGGGCATGTGTTTCGGTTAGGGTTTGGTTGTGATTTGTATGTGAATAATGCTGTGATTCATTTTTTGGTGTCGTGTGGCGAGTTGGATTATGCGCGCAAGGTGTTTGATGAAAGTTGTGTGAGAGATTTGGTGTCGTGGAATTCAATGATTAATGGGTGTGTTAAGAGTGGGAAGGCGGGTGAGGCGTTGAGATTGTATGGAAAGATGGAGGAAGACGGGGTAAAGCCGGATGAGGTTACGATGATTGGAGTGATATCGTCTTGTGCTCAACTCGAAGACTTGAATCTTGGTATGAAATTTCATCAGTATGTAAATGAAAACCGTATAAAGATGACAGTTCCATTGTGTAACGTGTTGCTTGACATGTATGTGAAGTGTGGGAATATGGAAGCTGCCGAGAGGTTATTTGAAAAGATGGGTAAGAAAACAAGCGTGTCGTGGACTACCATGATCGTTGGTTATGGTAAATATGGGCGTATGGACGAGGCAAAGAGACTGTTTGATGAAATGCGTGTAAGAGATGTGGTTCCATGGAATGCCATGATTGGTGGTTACATTCAAGCCAAACAGTTAAAAGACGCTATATCTATGTTCCATGAAATGCAAGCTGTGAAGATTAAGCCCGATAACGTGACTATGGTTTATTGCTTATCTGCATGTTCACAACTTGGTGCACTTGATCTTGGAATTTGGATTCATCATTACATTACTAAACACAACCTGTTTATAAATGGTTCATTAGGTACTGCATTAGTCGACATGTATGCTAAATGCGGTAACATAACAAAGGCACTTCAAGTGTTCAATGAAATTCCTAGCCGGAATTCTTTAACATGGACTGCTGTAATAGTTGGTTTAGCTAACCATGGCTATGCTAATGACGCTGTATCATATTTCTGGGAAATGATTAACATTGGTCTAACCGTAGACGAAGTCACATTTCTAGGGGTCCTATCAGCCTGTTGTCATGGTGGTTTGGTCAACGAGGGTCGCAAGATTTTTTCACAAATGAGTACAAAGTTCAATGTTTTTCCCAAATGCAAACATTACTCATGTGTGGTGGACCTTCTTGGCAGGGCCGGCTTATTGGAAGAAGCCAAAGAGCTCATTAACAGTATGCCAATTGAACCAAATGAAGCTGTGTGGGGAGCATTGTTTTTTGCTTGCAGAATTCATGGGAATGTTGAGATAGGTGAACGAGCAGCGTATAAACTACTTGAACTGGACCCGAGTGACAGTGGGATTTATGTTATGTTGGCAAGTATGTATTGGGAAGCAAAGATGTTTGAGAAAGCTTTAGAGGTGAGGAAGTTGATGAAGGTAAGAGGAGTAGATAAGACACCCGGTTGTAGCTCAATCGAGGTTGATGGAAATGTTTACGAGTTCATTATCAGAGACAGCTCGCACCCTCGACATCAAGAAATAAATGAATGTTTAGTCCATATAATGAAACAACTCAAGGGTTCGGAAGATATGGATGGTCAATTCCTTGTAGTATCAAGTTCTGAGTCTAGATAGTACTCGGGGGCTTGTGGCGATTGACAATCGCAAATACAATAGTATCGATTTTATTGGGTCTTATTTGAATCAACCAATTTGCATCTTAGACTAGTTTTTTCGATATGTAATTCCCGCCAAGTTTGTCACTGGTTGCTACATAATTGATCTAGACAACTTACTAAACTGATAACATATTTAGTTAGGGGTAAAACTATTAATTTGTGACATTATACATAAATTTTTTACATCTAATTGAATCACATAAACTGGCTGATACACATTTGACTATAGCGCATCTGCATTGTAAACAAAATAAAACACAATCATTAAAACTTATCAAAGAGTGCATAGAAAATCCTTTGTGGTCCTATACATCATGTTTATTGGCTTTAAAAGGAAAGCAAGAATTAACGGTTTGTAATGAACCAACCATTACGATTCCATCACTCGATTATGACATGAGCCTAACTTTGTTACCTCAATGACGAAAACACAGCACGACTAACTATAAAAGCACAAACAGTCATAAAACCTCAACCCATTCCTTTCTAACTCGAAAGCAAGAAACCATCTGTCTATCGACGCATAAAGCATAGGTACCGAAATGGAAATAACATGACCATGAAAAGTAGAAATTCGAAAATTTACAACTTTTATTTTGGTGACAAATGGTCTAGTATCCTTTAACTTTTTTTTTTTTGGTCTCTAATGATTAAAACATTGTAACAGACCGACAAAAAGAGAGGAAGAACACAATGGAAATGTATGATTCCACTTCTTTTCTTCCCTTTCACGTTATGTTTTGTTCTCCTCTTGTCATTACAACATGTGCCATGTGATGCCTTTTTGCTCCATGAAGCTTATGACTTAAAGCATTCATCTTATCTTTACTTCCAATCCTTGCTTTTTATGTGTCATAACCTTATAAACTTTAAGTCCTACATTGTTATATCCATATGAGTTATTTATTAACTCTCAACAAGGATTGATAATTCATGTGATATTTTGTAACTAAAATGTTCAAACAAATATTTTTATTTGGGAGATAAAATGTGAGAATATAGCCAAGTGGCTTGTAGCATCCTGGTATCCATGGGAAGTGACAAATGACAATAGTATTGATTGACATGAGTATCTAATAAGATTAATTTTATGTCTAATGAAAAGATTGAGACACTTGGCTAGATCAATAGTATATATGAAAAAGAAGAATTAGTTCAATCCATGTGTCACACATTAGATTGTTTAGTCATATTTTAAAAGGGGGTGATTGACATACTCATCAAATTGATTTGCACACTCACACTAAATAAAGCACATTATGAAATAAAACTACTTAAAGCATTAGTAAGAGTGTCCTAATAACTTTTATGAGTGTGCAAATCACTACTCATAAACATACGAGTTAGGCATGAGAATCATTTTTCAAATAATAAATAATGAATAGTGATTGGCATGCCTAATTTTATGTCTAAGAAATATCACCATACACTTGACAACATTAGGCTGCCCCGAGTAATGCGAAGCGATCGACTATCTCGATCGATTCTTAATCAATCCCCTTACTGTGGCAATTCGATCATCCACCCAAATTTACACAACATGGTCGTCCAAGCGATCGAATGAAAATGTGGTTTTGTGTGTGTATTTAATAAATATAAATGGTATATTTGTGGGGTATGTTTTTTGTAGTGTATGTCGTCTTACTGGGGCACCCAATCGCCTGAAGGTCTTTGGAGGAAAAAAGCTGACTTGGCAGAGAAAATAGGAAGGATTGACCCTTCTTACGAGCCAACCTTAGTAGTAAGTTTGAGGAGAGAGAAATTATGCAATCTTTGTGTTCAACAATAAATGAATTAGACATAATAAAAGTCAGATGAGTTAGGCATCCAACTCATTTCCTATAAAAAGTAATAATCTTGTGACAAATATTATTAAAATTTGAGAGGTCTTATGTTCGAACCTTGTTGTTGCACATAATTTTAAAATGGCCACACCAACTTTTTTGATAGCGGACAATTTTATTCGATTTGAGTTTGTTTAGTGATGAGTTCAAACAATGTAAATTTATCGGTCAAAATATCAAAAATTGTGATTATCCAACAAAAGAAAAGTGTGATTTAGTACAAAAAGAGGTAGAGTAACAAGGGTGCGCTGGTGGTTCAATAATGTCTTGGATTAGTTGAAACATTATTGAAATAAATTATAGCACATGCTTACTACTATAAGAGATTTATATTCCATTACTCTGTAAACAGGTTGAATGAAGATTTAAAGTAACACTAGTAGATACGGAGTATTTCAAAATCATTCAACCTATTTAGAACATGACTTCATTTTTAGCATTTATTCATTCCCACCTTTCTTTTTTCTTTTCCCTATTTCTACACAACTCTTCTCATAAATTTTACATTTAGACCCAATCAAACTTGATCTACAACAACATTTATATAAGCCACCTAGTACTTTTAATTTTTCTTTTTTGAAAGACAAACTAACACAATATATACTATAAATATGTTTTACACTTACTTGAACTCGCAACCATTTGGTTAAAAAAATATTCACAATATCACGGATACCGCTACTCTAAAGGCTCGTTAGTAAGGGTGCGATCGAGTCGAGTCGAGTTAAACTTTGGCAGGACTCGACTCGACTTGACAATATTATGTTCTTGTCGAGAGCCTTCATGAGGGCCGCTTGAGCTTGAAAAGAGAATTGAAAACTTTAAATTCAGCTCAAGTTGAACTTGAAAAGCTCTACATACTCATAAATAAGTATTTTATATTAAATTTAGTGTATAACTAAAATATGGAAGTGATTTGCACACGTCAATTTATGTTATAAACAGTTGTACATTTATTATATGATGGTTTTATAAGTTGTACATTAAAATGTAATAAAAAATGTAAGTATGTCGATCAACTAATCTCTTTTATTTGTCTCCTTATTCTATTAGAGAACTCAAGCAAGATACTTTAGAGTATAAAATTTCATTATGTGAGTCACTAACCCAGGTGATTTAGGATTGCTTGCAAGTAACATCTGGTTGGAAGTTGTTAAGCATTTGGTGAACTCCATTGATCAAATTATTAGATATAATAATGTAGGAGTCCACATAAGTCCCATGTGGTCCTTCATATCCTACACCTAATCCTAGGATTCGTTTGGAAATTTGTGGGCAGCCTATTGTCCTTTAAAAAACTTTATCCATATTCAAAACTAAAACAATATTTCGTACAACTTTATTAAACATGACTTTTATTCTTTTACTGCATATGAATATCTATGTAAACTTATAGTATACTGTATAACTTAAGATAATTTAGGTCATAAGATATGGTCCGTGGAGCGACTCTCGGGCGAATTTTTAACGTAGTTGGCGAGCCTGTTGATAATTTAGGTCATGTAAATCAAAGCACAACATTTCAAATTCATAGACCGGGGACTGCCTTTATACTTAAATACAAAATATCTATTTTTGAAACCGGAATTAAAGTAGTAGATCTTTTAGCCTCTTATCGCCGTTGAAGAAAAAATGGACTATTTGGAGGAGTTGGCGTGGGTAAAACATTACTCATTATATAATTGATTAACAATATTGTCAAAGCTATGAAGACGCATATGTATTTGTGGTTAATTCCATTTCATACAATAATAAATTTTATAAACAAAATTCCTAAAAATGGTCGTGGGTTAAGTCATATTTAAGATGTAAAATAACTTTATACGCATTGTCATTAAAAAATATAAGAGTAAATTGCATTTTTGGTCCTTATGATTTGGCCAAATTGTAGGTTTGGTTTCAATATAGATTGCATGTTTAGTCCCTGACCAAACTTAAAATGACTAAAATACCCTTTATTTATAAAGAAGAAACAAGGGCAATTTGGTTATTTCACAACAATTGGGACTGTTTTTGCAATTCATAGTTCAAAATGAAGACTACCATTGCACTTTCAAAAAAATTAGGACCAACCCTGCAATTTAGCTAAACCACAAGGATCAAAAATGCAATTTACTCGAAATATAAAGTATGTTATCGTATTATTGTTCAAGTAACTATTGTTTCTCTTTTGTTCAAATCTACATATCCATAATTATAGCTATAATAATTTGTAGTAACATGATTCTATCATATTGTCTTCTAACAAAACCCCCTTTTGATATTTGAAAGTAAAACAACTACCATTAATGATATATTACATTTTCTCTCCGTAACAACATTTTCAAGGCTCACAAAACTTTCTTTTCTTGGTACAATTTCAAGAAAACTATGCTACATCCACAAAAGATATTAAAAAAAAAACATTTACAAGAATGAGATGGTTATTTATAATTGGTGGAATCATAAAGAAGAAAGAGAAAACGTAATAAAAGCCACAAATTATACATAGCCATCTCATTTTTGTGGATGTTTTTTTGTATATTTTTTATGAATGTAGCATAACTTTCCCAGATAATTTATATTAAGTTAAAATGTAAGTGTAATTCACATGAAAAGTACATGTCTTTTCTTTGTTTGTTTTGACTATTTGATTTAAATCATGTTACTAAGACAATTTATATTAAAAGCTCATATAATTTTTTGCGCTACATATACCTATAGCTTAAAAAAAGAAAAGGACTATTTTTATACCAAAAAGATTCTGCATTCCAAATAAAAAAAAAAAATGTTAGAGATTAAATATATATATATATTTTTAAATTAAAATGCATTTACACTTTTTTTTTCCTAATTTGATATGTAAATGATATATTGTAGCTTATGACATAAACTTTTGAATCAAATAAATTATGAAAAAAAATGTTTAGATTTAACAAATTTTTTAAATTAAAATGCATTTACACTTTTTTTTTAATTGATATGTAAATGATATATTGTAGCTTAAAACATAAACTCTTAAATCAAATGAGTTATGAAAAATACTTTCAGGGATGTTTGTTTAAGCTTATATAACAGTCTTATGACGTATATATTTTTCAGTTTATGTTAGATAAACTCAATTTTTATAACTTATTTTAAAACTTTTACGCTTATATAATCTTATCATTTCACAATAAACTTACATAAACCGAAAAGTTTCAAAATAAGTCACAAAAATTATATAAAACATAAGCCGAAGAACACATAAACCCGCTATATAAGGCTGGTTCCAGTAAGTGGACTCAATCCCCCCCATTTTCCCTGCCACGTCAGCTTTCTCTCTCCAACGATCTTCAGGCGATTAGGTGCCACAGTAAAGCGACCTCCACTACAAAAAAACATACCCACAAATATACCTTTTATATTTATTAATACACACACATAAGTAGAAATTGTATTCGATCATGATGCCGACCAAGTTGGCCTTCAAATCTCCCTCGATCGACACGCCACAGCAAAGAAGATCGATTCATGAATCGATCGAGCCATGAGTCGATCGATCTATTAGAGCCGGCCTAAACTTAAACAAACATCCAACCAAGAGAAACAAACCATAGACAAGAAGCCAAAACTTCCTAACCCGAGTCAGCTAACCAACCAAAGCCAAAACCAAACCCAACCCAACCGCCACGTGTCACACTCCAATTCGTCCACACTCACACCACACCCGTGACTGTAGTCCCATATATAACCCGCCTGTCATTTCAACATTCACATGATCCCATACACCGCGAAGCAGAGGATCACAGCCCTCCCCCTCCCCACAGTGCAAGTAAGTAAGTAACGGAGATCGCGTGTCTCATAACAACTTCCTGCAAAAAAACCGCCACTTTTTTTAGAGAGAGAATCAAATAAAACAAGTTTCTCTCTCTACATATACATACACATTTTCTGTATCTATAGGTTGTTATTACAGCAGATGCGAGATCAATGTATAGGTAAAAAAAAAATGATGTATTATATTATTCACAATTATGTGATTACGTGGTGGGCTTACGAGCTTATTTGATTTCGGCTTATATTTCATAAACCTCAATTTTCTAGCTTATTTCGAGACTTATGGGCTTATATAAGTTTATTATGATACGATAAACTTATACGGACCGTATAAGTTTATTATGGTATGATATACTTATATAAGCCCACACGTCTCAAAATAAGCCGGAAAAGTGAGGCTTATGAAATATAAGGCGAAATCAAATAAGCTGATAAGCCCACATATAAGCTTAAACAAATACTCCGAAAGTAATAAGTAATGGGGGCGATATCCACGCCACATCTTTTGATGCATGCACCATAATTTGTGCATTACAGTATTATGTGGTGTCAATGTTCTAAAAGGCGTAAAGCGTGCATAGATTAAATTTAGTTTCATAATAGTGATTATTTTTGTTAAAAATATCTTTAAATGTGTCTTGTTAGAAAAGATTGTGTTTCTAGTACTTGCTTATTTAGTCTGTCATTAAACTAAAATTTCTTTTTTTTCCTCTTATGTTACTCTTAAAAAAATTTGTGCAACTTAGTTCTAGGTGAGGTTGGAGTTAATATTTGACATTGTTATTATATTAGTTGGGAAAAAAAGGTGATATTGGGTAGGTTTGGAGTGAGGATAGGATAAATTTTAAGACTATTTTATAGTTAACTTATGAAGTACACTTTGTAATTAGTTTATATCAATTTGATATGGTTATTTATTATTATTTTTTGTTTTGTAGCATTTGTGTCGAATACAATTGATTTGTCAAAATACCTCGGCAGAGATTATTAAGGATGCCGTAAAATTGTTGTGAATGTGGTGCTTGTTAATCACGATTGAATCGGCACTTACAAAGTGAATTTGATACGCGGAATTGTTTAAGTGAAAGCTTAATGGATTTCTTTGAAGGATTTACATACGAACATGTCAATTTCATTTTTTCTGATGTTACATACCCTCAGGTAAATCATCTAGAGATATTAGTTTCTTTGGCGTTTTTATTGGTAAAAATTTGAGTCTTACTTGTGCAGTTGTTTATGCAGGATAGCATACAATCTACGATAAATACCAATAATTACAAGTTTGCGTATTCTGAACCTGGGAATTTCTCCTACTATGACTATTGTGATGCGTATGCAATCAATGGTGAGACGTATGAGAACAATGGATTTACTAGGCAATCAGAAAACGCTTCGACAGTTGCTAATGAAAGAAGTACAGCTGTACCTATGCAGACAGATGGGCATTCAACCTCGAATTCCCATGCTCATCCGGCTGACTGTGAGTATTGAATTCTTTTGTTAATAAATAATAATTATTCAAAATTCACATTGTCGTAAAGTAGAGGCATGTATGCCCATTCAAACTGGGAGTGTACACTGTCCGGGTCAACTCATAGTTGATATTGTGCATAAACATGACGCTAAGTTTAGCGTGACGCCACATGATAATCTGTTAAGTTTCTCAGTATTTCACTATTTCTGGTGTGACCCGTATTGAATGTATGACTATTGGTGAGTGGATTAGCTTTTATTTGACATGAAACACTACCATATTTTGAAGTAATTTTGGCCCGCTATAATCCTTAATCATAGCTCGAATAGCAGGGCCCAGGTTCTATGGGTATCCAAATTGTCTGCCCCCACTCAACCTTAGCTTGAATACAGTCACTTTTTAGTTTAGACTTTAGACATATCACAAGGATTGATTTATGTGGAGTGTTTTGAAAGTATACATTTCTCGGTCTCTAAATATCCGGAAGTATATAATCAGTTTGAACTTGCACACGATTTAGGGTCCCTATAGAGATTAGATAGATGAATAGCGCAAGGAACACTGTGTTAAGACCAAATAATTTTATTTATCTATTTGCTGAGATTACCACTAATAGAATAACTTATGAAGGAAATTAAATTCTCCAAACAAAAGCGACTATAGATACTCGTACATACTTGCCCCAAATCTTCCAATGCTATTAGCATCAGTTAAAATTTATAATTGTATTCATCTTAATGCTACAGTACTGTAAATGTAATTTCTACTCCATATATGAATTTTGAACATGAATTAACCTTTTACATGTGCTTACTTTCAGGTCCACAAAATCACAATAATCCCGGTGATTTTCAGGTCGAAAATTCTCACCAAATTTTCTATCTAAGTTCTTTCATAATTAACTCTTTCCTATAAGATGACGTGTACTAACAAGCCTACATCCCATGTATAATGCAGATTGTGTGGGAAGACAATGTTGATCCTGACAACATGACTTATGAGGTTTGATATTTCTTGTCTTCCTGATCACATTTGTTTTTTCCATGTGTTTGCTTATATGCTGAAACATCTATGGGACGATAGTTCTTTGAACGTGCTTATTGATACAAGTTATTTGATTTCAATCACAGGAACTGCTCGAATTAGGTGAGGTTGTTGGAAGTCAAAGCCGCGGTCTATCTCAGGATGCCATTTCATCGCTCCCTGTTTCAAAATACAAGTGCAGTTTCTTCTGGCGGAAAAAATCAAGACGCGAGAGGTAATAAATGAGTGTTCTGAAAAGTCCTTTTTAAATACTTTACTATATTTACCATATATGGGGATGCTGTAAGGTATAAAAAATGGTAACTTAGGCAAAATGTGATAAGATCACCTTTTGTTAGTGACCCAGTTCTAATACCATTCCAAATGGGACTTAGCAGGTGTGTGATCTGTCAGATGGAATACAAACGACGTGAACGCCAGATCACTCTTCCTTGCAAACATATATATCATGCAGGATGTGGCAGTCAATGGCTTAGCATCAACAAGGTAAAGTGCTTCCTAAGTGCGTCTAACAATATGTCTGCCAATCTGCTGTTGTACTAACTATTATAATATAATTTTATTATTGTTATACCAGGCCTGCCCCATTTGTTACAAGGAGGTGCTTGTTCATACGCCAAAACATTCACAGAGATTTTGTAAGTCAACATAGAAAGGGAGATCGGTTTCTTTTATCAAAACAATGTTTCTAATTTCACTAATACCGTTTTAATTTACATCCTTCTTTCCGTTTTAGTTTTAGGGGTGAATTATATTGTGTGTTAAATAAGTATACAGAGTGATTATAGTTTACATTATTTATGTTTACTTCAGATAACATGGAGATAGAATTCTAGAAAGATCTGTCGTGTTAAAGATTTCAATATATTATCGCTGCGACACCATGTCTCGACAAAAATACTACAATGCATATATTATATCTGGTCATTTATCTCAGGGTTTATTCTGCTAATAAGAAAGTCACTTTTCTTCTAGTATGGTACTGATATCATATGGTACCAAAATAAAAACATTCTTAAGAAATATTCATACACATTACACGATAAACACAACATAGCGCGTAACTAATGCAACAGCTTGGTTAGAAAAAAGTAACAGATAGTGAAACATACATCTTTTGCAACTCTATTACCTAGCGATCCATATTTATAACAAGCAATGTTGTTTAATTATTCATAATTCTCACGCCTTGCTTTTCAATCCTAACATGATGAGCACAACACTAAGATAATCATATCTAAAACCAGCCTTAATTAGTTGTAGTTTTGTATCATTCCATGGAGGATATTTGAACCAAAAGTCCAGAAGGAAGTCCCTCAAAATAACCACCTTCTCGTGACTGAAATTATCAAACGAATATTTCCCATGGTATCTACCGAACCCACTCCCTCCAACTCCGCCAAATGGTAGTGTATCCACACCACACTGCAAATATTTAGTAAGGTTAATTTTGACTAATTTGATTGAAGAACTAGAGTGATGTTTCACAAGTTGAAAAATTACTTGAACGACTGCATCATTCATCATAATGCTCCCAGATGACGTCTCAGAAATTAATCTCTTTTGAAGAGTTTCATTTTCTGTGAAGGCATATATAGCAAGTGGCTTCGGTCTTGCCCTTATGAACTCAATACTATCTTCAATTCTTTCCAACTGCAGCCAAATTTGTGATAATTTCATTAATATAAGTACTACTATATCCTAATGCACATCGTTGTTATGAGTTGGGGATGCTTTTCAAACCGTGATAATTGGAAGCAACGGACCGAATATTTCTTCTGTCATGATTTCAGCATCAAGTGGAGGATCAACCAATATTGTTGGCTCAATATACCTACATTGCCACATAAGCAATTGAAAAAAAAAGACATTTTAAGATGCTGAGAAACATATACATCAATGGTTACTACCCATGTTTAAAAAGGCAAATACTAATCATGCTTTAAGACAGGCATTTTGGTGGTGTTCATATTTTGAAGCTATAGCACATTTTTTAATGAAATTATCGATAGAATGTACTTACAGGCTCTCCTCATACAACGAACCACCATAAACAATCGATGATTTAACCAAAGGTTCATCCAAAAGACTCTTCAATCTAGAGAAATGCCTTTTGTTCCCTATTTTAGACATGCTATGAGTTCTATCTGCATCATCTCCATAACATTGCTTTATATATTTTTTCGACAATTCCACCTAAAAACATTAAACCAATTCGTAAAACGATACCAGAAATTGGCAAGTTGACAATAAAAACTTGTTTTCTTACCAGTTTTGGCAAGTATTTTTTCTCAGTAAGAATATAATCAATTCCGACACAAACTTGCCCTGCACACGGTCCGAATTTACCCCAAACAATTCTCTTCGCCGCCATCTATTATTGGAAGAAAGTGATTGCAGATTTGCAAGTATAAGAAATATGAATAAAGTATATTATATCATTATTGAAAATCAAAAATGAAATTACATTGGTGTCCCGAGAACTAGATATTGTGTCAACCACAGCAGGGCATTTTCCACCCAACTCCAAAGTCACAGGAGTTAGATGTTGTGCAGCAGCTAACAATATAGCTCTACCCACTCGTTTACTCCCTGTCGATAAAAACATATAAATAAAAAATGTCAGAAATACTTATAAAATTATAAAGAGGTAAAAATCGTGCTATGGTTTTGGGTACTAGGTTATACAGTCATACAGACAATTTGTTTTAGTGGTAAAATGAAATAAATAAACGAGTGCTATGGGTGCACCACTGAGTTTAAAAATGTTGATGTGTTGAAGTTGAGAGAAGGGTTTGAACCTGTAAAGAAAATTTTGTCGAATTTGAGTTGAAGAAGTTTTTCACCCTTATCCGCTCCCCCCTCAATTACCTTAACTGCGGAATTATCAAGGTAATCTCGGATAGTTTCAGCAAGGAACGAAGCACACGAAGGAGCTAGCTCAGAAGGCTTTAGGACTACTGCATTCCCTGCTGCTATCGCCCCGATCAATGGTTCCAATGATAATCCTACATGTATGTAACGAATCCAAACATATCAATTTGCATCCAGAAAACTTGAAGGGTGTTTGGAATTCCATTTTCTTAAGTGCTTATTAGCTTTTTACATTCTTTAAACATAAACTAATATACACTTTTGTGCTTAAATGAGCACTTATGTATATGAAAATGCTTAAATGAGCACTTATGTATATATGTAATCCCAAACACCCCCTTAAAAGTAAAAGGGGTTAGTTATGTAAATATATTAAAGTTGAAGGGCTAGTGAGCACCAATTGGAAAGTTCCAAGTTGAGATAATGAGGACAACACCAAGAGGCTCAGGAATCAAACTTGCACTGGTGGGAAATGCAGCTAGAGGCAAGCTGGCCTGTTAAAATTATTTTTACCCTTTTAACACACTCAATCATAGTCATTTCTATTTTGAAGATAGAAATTTTGCAACTTTCATACAAATAGAAAAAGTAACTAAAAAGTACACTAACTTACACAAATTTTGCAACTTTTAATGTTATTTTCATCTTAATGTTATCTGTAGCCAACATATTACATAGAAAATTTATGAAAAAAAAAAAAAAAAAGAATTTATTTTGGACAACACACTTTATCTGCACTAATAAACAATTTAAGATCAACCTTTCAAAAAACTACTCTCTCCGTCTCAAAATTGTTGTCCACCCACAAAAACACATGGTTTAAGAAAAATGTATTTAGCCTGAACCACAAATGTTTAAGAGATTTGTACAAATAGACTAAACCGCAAATAAAACCGACTTGTTATTCTTAACGGTTCGCCAATTTTAGCCATGACGTTACCTTTTTGGCAGCCATCCATTGCTTCAAGTTTCCTAGAGCATAATTTATGCTTTTCACCACTAATCCAACCTGCACAAATTTTTCATCATCATTTGGATTCTGTATATCTCATGTCAAATATAAATTCACACGCCATAGTTTGTTTGGACCTCCAAACGTGTAAATTGGCGGGAACACCCCGATTCTATGCATCTTTTGATACCGGACCCTTCCCCAAGGACCCCGGCCAAGGCAATGAGCTCCTGTCCCAACAACCTAATTAACCAAGAGTTGGGTTTGAACCCCCGGTCAAGATAGTTTGTTTGGACCTAAGTGTAAATTAAACTCACCTTATAAACTTAGTTTCTGTCAGCTTATGAGCTTATCAAGTTGAGCTTATGACACGTCCAGGGACAGAACCATGACACAATTTGACCAGGTGCATCTACGAAAAATCATACAAAACGAGGAACACAATTTTTTTTTTGACCAAGGTGCATTTGGGAAAAATCGAGGTTTTCTTACATAGATTAACACTACGCCACAAAATTTCATGGGTGTCCCGGGACCCACCCTGATTCTGTCCTTGGACACGTCTGAGATAAGTTATAAGTCACCTATCTTGGTAAGCTAATAAGCCGAAAAAACTAGACTTACAAGTTTTTACAAATTTACATAAGCTCATAAACCCATCAAAACGATATGTTGCCATGTTGGTTTTGACATATGCATAAAGTTACGTACCTCGTCTCTATAGGCTTCAACATGATGCTTGCCTAAGTCTTTCTTCAGAGCTAAAAAGATGTCTTTTTCGCGGTCTTCAAGTATATGAAGTAACCCACGAAGCTGTGAAATTCGCCATGAGTATTCCTTGGTCTTGCCAGTATTGAAAGTGTCCCTCAACTCCTTCAAATCTGGTTCTAAATCATTCTTCATTTTTTTTTGTTTTAAGAAACAAGAATATGGATCAATATGGTGTCTTATTAGTACTAGTATGGATGTTGATAGTGTGTCACATGTTAGTGTAATTTATAGAAATAGAGGATTTGAAAAGTTCATCAATAAATTTAACTGGCATTCATTTCGTTGTGACGCATATATGACTATTGGTGAGTGGATTAGCTTTTGTTTGACATGCACACTACCATATTTTGAAGTAATTTGGCCCCGGTATCATCCTTAATCACAGCTCGAATAGCAGGGCCCAGGTTCTATGGGAATCCAAATTATCTGGCCCCGACTCAACCTTAGCTTGAATACAGACTTTTTAGTTGAGACATAGCACAAGGATTGATTTATGTGTATAATCAGTTTGAACTTGCACATGATTTGGGGTCCCTGTAGAGAGATGAATAGCGCAAGGAACACTGTGTGTTACGACCGAAGAATTTTATTTTTTTTATTTGCTGAGATTACCTCTAATAGGATAACTTATGAAGAAAATTAAAATCTAAAAACAAAGGCAACTATAGATACTCGTACATACGCCCCAAATCTTCCAATACTATTAGCATCAGTTAAAATTTATAAGTGTATTCATCTTAATGCTACAATAATGTAAATGTAATTTCCACTCTCTGTATAATTTCAGGCCACAAAATCACAATAATCCCGGTGATTTTCAGGTCTAAATCTCTCACCATATTTTCTATCTAATTCTTTGATAAGTAACTCTTTCCTATAAGATGATGTGTACTAACAAGGCTACATCCCCTCTATAATGCAGATTGTGTGGGATTATTATTTTTTTTATTATAATTTTTTTATTTTATTTTTTTACATACAAGTGCAAGGCAAACGAGCAACAAGCTGCGCCGCTAGCCCTTTTTGAATTGCAAAGTCAATTCTTTTAAAAACTACGTTTGTAGATCTAGGTGTAATAACATTGGCATGCATAACTCGTTGGACTCTGTTGTGGAGCTCCACAGCCTCAGGTGCAAGAAAACCAAAAGTATCGAATGCGAAAGGAATAAAAACATGTTGATTTTCAATGCACGCTTTCTCGTGTTTTGCTACTTTGTACGAGGCGGCTTTCAGTCCTACTGTAAAACCCCGGCTACTCAAACCCACGAGAGGAGAAACCCATGTTAGATCCACACATGCATGTTTCGCTCCAACACATTCAAACACCAAAACGTCTGTCGGTCTGAGTGTGGATCTTTCATCCAACGGGTCAGTCAAAAAGTTCACTGGTGCTTCTTTCTTAGCGGAGATCCCAGCACGCCTATAAACGTCAAAAAGGACATTCCTAACCATATCGTGTCTGTACTTGAATCCCGGGAGCTCTTTGCAATGAACTGCATGTTCCCCAAAGGAATCCAAACACGCCTTGCGACAAACTGGGCATATCTCATCAACAAAAAAGAAAGGAACCATAAGGCGATACTTAAGAATGGTACAATATTCCACCGGTGACATATGTTTACCTAGCCCGTCTATGTGGATAGCTAGTAGAAAATCTTAGGCATGTGGGGCATGTAGACACTCAAAAACTGCTTTTAGTCTTACAATCATGTCAAAGTGGACTTCCATATCCTTGACCATTTCACTAAAAAGTGCACTCGCCAATGTTTGTTGGGGTTTAGAGGGGACGGTAACCTTATTAGTGAAACCACTAAAATCAAAGCTTGGATGTATCACAAAGACAATCCAGAGCACAAACATAATCATCGTCCATACCACATATGTCACTCTCCCGTAAGATATGGTCTTGTAGCACCCAAGATTGGGCCCTCAAACCACCAAATCGAATGGGTAAAGAAGCGAGTCGCCGCTGTAAGTCTCCAAAAAAAGGCCCTCCACAAACCACCATGTTTTCAATCGACCCACGCAACCCTTTGTCAAAGAGCAAGGCCGCTTCATCCATGTGTATAGTTTGACAAGTCCTTAAACCAAAAAAGAGTTTCGCAATACCCATACATGATCGAAGCAAAAGGAGCTCACTCTGCGGGTCACGTAAATGTGGAAGAAGACTCATCAAATCAACAACGTTCGCAGCTCTTCTCATAGCTAACCCACTAATAAATCCGCATCTCTACTAACAGCTCCCCCATAAACTTCACACCCAATGACGGCCTTCGAATACCAACAGGGAATAAACCCTCACGAAGCTTCATACCATTACACGAGAGCGAAAATATCACCGTTTTCTTGACCCTCACGAAGTTCAAGACCCAAACCTGAACCACTCACCCTTATAATTTCTAACACCCTGGCCACCTCTTCTGAATCTCCAATAACTGTCCCATCATCAAGATACCAAGCATGAAGAAGAAGCTTGCAACTATATCGGATCTTATGTACTAACGGGTGCAATACAAGAGCAAAACGAAGAGGTCCCAACGGGTCACCTTGTTGCACCCCAGTGGCATACCAGATATGTGTGTCTCCTATATACAACCTCGTTGCCTGCCCATATAAGAAATCTACCCACAAAGAAATAGAGGGACACCTCACCCTAACCTCGTGGAGTAACGCTGATCAATCCACAAGGTTAAATAAGTATACACAGATTATAGTTTACATTTATGTTTACTTCAGATAACATGGAAATAGAATTCTAGAAACATATGTCTTGTTAAGAATTTCAGTTGATTATAGCCGAGGCACCATGTCTAGACAAACACAATGAATATATTATATCTGGTCAGTTATCTCAGGGTTGATAAGAGCTGTTAGTAAATAAGCTCTTATTAATCAAATAAGCTGGTAAGTTGGTTAAGCCATATGGCACGTGAGGCGCAGGTGTGTCAATACACACGTGAGGTGCACATGACACTTTCCTTTGGCTTAACTAACTTTCCCACCCAATATGTCTTTTAAATACTTTGATCTGTATAATCATTTTCTAGCTTTTGTGATATACAATTTACTTCTTTGAATCTCTCTCTTCCATTGTAACAACCCTGTAACAAACCCACCATTGATAATACATTGATTCTTTCGATAATCTTTTCTTCTCTTGATTGTCCAAGAACTTGTAAAACACAGTTAACGATCTTAATTGATCCTAAGTGTGTCTATCAATTGGTATCAGAGACCTTTCCTAGTGAGGTCTCATTACAACAAATTATGTTCAAGTTTTCCCGCCAAATTCTGTTTCTTCCAAAATTCAAGATTCCGGCGATTATTTCAAGATTCAGAGTATTACACTGATACTCTGTTTATACGTGTAGCAACTCGTAAATTTTCATAATTCAAAATGACTATTTTACCCTTTGACTTCTTAAAAGTTGACCTTGACTTTGACTTTTTACTATTTGACTTTTACCGTAAGTAAAAGCAAATACGGTAACTGGTAGTAACTGGTAATTTCCCAAGTTAAATAATTCACTTTGTTTTGAATTATTACACTCTGAACATTTTTGTTCACCTATAGCTATAAATAATTATTTAAAGTTGTTACTTTATTAATTACGAAAGTTTAATTGTGTAAACTTTCCTCGCGGTCAACACAAGACTACGATAAGTCTAGGTGTTCAAAATACTCTATTTTCACCAATAGTCATATTTTATATGAACTATTGCCACTTTATTAATTTTTACGTAAACATTTTAATCTTTACGTAATACGCGTGTTCAAACCTACGTTATTAGGTTTTAACAACATAGATACACCCCATTAGACTTATCACACTTTTAATATACCTAGTTGGAGTATATTGATAAGTTTTAATATCTTTGTAAGTATTATATTCTTATGTTACCCAATTTTAAGTTTCGTGACTTAAGGGCTTAACATTAGTAATTACCGGGATCAAACTACCCACTATAGTCCTAATGCTACTCAAACTAAGTGATAATTCTTATCACTATCCTTCATTTCCACGTTATATACACATGTCCATGGCAAGGGCATGTGTCTTCACATTCTTTCTAATCTTAACAACACATAACATCAACTAGTAACTTATCTTTTCACTACATGCAAATTAGATAAAGATCACCTCCAAGCACTCTCATCTCATCCTTGTGACTCCATCTTGCTGTTCCAAAATAGTTATATCATCACCATCATTTAGTTTAATTCAATGTACAAGTTAAACAAGAAAGTTGAAGGTGTTGATGAGCTATACCTAGTCCAAGTGGCGATTTGTTGATTTAAAGCTTAACACAAGACTTATACAAGGTATTTAGGGGCTAAATAAAAGGATCTATTACAAGGGTAAAGAGATTAGTGAACTTTGGTTAAAGGGTTGAAGACAAGGATTGAAGATTGAAAGAAGTTAGGCTTGATTATTTGTAACTACTCAACCCAACTTTGTAAGAGTTTGTCTAATATTTCTTATCATTCAATATGGTTGTAATAATTTATATTTATTGGATGTAATTAGATATAAGTAGTATATGTAATATGGCATGATTGATGTTGTACATGAAGTTTGTAACATGAAAAGAAGCTAAAACAAGCCTTAGGTAGGTTTTGTAAGTTGAAATTCTGCAACAGTCACAAAGATTGATTAAACTGATCATCTCAGTAAACCTTGAGGTTAATTCAATAACATAGGCTTGTAGAGCTATGTCTTATGGTCGTTTCTCTGGGTGGCGCACCTCATAACTCATCCCGATGAGTAAATGAGAGCCAAAATGGCAAAACATGTCAAAATCTGCACACCATATTTCATTTGGGAAAAGGCCATGGTTCTGCTCATTTCTGGAAGTTGGCTCAGTTTTATGAAATGTAGCTAAGACATAAACTTGAAGTTTGGCGAAATCCGCGCGTCAAAAAAAGTTGTAGAACTAAACTTATGGTCGTTTTGGCAGGACTGAATGTGTAGCCAAACTTTCTGCAATGAAATATAAGTAATTACTTGTAATTAGACTATTGATATAAGTAAACTTTAGACTTGATTAAGCTTGAGAAGCTGTTAGAGGAATTAAAAACTAAAACTTGGGCTTTTGAATCATTTAAAAATGACTTGTGGTTAAAAAGTTATGCCTAGTTAAGTGTTACTAGAGGTAAATATAGTGCTGGAACAAGAAAGCTTGCTGAAATGATTTTAAAACGAGGTTTTGACCCTTTTCTGGTCCGAATAAGCAAAAGTGTAAACCATGAAAGTTGCTTAGAATGACTTTTTCTACAAAAACATGGGAGCACATAAGCAGAAAGTGAACGACAAAGCCTAAAAACTACAAAAACTATCCGGATCTGTTGTATACCGGAAAACAATAATGGCTAAGAAACCTTAGTGTATTTTGATTCTTTGAGGTCAAAACAAAGCCAAGGTTAAGCCAAGGCTAATGTCTCAAGGTATTTTGACTTAAAAATAGCCATTTGGTATGGCCTTATTGTTGTCTCAAGTTGCTTAACCATAACTTAGCTGCACGGCTAGTTTGGGCTTAATGACCCGAAACTTGTTTTTAAAACTTAGTTCATTGGATTAGATTTTGCTGGACTTTGACAAACTAAGTAAATGACCATATGGCATGTTAAACTACTTCACGACACACAACTTATATCATCATATCGTCACACAAGTCAATCAATAGTCTTTGACGAAACACGACACATGTTTTATATAACATTTGTCTCGTCAAATACTTTACTTATAAATGACAAGTACAATAATAGTAAGGAATTTCATTATCATAAGAGGCCTCTTCAGGGTGTCGTATTGACGAGTTGTGGATTTACGAATTAAAGTGTCCTGGCTCCTCATACGTTCACTACACGACCTCTTGATTTTGATAGCCCGAACGACGGTACAATGTTATTTATACAAGGGCTATAAGCCAAACAACACTTAAGGGATACTTTAACTTAAGTGTACAACATCATATTGAAAGCCAACAAACTACATATACTTGTACACTTATATCGTACACTATACTAAAACGCAAATACGATGCTTTCGTAGGTAATCATTAAAGATCGTGGTCTTGCCATACTCTATTGTTGACATACGCTATATCGTTACACTCCGTACTGATCATTACAGTGAGTTTCATAGCCCCAGCTTTTGTTTAACTGTTTTATAAACTCTTTGGGGGAGATACATGCTATTGTTTTTACTACATGCTAAAATGCTTTATTATGTACAATTACTTGCAAACTGAATGCCTTGACTGTATTATTGCATGCCTAAGTTGTTTTTGCCAAAAGTCCCCAACATCATGGACCACTAATCACTGGGAGTGAGCGCAAATATTGTGGATAGGCCTATCGGAATTGACGAACCCGTCTATGTTATCGGAAATAACAAGGCGCACTATATTTGAGATTATCTAGGTATAGGGCAAAATACCTACCCGGGGCAAGTTATATATATATATATATATATATATATATATATATATATATATATATATATATATATATATATATATATATATATATATATATATGGGGAAATCTTAGCTACACCAAGGGTGTAGCCAACTTAGCTACACCGCACTATAAACCCCCTCGAGTACATAGTGAAAAATAAGATAAAACCCCCACACACGTTGACAGTTGCATATAAAGTCATCATGTGTATAATCAACTTTTATTTTTTACTATGTACCCGAGGGGGTTTATAGTGCGGTGTAGCTAAGTTGGCTACACCTTGGTGTAGCTAAGATTTCCCCTATATATATATATCGTCCGGTGATATATATACAACAGTCAGTCGTGAGTGCCATGAGCTTAGAGCAATAATAACTATCAAGAAGATAATTGTACACATTGCAATTATACTACAAACTATATTGTCAACTACTGTTTTCAAACCTATGCGGTTTCTATCGTTTGTATTGACCGGTTAGGCAATCAAACGCACTATGGGCGTACATCAACGTAGCCCACTACTTTCATAAACTTGATATCTTGTGATCAACTGTTTTGCTTACAAACCTATGAACTCACTCAACTTTTGTGTTGACACTTTTTAGCATGTTATCTCAGGTTCAAAAGGAATTAGCTGGCATGGCATGTGAAGGCGCACGGAAAACATTTTGAAGACAATGTATATATTATCATTCGAAAAACATTACAACTTTTATATTGTACTTTTTATGATATTAAAAACTGGTGGGACCTCTATTTGTAAACTCTGATATTTTAATCGAATGATAATTTATTTCAAAACGTCTCATTTAGAGTCGTTTTCTGTAACTTGTGCTGTGAACTATGAAGTAATACCCCAGTGACACAATCTTCCGCTGCGATAATTTTGGGGGTGTTACAGATTGGTATCAGAGCTTCAGTTATAGAGAACCAGGTTGCATATGAACCTAGGCTATAACTACATCTTATTAAACTCGTATCACTCATTGCTGTCTTCAACATTCCGTGCGCCATGCCTACTCCTTAACACAATACTATGTTATTTATATAAAGATTGTTTATATAAACGATTGACTAAACATAACTGCATATGCCTATTCCAAGGCATTATGGCATAACCAGATATCCCCGATCATATATATTTTGTGATCTACGAAACTTTCTTAGACATTGTAGTTAATACAATGGTCTCATTATTATTAAGACATTGTAAGTATGCAATGGTCTTCTTTATATCTCAAACATCATGAGATACACGCTTGACTTAGATATATCTCAAACATCGTGAGATACACAATTGACTTAGACATATCTCAGACATCGTGAGATACACAATTGGCCTAAATATATCTCAGACATTAAGAGATACACAATAGTTTTATCTATTTCTCAGACATTGTGTGTTGCACAATGATCTCACTGGTATTTCTCAAACATTGTGAGAAAACTACTTCATAACTATGAACTCACCGACTCTTTTGAACGCTATGTTGATTCTCTCTGATTATTTAACTCCTCATCTTCGAAGATGAGTGTGAACATTCATTCTATACTCTTGGAACACCTACGTCATCTCATAACATAACACCTTGTAACTCATCGATTGAGTATGAGTGTTGTGTCGGAAATTATTAAGTAGGATGATTTGGAATGTCCTTATTTAAATGGACTGGGACGCCTTTTCATTTAAATAAAGAAATTTCAAATTGCCGAACCATAAGTTGATGATTTCTTACTTACATAAATTGGGACGCTTCTTTATGTAAGTAACGAATTATAAATGAGTGGGCTTATTTGTATCCGATATGACATGAGTTTGAACTCGAACTCGAGAAACACTTGTATTCTTTGAAAAGATCTAGAAAACACGATAGTCTCTTACCACTCAGCAAAAATCTTAAGACCTCATTCGAACAACCTAATTTCATTCTTAAGTTATCACTTTTGCTGATACAAATCCTTACAAACATGAACCGTTTGTTGAGCTAACAAAATTGGTTAAATTCAATTGAAACCCGACCTGATAGAATCAGATGTTTCAAGAACATAATTGAAACCCGACCAGATAGAATCAGATATTTCAAGAACAAAATTGAAACCCGACCTGATAGAATCAGATGTTTCAAGAACAAAATTTGGTTTCCACGGACTTGATAATGCATGAGGCGCATAAGTCTAAGTATTCCATATTGCTGAGCTAACGGACTTGTTACACTCTTGAGCTAATGGACTTAGTTCAGTCTCGAACTAACAAACTGGGTACGATATCCCATTATCCATCACATAAGCTTTCCCATGAGCTCCTCCGATTTGTTGGCTATTATTTTGGGAACACTAGTTCTTGAAATGTTCTCACTTTCCACATCCCATCCTCGTTTGTTACTATTGTCGTTACTATTGTTATTTTTGCTATTGTTGGATCCTTGAGTAGTCTAAGCTCGCACAACTTGATCCACTAGGTTATGAGACATCTGAATTGTTTCATCTAGTGTGAGTGATCAAACGAAGTTTCGTTCTCGTGAATACTGAGTAGAAGTTCTCAGATGAACTTTTCCCATAACTTCTCATTGGTTGAGGCCATTACTGGGCACGCTATTGCCAACTCTTGAGAGCGACGAATATAAGTTGTGATATCAACACCACTGACAACAAGAAAACTTCATCTCCATTTCTTGCACCTCTTCCGAGGACAATACTTCTTGATTACAATTTCTTCAACTTAGTCCAAGCAATCTAGTGAGTATTCTCAATAACTAATAGATTGAGCAATAACATTTTACCCTGACAAAGCATTGTCCAGAAGCATGCTTGCGGCATATTTGGCTTTGCAATATTTAGCACAATTGCTTATTAGAATTTCTGAGCTTGTCGCTTACGAAATCTTTGTAAGGAACCTAGTACAACATTTACTTCCTGGCCCCGCAATATTAGGCCACACATTATCACCAGAAAGGTTATACAGATGTAAGCGTTAACTTTAAAAAATATCATACTAGGATTAAGGTTATGTTGAAAGCCTCGTTGCGGTAAGGTATGATTAGTTTGGGGAAATTAGAAAAACCAAACTTAAGACATATTGGACTTTATACGATATTAGCAAGAATTGGCCTGGTTGCTTTCAGACTCGAGCTACTACCCGAACTTGGCAGTGTACACGCCACCTTTCGTGTGTGCATTCTGAAGAAGTGTCATACTGATGAGACACTCCCTATTTCTCTGGAAGGGATTCAGATTGATTTACGTTTGAACTTTATCGGAGAATCTACTAAGATCACGAACCATGAGGTCAAACGACTTAAGAAAAGTCGCCTTCCTATTGTCAACACTCAATGGAACTCTAGAAGAGGTCCTGAATTCGCGTGGGAACGTGGAGATGAACTCAATTATACCGTTAGCAGATAACACTCACTGAACTTCGTGACGAAGTTCCATTACAGAAATACCCTCACCTTTTCTCGAGAACATCATTAACTCATAACACAAACTAAATTATGAGGACATGATTCCCGTAACTGGTGGAGGCTGTAGCAACTCGTAAATTTTCATAAGGCAAAATGACTATTTTACCCTTTGACTTCTTAAAAGTTGACCTTGACTTTGACTTTTTACTATTTGACTTTTACCGTAAGTAAAAGCAAATACGGTAACCGGTAGTAACTGGTAATTTCCCAAGTTAAATAATTCACTTTGTTTTGAATTATTACAATCTGAACATTTTTGTTCACCTATAGCTATAAATAATTATTTAAAGTTGTTACTTTATTAATTACGAAAGTTTAATCGTGTAAACTTTTCTCGCGGTCAACACAAGACTACGATAAGTCTAGGTGTTCAAAATACTCTATTTTCACCAATAGTCATATTTTATATGAACTATTGCCACTTTATTAATTTTTACGTAAACATTTTAATCTTTACGTAATACGCGTATTCAAACCTACATTATTAGGTTTTAACAACATAGATACACCCCATTAGACTTATCACACTTTTAATATACTTAGTTGGAGTATATTGATAAGTTTTAATATCTTTGTAAGTATTATATTCTTATGTTACCCAATTTTAAGTTTCGTGACTTAAGGGCTTAACATTAGTAATTACCGGGATCAAACTACCCACTATAGTCCTAATGCTACTCAAACTAAGTGATAATTCTTATCACTATCCTTCATTGCCACGTTATATACACATGTCCATGGCAAGGGCATGTGTCTTCACATTCTTTCTAATCTTAACAACACATAACATCAACTAGTAACTTATCTTTTCACTACATGCAAATTAGATAAAGATCACCTCCAAGCACTCTCATCTCATCCTTGTGACTCCATCTTGCTGTTCCAAAATAGTTATATCATCACCATCATTTAGTTTAATTCAATGTACAAGTTAAACAAGAAAGTTGAAGGTGTTGATGAGCTATACCTAGTCCAAGTGGTGATTTATTGATTTAAAGCTTGACACAAGACTTATACAAGGTATTTAGGGGCTGAATAAAAGGAGCTATTACAATGGTAAAGAGATTAGTGAACTTTGGTTAAAGGGTTGAAGACAAGGATTGAAGATTGAAAGAAGTTAGGCTTGATTATTTGTAACTACTCAACCCAACTTTGTAAGAGTTTGTCTAATATTTCTTATCATTCAATATGGTTGTAATAATTTATATTTATTGGATGTAATTAAATATAAGTAGTATATGTAATATGGCATGATTGATGTTGTACATGAAGTTTGTAACATGAAAAGAAGCTAAAACAAGCCTTAGGTAGGTTTTGTAAGTTGAAATTCTGCAACAGTCACAAAGATTGATTTAACTGATCATCTCAGTTAACCTTGAGGTTAATTCAATAACATAGGCTTGTAGAGCTATTTCTTATGGTCGTTTCGCCGGGTAGCGCACCTCATAACTCATCCCGATGAGTAAATGAGAGCCAAAATGGCAAAACATGTCAAAATCTGCACACCAGATTTCATTTGGGAAAAGCCCATGGCTCGGGTCATTTCTGGAAGTTGGCCCAGTTTTATGAAATGTAGATAAGACATAAACTTGAAGTTTGGCAAAATCCGCGCATCAAAACAAGTTTTAGAACTCAAGGAGTTGCCACCAAAGAGAGATTTTGATCACAGAATTCCCCTATTCCCAATAACCCAACTAGTTAACACTAGACCTTATAGGCATCCACCTGTGCAAAAGGATGCCATTGAGGCTATGGTCAAAGAGTTACTTGAGGCAGGGGTGATTAAGAAAAGCCATAGACCATTTGCCTCACCCATGGTAATGGTCAAAAAGAAAGACAATAGTTGGAGGATGTGTGTGGATTATAAACAATTAAATAAGCACACAGTCAAGGACAAATTTCCCATTCCAGTCATTGATGAGCTCATTGATGAGTTACATGGGGCAGCAGTGTTTTCAAAATTGGACCTCAGATCAGGGTACCATCAGATCAGAATGTTTGAAAATGATATAGCCAAACCTGCTTTCAAGACACATGAAGGTCATTATGAGTTTCTTGTCATGCCCTTTGGACTTACAAATGCACCATCTACTTTTCAAGCCCTCATGAATGATGTGTTTAAAAGCTATTTGAGGAAGTTCACCTTAGTATTCTTTGATGATATTTTGGTCTATTCCAAGAATATGTTTGATCATGTGGAGCATTTAACAATGGTACTCTAGACTATGAGACAGAATAGGTTGTATGCAAAGAAATCTAAATGTGTGTTTGGTACAACTCATGTGGAGTATTTGGGGCATGTCTTATCTGAAGAAGGAGTTGCTACTGACCCCACTAAGATAGTGGCAATGTAAGGATGGCCTACACCAACTAATATCAAACAGCTAAGAGGATTTCTTGAACTCACAGGGTACTACAGGAAGTTCATCAAAGATTTTGCTACTATTAGTAGACCATTGACTCAGTTACTGAAAAAGAATGCCTTCAAATGGTCTGAGGAAGCTATGACAACATTTCAAACTTTAAAGAAAGCCATGACACAAGCACCTGTTTTAGCACTTCCAAACTTTGACATTCCTTTTGAAGTAGAAACTGATGCTTCTGGAAGTGGAATTGGTGCAGTACTACAGCAAAATGGTCATCCCATTGCCTATTTGAGCAAAAGTTTGGCCCCAAAACACCAAGCACTATCCACTTATGAGAAAGAATTCTTGGCTGTAATGTTGGCATTAGAAAAGTGGAGAGGTGATTTGTTGGATAGACATTTTGTTATCAAAACATATCACTATAGTTTGAAGTATTTACTGGATCAAAGAATATCTACCCCTGCACAAATGAAGTGGCTTCCAAAATTGATGGGGTTTGACTATGAGGTGAAGTACAAAAAGGGAATTGACAATGCAGTTGCTGATGCATTATCTAGAGTACAAGAAGGGGGAACATTAATGCAGGCTACAATAGTCACCATGACCACTGAATTAGTTGCTAGAATAGCTGCAAGTTGGGGTACAGATGTAACATTGAAGACCATAATTGATAACTTGCAAACTGGTACTCCTACTAAGAAGCACTATATTTGGTCGAATGGACAACTTTTAAGGAAGAATAAGATGGTGGTTGGTCAAGATAAGGAGTTGCGAAAAGAATTGATTGCTCATTTCCATGGTGGATCTGTGGGAGGACATTCTGGTGTTAAAGTAACCACCCACAAGATCTGTTCTGCATTATATTTGAAGGGGTTGAGAAAGGAAGTCAAGCAGTTTATTAATGAGTGTATTACTTGTCAAAGGTGTAAACCAGATTTGGCAGCATATTCTGGTCTTTTACAACCTCTGCCTATTCCTCAAAGGGTATGGGATAGCATCTCCATGGATTTCATTGAAGGTTTACCCAAGTCTAATGGGTGTAATGTGATTTTGGTGGTGGTTGACAGGCTTACCAAGTATGCTCATTTTATGGCACTAGCTCATCCATTCACTGCAGTTCAAGGCTCAAAAATTCTTAGACACAATCTACAAATTACATGGGTTGCCCTCTACAATTGTATCATATAGGGATAAAGTGTTTCTAAGCAGTTTTTGGAAAGAATTATTCAAGTTGTTGCAAGTTAAACTATTGATGTCCACCTCCTATCACCCACAGACAGATGGGCAATCAGAAGTGGTTAATAGGTGTTTGGAGTGCTACCTTAGATGCATGACAGAGGAAAGGCCAAAAGAGTGGACCAAGTGGTTATCATTAGCTGAGTTGTGGTATAATTCTAATTCCCATACTTCCATTTTGACTACACCCTTTGAGGCATTATATGGCCAAGCTCCACCAATCCATGTGCCATACATAGGAGGTTTGAGCAAGGTTGATGCAGTGGACAGAACATTGGCAGCTAGAGAACAGGCTATTCAATTGCTAAAGTTTCATTTGGAAAGAGCTCAAAACAGGATGAAGCAGCAATCAGACAAGAGCAGAAGTGAGAGAGTTCTTAAGGAGGGGGATATGGTGTTCTTAAAATTGCAACCTCATAGACAGATGTCTATTAGGCAAGGGAAGCAGAATAAGTTTTCTCCAAAGTATTTTGGACCCTTCCACATCACTGAGAAAATAGGATAAGTAGCATACAAATTGGCACTACCAGCTCACAGTCAAATACATAATGTTTTTCATGTGTCCCAATTGAAACTTTGTAAGGGAATACCACTACCAACACAAGTCAGTGACCTTCTCAGATGTGATCAAGAGGGGTTGATAGCAGTCCAGCCTATGGTGATTTTGGATAGAAAAACGGTGAAGAAGAAGAATGCTGCTGTAGTGTATGGACTAATTCAATGGAAAAATGGTACACAAGAAGATGCTACTTGGGAAAATTTGGAGGAGTTATATGCCAAGTTCCCATCTTTTGATTCCCATTCTTAAGGACAAGAATGATTTGAAGAGGGAAGGATTGATAAGAGCTGTTAGTAAATAAGCTCTTATTAATCAAATAAGCTGGTAAGTTGGTTAAGCCATATGGCACGTGAGGCGCAGGTATGTCAATACACACGTGAGGTGCACGTGACACTTTCCTTTGGCTTAACTAACTTTCCCACCCAATATGTCTTTTAAATACTTTGATCTGTATAATCATTTTCTAGCTTTTGTGATATACAATTTACTTCTTTGAATCTCTCTCTTCCATTGTAACAACCTTGTAACAAACCCACCATTGATAATACATTGATTCTTTCGATAATCTTTTCTTCTCTTGATTGTCCAAGAACTTGTAAAACACAGTTAATGATCTTAATTGATCCTAAGTGTGTCTATCAAGGGTTTATTCTGCTAATCAGAAAGTCTCTTGTCTTCTATTGTGTCTCTATGCTTAATATGGTACTGATATCACATGGTACCAAAGTATAAACACTCTTTAAGAATAAATACATACACATTACACGATAAACACAACATAGCGCATAACTAGTGCAACAACTTGATTAGAAAAAAGAAACCGATAGTGAAACATACATCTTTTCAATCATTCATAATTCTCACGCCTTGCTTTTCAATCCTAACATGATGAGCACAACACTAAGATAATCATATCTAAAACCAGCCTTAATTAGTTGTAGTTTTGTATCATTCCATGGAGGATATTTGAACCAAAAGTCCAGAAGGAAGCCCCTCAAAATAACCACCTTCTCGTGACTGAAATTATCAAACGAATATTTCCCATGGTATCTTCCGAACCCACTCCCTCCAACTCCACCAAATGGTAGTGTATCCACAGCATACTGCAAATATTTATTAAGGTTAATTTCACTAATTTGATTGGAGAACTAGAGTGACGTTTCACAAGTTAAAAAATTACTTGAAGGATTGCATCATTGATCATAACGCTCCCAGATGAAGTCTCAGAAATTAATCTCTTTTGAAGAGTTTCATTTTCTGTGAAGGCATATATAGCAAGTGGCTTCGGTCTTGCCCTTATGAACTCAATACTATCTTCAATTCTTTCCAACTGCATCCAAATTTGTAATAATTACATTACTATAAGTACTTCTATATCCTAATGCACAACGTTAGTATGAGTTAGGGACGCTTTTCAAACCGTGATAATTGGAAGCAAGGGACCGAATATTTCTTCTGTCATGATTTCAGCATCAAGTGGAGGATCAACCAATATTGTTGGCTCAATATACCTACAATGCAACAAAAGCAACTGAAATAAAGACATTTTAAGATGCTGAAAACCATATACATCAATGGTTACTACACATGTTCAATAAGGAAAATACTAATCATGCTTTAAGACATGCATTTTGGGTGATTTATAGCACATTTTTTATGAAATTATCGATAGAATGTACTTACAAGCTCTCCTCATCCATCGAACCACCATAAACAATTGATGATTTGACAAAAGGTTCATCCAAGAGACTCTTCAATCTAGAGAAATGCCTTTTGTTCACTATTTTAGACATGCTATGAGTTCTATCTGCATCATCTCCATAACATTGCTTTATATATTTTTTCGACAATTCCACCCAAAAACATTAAGCCAATTTGTAAAGTGATACCAGAAAATACCAACTTGACAATATAAACTTGTTTCCTTACCAGTTTTGGCAAGTATTTTTTCTCAGTAAGAATATAATCAATTCCTACACAAACTTGCCCTGCACATGGTCCGAATTTACCCCAAACAATTCTTTTCGCCGCCATCTGAAAAAAAAAAAAAAAAAAAAAAAAGCGATTGCAGATTCACAAGGACAAGAAATATAAATAAAGTATTTTACATCATTATTGAAAATCAAAAATGAAATTACATCGGTGTCCCGAGAACTAGATATTGTGTCAACCACAGCAGGGCATTTTCCACCCAACTCCAAAGTCACAGGAGTTAAATGTTCTGCAGCTGCTAACAATATAGCTCTACCCACTCGTTTACTCCCTGTCGATAAAAACATATAAAAAAAATGTCAGAAAATATTTGAAGTCATTTTCGTAGAATTAAAATTTTTAAAATGTAAAAATTGTACTATGGTTTTGGGTACTAGGTTATGCTACCTGAACTAAGGCTAGGCTCGAAACACAAGTCTTATCGGATAAAAGTAACATATACAGTCATACAGACAATTTGTTTCAGTGGTAACATGAAATAAATAATCGAGTGCTATGGATGCACCATTGAGTTTTAAAATGTTGATGTGTTGAAGTTGATAGAAGAAAGGTTTGAACCTGTAAAGAAAATTTTGTCGAATTTGAGTTGAAGAAGTTTTTCGCCCTTATCCACTCCTCCCTCAATTACCTTAACCGCAGAATTATCAAGGTAATCACGGATACTTTCAGCAAGGAACGAAGCACACGAAGGAGCTAGCTCTGAAGGCTTTAGGACTACTGCATTCCCTGCTGCTATCGCCCCGATCAATGGTTCCAATGATAATCCTGCATGTATACATTGAATTCAAACATATCAATTTGCCTCTAGAATACTTGTGTTCTCGAGTATAAGTTACCGAAGAAATGGAAAGAAAATGAAAAGAAATAAAAAGTGTTGTGTTCTCGAGTACCACTTAAGGAGAAAAAGAAAAAGAAAAAGGATTAAAAAACAAGTGTTATTTGATTGATTTTAAAGTAAAGTGTTTTCTCACATAATTGAGCTGAAACTATTTACCTCCCATTACTTTACTTATCTTCACTAAAAAAACTCAAGAATTAGCTTGTTACATTCTTTAAATGTAAACTAAAATCCTTAGTTACTTACTTTTTGCTTAAAGGAGCACTTATGCATATGAAAATGCTTATTTGGCAAGTGCTTAAAAATATGCATAAGCAAAATATATGTAATCCCAAACACCCCCTTAAAGATAAAAGGGGTGAGTTATGTAAATATATTAAAGTTGAAGGGGTAGTGAGTAGGGCTGTGCATGGTCTCAAAACCGGACCGGACCGGCCAAGACCGGACCAGACCGAAAACCAACTTCGGCATAAACCCTAGACCGAGACCGGACCGAATGTGGTCGGTCCGGTCTCGGTCCGGACCGGTCCGGTCGGTCCTTCGGTCGGTCCGGTCCAAATTAGCCTAAATCCTTCGGTTTTGGTCCGGACCGGACCGGACCGGACCGAGGACCGAATTAGACCAAATGCCAAGACCGCGGACCGGACCGAATGTGGTCGGTCCGGTCTCGGTCCGGACCGGTCCGGTCGGTCCGGTCCGTTCGGTCGGAATGCTCACCCTTAGTAGTGAGTACCAATTGGCAAGTTCCAGGTTGAGATAATGAGGACCACACCAAGTGGCTCAGGAATCAAACTTGCACTGCTAGGGAATGCAGCTAGGGGCAAGCTGGTCTGTTAAAAATTATTCATAAATGAATTAACAATTTTATCCTCTAACAGATTCAATCATAGTCATTTCTATTTTGAAGATAGAAATCTTGCAACTTTCATACAAATAGAAAAAGCAACTAAAAAGTACACTAACTTACACAAATTTTGCAACTTTTAATGTTATTTCTGCTCAAGTCCAAAATGGTAGTTGTAGCCAACATATTTACACAGAAAATTTATTAAAAAAGTTGTTCATAATTTATTTCGGACAACACACTTTATCTGCACTAACAAAAAAAATAGAAATGCTAAAACTTTGTCCACACAATGGCATGTAAAGCTAATTAGACCAATGATGTTGTTATTGTTGTATAATGTTTTCTCTTTCATATTTCTCACTCACCATATTCTTATGACACATGATGTGTATATGGATAATATTTTGTAAAATTTGTGTGAACCTAGCTTTTCTCAACAATATAGATCAACTTAAAAAAATAAAAAAAAAAATAAATAAAAAAAAATCATTTAGGTCATTTTTTAAGTTAATGCAGTCATGTTAGAAGAAAAAAAAGCTTTCATTGTTGAAGTTACCAACATGGCAATTGTCGTATCATTTTTTCCCCATTTTTTTTGGGAAGTTTGTTACATTTTGATGAATGAAAACAAAGGTAATTACCCAAAACTGTCTTAGGTTGTGTTTGTTTGTGACTTAATTGACTTAATATGAAAAAAAACTGAATTCATTAAGTCATACTAAAACTGTTTGTTTGTGACTTAATAGAGAAATATGACTGAAAATATTAAGCAATAAAACTGAGGTTGTCTGCATTAAATCATCTCTTAATTAAAAATGATCTGAACGGACCGGACCGATCGAGACCGGACCGGACCAACCACATTCTGTCCGGTCATCAGTCTAGGCTTTTGGGCTAATTCGGTCCTCGGTTCGGTCGGTCCGGTCCGGACCACAAACCGACTATTTTGGTCTTGTTGGACTGGACCGATCGACGGACCGACCGAGACCGGACCGGACCGACCACATTCGGTCCGGTCCTCGGTCTAGGCTTTTTGGCTAATTCCGTCATCGGTCTTGGCGGTCCGGTCCGGGACCGATGCTCACCGTAATCCACGATATTTAAACTAGGGGTGAGCATACGACCCGAACGGACCAGACCGATCGAGACCGGACTGGACCGGACCGGACCGATCACATTCGGTCCGGTCCGCGGTCTCGGCTTTTGGGCTAATTTGGTCCTCGGTCCGGTCCGGACCAAAACCGACGAATTTGGGCTAATTTGACCTTGTTGGACCAGACCGACCGAAGGACCGACCCGAACCGAGACCGAACCGACCATATTCGGTCCGTGCACACCCCTAATTTAAACCAACCGCCACACATATTAAACGGCGTAAAGTCTTTACTATTTTGATGTATATTTGCCATGTTAGTGATCAATGGACTTCACTAGTACCATATGTATAAGATATTTTTATAAATAGACTAAACCGCAAATAAAACCGACTTCTTATTCTTAGCGGTTCGCCATTTTTAGCCATGACGTTACCTTTTTGGCAGCCATCCATTGCTTCAAGTTTCCTAGGGCATAATTTATACTTTTCACCACTGTTCCAACCTGCACAAATCTTTTAAGTTTTAACATCATTTGGATTCTATATTTCTCATGTCACGTATAAACCCAGCTTAAAAACTTACACCGTGTTCTCGAGTATCACTTAAGTAAGGAAAATAAAGAAAATGAAGTGAAACAAAAAATGTTAGTGTTCTCGAGTATCACTTAAGTAGGAAAAGAAAAGTGACTGAAAAATAAGGTTGATTTGATTGATTTTAAAGTAAAAAATTAGACTCAAAATGATTACTTTCTCCATTTTTACTTTTCAAAAACTGGAGAAGTGGTTTCTGTCACCTTATGAGCTTATCAATTTGAGTTTATGACACGTCTGAGATAAGTTATAAGTCACTTAACTTGGTAAGCTAATAAGCCCAAAAAAATAGACTTACAAGTTTTTACAAATTTACATAAGCTCACAAACCCATCAAATAAACGATATGTTGCCATGTTGGTTATAAAAAGGGTATGCATAAAGTTACCTCGTCTCTGTAGGCTTCAACATGATGCTTGCCTAAGTCTTTTTTAAGAGCCAAAAAGATGTCGTTTTCGCGGTCTTCAAGTATATGAAGTAACCCACGCAGCTGCGAAATTCGCCATGAGTATTCCTTGGTCTTGCCTGTATTGAAAGTGTCCCTCAACTCCTTCAATTCTGGTTCTAAATCATTCTTCATTTTTTTGTTTGTTTTAAGAAACAAGAATATGGATCAATATGGTGTCTTATTAGTACTAGTATGGATGTTGATAGTGTGTCACATGTTAGTGTAATTTATAGAAATAGAGGATGCATGATGGATGCATTGAAAAGTTCATCAATACTCAACCACCGTATTCAAAGTTAGTTTTGACACATTCTAACTACCCAAGTAATAATGTCATATTTGTATATCGGTCCAACGTTTAACGTGACATGTTATTTGGTAAAAGTAGTACACTTAGAATAATATACTCCGTCAATGTTAAATTAAGAGTAAATTGCAAAAGTCGTCCATGTTGGTGTTTAGCTCCCAGATCAGGGTAAGATAATCAATGTCAGCAGAAACAAGTATCAAGTCAGCAGAAACAAATACCACTAGGTGGTTACCGGATATCACTTGGAATCGTGTTATCACTTTCCAAAGTAAACTATTCGACCCTAATGTCTGGGTTACACGAATATCTACTTGGGATAAGACCAAATGTATGTTATTGAATTAGGCACAAACCAATAACCCTTTGCTTATAAGTGTTAATCGTTTTCTGTGTGTTTATCAAGCATAATCAGATCTCCTATTTATAGGAGGTTACTTTGAGCTAGTCAAATGGAATTATGAGAATTAATCGGCCCATTAATTGCCTCATAATTATCCCCATTATAGCCGTTAGTGGTTACATGACCAATGAAACGTGGTCATTATGCAATTGTAACTGCCACTTGAATAGGTCAAAGCCCGTTACAAGCAGTACTATCATAGCACTATCAGTGGAAACACTGCTTTAGAGGAAACACTGCTTCAGTGGAAACACTGCTTCAGAGGAAACACTGCCTCAGTGGAAACACTGCTTATCAGTGGAAACCACAAGCAGTACTTTCCACCAGCAGTACTTTCTACTTGCACTACCGATACAAACCACTATTAGAGTCAGGATGTTCATGGACCTTATGGGTGTACACTCCGTACCTCCTAACCCATTACAAGGTGTGAACTAATCCCACAAGTGCACTAAATTTTCCAACAATCCTCCCCAAATTTAGTTCACTTCCTTTGCATGAAAACAACCATTAAACAAAACATGTGCATAAACGAAAATGTCCTGAGGATTGAATTTCCATCTTAGTAAATTACACGTTCAAATATTTGAGAATCAAGGTGTTCTAAGAATTGAACCCTTCAACCCATTTGAATACCTGAAGATAAAATACACACAAATTTTCAAACACTTATCAGCTCATGACACTATACAAGTCATGTGTCCATATCCAAATTCATAAATGTTGTAAAAGCTAAAAGTCCAAAAGCTCCCTGAAGCGGCAAAACTTCAACATTTACATAGGTGGTTCCTCTTTATTCATGCTCCTGCCAAGCACTTTTTCAAAGAAAATTAACCATTAAAAAGTAAAGACTTCATCCTCCTTTCAGCAGGTTCTGAGCACAACCTTGGGATGTTAATAAAACATGTGCTCCAGTCCACTGAATGTTCAGCTTTCCACATTGAACTCAGCTCCCAAGTTTCCTCAGGAGGGAGTTGGGTGTCCTAGCATTTAGTGACTAAGTTGGACTTAAACTCATCCCTTTAGCAGACTTTATAACCAAGTCTCTAGCCAGACCCTTCGTCAAGTGATCAGCTAAGTTCTGTTGAGATCTAACAAACTCTATAGATACCACCCCATTCATGATAAGCTCACGAATCATGCTATGTCTGACACCTAAGTGTCTAGACTTACCATTGTACATCTGGCTATAAGCCTTAGCCAATGTAGCTGCACTATCACACCGGATAGAAATATGTGCTATAGGTTTAGGCCACAATGGAATCTCAAGAAGCAAGTTTTTCAACCATTCAGCTTCTTTACCAGCAGCTGCTAAAGCCACAAATTCAGATTCTATTGTTGAACTGGTGATACAAGTTTGCTTCTTGGATGCCCAAGAAATTGCACCTCCACCAAGTAGGAATACACAGCCACTGGTAGACGAATTGTCTTCAGTGTTACTGATCCAACTTGCATCAGTGTATCCTTCCAACACTGAAGGATAGCCAGTATATGAGAGACTATAATCCATAGTTCTCTTCAAATACTTCAGTACCTTGTGAACAGCTTGCCAGTGATGAGCACTAGGATTACTAGTATACCTACTCAATTTTCCCACTGCAAAACCAATATCAGGTCTTGTACAAGTCATGGCATACATCAGGCAACCAATTACCCTAGAATACTCAAGTTGAGATACAACCTTGTCATTATTAGGCATCAGCTTCTCACAAGTATCCATAGGTGTACTCACAGGAGTATAATCAAAGTAATTGAATTTTCTCAACACCTTCTCAATATAATGAGACTGAGAGATAGAAATTCTTTTACTTTCATGTTTAATCCTTATGCCAAGGATAACATCAACCTCCCCCATGTCCTTCATGGAGAACCTTGATGACAAATATTCCTTTGTCAGGTCAACCTGATTTTGGTCAGTACCAAAAATCAACATGTCATCAACATATAGACAAATGATGACTCCTTTACCAGATTCATCAAATTTGCTATATACACATTTGTCAGCTTGGTTAAGAACATAACCACTAGACAAAACTACTTCATCAAATTTTTGATGCCATTGCTTAGGTGCCTGCTTTAGTCCATAAAGAGACTTAATCAGTTTACACACCTTGTTTTCATTTCCTGGCATGATGAAGCCCTGAGGTTGGTTCATATAAACCTCCTCATCCAATTCACCATTCAAGAAAGCTGTCTTCACATCCATCTGATGAATAACCAGATTGTGAATAGATGCCAAAGCAATCAGCAGTCTTATGGTACTGATACGAGCCACATGGGCATAAGTATCAAAGTAGTCTATCCCTGACTTTTGTTTAAAGCCCTGAATGACTAGTCTAGCCTTGAACTTTTCAATAGTTCCATCTACCTTCATTTTCCTTTTGAAAATCCATTTGCAACCCAATGGTTTGCAACCAGGTGGTAGATCAACCAACACCCAAGTGTGTTTCCCCATGATGGAATCCATCTCATCATTGATTGCTTCTTTCCAGAAAGCAATATCCTGGGACTTCATTGCTTCTTCAAATGTCTTGGGATCATCCTCAACAATGAAGCAATAGGAATATTGGTCAGAGACCTCATCCCTTGTTCCTTCAACTAAGTATAGTTGAAACTCAGGTCCAAATGACTTTGAAGTCCTGACCCTTTTGCTCTTCCTGAGCACAGGTTTAGGTTGTTGTACCACAACCTCATCAGGGACCACTGATGGTTCATCATCAGGGACCTCTGATACACCAGTGTCATGAGTTCCATTAAGAATCCTCTGACTTGGTCTAGGGACTGATGAGAATCTATTCTCATCAAAGTCTGCATCCCTAGATTCAATTATTGAGTTAATTGAAATATATTCATTAGGTTCAATAACATAGAACCTAAAAGCCTTGGAATGCTCAACATATCCGACAAAGATGCAGTCAATGCCTCTTTCACCCAAAGTTTTCATCTTTGGATCAGGGAGTCTTACAACAGCCCTATAACCCCAAACCTTGAGATAGTTTAGGTTGGGTTTCCTTTTAGTCTAGAGTTCATAAGGGGTAACCTTGTTCCTTTTGTTGGGAACCCTATTTAATAAATAGCAAGCTGTTAACATAGCTTCACCCCAGAACCCTTGACTCAATCCTGAATAGGACAACATGAAATTAACCATCTCTTTCAGTACCCTGTTTTTCCTTTCAGAAATACCATTTTGCTGAGTATAAGGGGCAGTCGTTTCATGGATAATTCCAACAGACTGAAAATACAGAGTATCCATGTACTCACCTCCCCTATCAGTCCTTAATCTTTTGATCAGGGACCCAAGTTGTAATTCAACTTCAGTTTTAAACACTTTGAATTTATCTAATGCTTCATCCTTGGTATGTAACAGATAGACATAACAAAACCTTGAAGCATCATCAATAAATGTCACAAAGTACTTCTTATTCCCTAAAGAAGGATTGGCATGCAAATCACACATGTCACTTTGTATGAGCTCCAAGAGCTTAGTCTCACGACTAACACCCTGAAAAGGTTTCTTGGTTATCTTGGTCAACATGCAAGTTTTACACTTTTCAGTGTCCATGTCAAATGCTGGGATTAAACCATCCCTAGACATATCTTGCATTCTTTTATTGTACATGGCCAAGTCTTGCATGCCATAGGGTAGAGTCAGTCAGGTCAGTGGTGGTCACAAATGCTGAATTAACACTGTCAGTGGAAATATTAAGCCTGAACATTTGATTACATAAATAACTAAAACCAATAAAAACACCATGCTTAGAAAGCATAAATTTATCAGACTCAATAACTTGTTTATATCCATGATTATTCAAAACACTACTTGAAACCAAGTTTTTCCTTATATCAGGAACATGAATAACATTAAACAAAGTTACAATCTTTCCAGAACTAAACCTAAGGTCTACAAAACTACGACCATGCACCAAGGCTGTTGACTCATTTCTCATGTGAAGAATAGAACCATCATTCAGTGACTCATAAGTCTTGAACCAGCTTCTATCTTTGCACACATGAACTGTTGCACTAGAGTCAACCCACCACGCAACATCATCATCCTGCACATGATGAGATTCAGATACATATGTAACATAATAAATCTGAAAAGACTTATTAACCATATTCTGACCTTTCAGTGAGTTGGAAGAACCACCACTCCCTGAACCATTAGTGTCTGATCCATTGGCTTTACCACCAACTTTAACACCCTTGCAGTCCCTTTTAATGTGACCAGTTTTGCCACATTTCCAACAAGTAGGTGTTGCCTTCTTGTTAGGATCTGCCCTTGTGTTGTCATGATATTTGCGTTTGCCTTTGTTGTCGTTGTACCTGGTGGAGTTGTTATGCTCTACAATATTGACAACAGATGGTCCAACAGCGTTGCTACCCTTTGGCTTGTCATTATCCTGCACCTTGAGAGATTCCTCAATGTGTAGATGACTGCCCAACTCAACCAGAGTTAATTCCTCTTTCTTATGTTTCAAGGTATGCTTGAAATCTTTCCAAGAAGGAGGAAGTTTATTAATAACACAAGAGACTTGAATAGCCTCATCCATGTGCATATTGTGTTGTGTAAACCTTCCAAGTATTCCAAGAAGTTCATTGTATTGTTCCATGACTGGTCTTGAATCAGTCATTTTATAATTTGTGAAATTACTAACAAGAAACTTCTTACTTGATGCATCCTCAGCCATATATTTGGCATCCAAGGAATCCCACAGTTCTTTGGAAGATTCAAAGTTCTGATAAATATCAAACAGAGCATCAGACATACCATTGAGAATAAGACCTCTGCATATGTAGTCATCATTCTCCCATTTGCTCCTCTTCCTGATCTGCTCCACAGTAGCATCATCCCCATCATCAGGAATAGGTGTAGTTACCACATACACCACACTCATGCTTGATAGCAAGAAGTGCATCTTCTTCTGCCACCTCCTAAAGTCCACCCCTTCAAACTTATCAAGCTTGGCAAAGTTTGAAGCCATGTATTTCATTGCAGCAGCAGCCATTGATTATCACAAATAGTTTACTTTGATTGTTGGTGTTTAGCTCCCAGATCAGGGTAAGATAATCAATGTCAGCAGAAACAAGTATCAAGTCAGCAGAAACAAATACCACTATGTGGTTACCGGATATCACTTGGAATCGTGTTATCACTTTCCAAAGTAAACTATTCAACCCTAATGCCTGGGTTACACGAATATCTACTTGGGATAAGACCAAATGTATGTTATTGAATTAGGCACAAATCAATAACCCTTTGCTTATAAGTGTTAATCGTTTTCTGTGTGTTTATCAAGCATAATCAGATCTCCTATTTATAGGAGGTTACTCTAAGCTAGTCAAATGGAATTATGAGAATTAATCGGCCCATTAATTGCCTCATAATTATCTCTATTATAGCCGTTAGTGGTTACATGACCAATTAAACGTGGTCATTATGCAGTTGTAACTGCCACTTGAATAGGTCAAAGCCCGTTACAAACAGTACTTTCATAGCACTATCGGTGGAAACACTGCTTCAGTGGAAACACTGCTTCAAAGGAAACACTGCCTCAGTGGAAACACTGCTTATCAGTGGAAACCACAAGCAGTACTTTCCACCAGCAGTACTTTCTACTTGCACTACCAGTACAAACCACTATTAGAGTCAGGATGTTCATGGACCTTATGGGTGTACACTCCGTACCTCCTAACCCATTACAAGGTGTGAACTAATCCCACAAGTGCACTAAATTTTCCAACAGTCCATATGGTTGGGCAAAATTGAAAGTATTGACCTAATCGAAAGTGCAGGCACCGTTTATGTAAGAAACTTTGGATTGCAGTTTTCGTCCTTGAGTTACAGTTTTTGACAAGGGTATTTTAGTCATTTTACTTTGAATAGGGACGAAAAATACAGCCCAAAGTTCCCCATAAGGATGGTGTCTGCACTTACGAAAGGTTAGTGACAAAACGTGCAATTTGATCAAACCATGCAATTTGCTCTTAAATAAATTTAAACATTATAATAATGGAAGAAATTGGTAATCAAAAGAACAATGATATATTAGGCCAGGTGTAATAGCGTTTCAAAAGACGCCGCGTCGATAAAATCCCTTCCCTCACCCAACGTCTTTGGTGAGAGAAAAAGGAGAAGATGGTCATTTGATCAACCGATTTGTGATGTTGGTTGTGTCTGTTTGATGTTGGTTTTTGTTAGGTATATATATGTATAATTTATATTTTGGTGGTGAAGTTGATATTACACTTTGTTGGTAGTGAACTGGTGATGTTGATGGTGAAATGAAATGGGATATGGCGTTAAAATAAGAGTGGTGATCTTGGTCACTACTATACCTAACCTTATGGTCATAACTGGAGATGATAAATACGTAAAAGTAAAACAGATTCTCAAATATCTCGGCTTCTATAGTTCTCGAGCCTGCTAAGCTCTTACCAATTGCAGGTACATACTTTTCATATTATATAAGGAAGTCGAATCAATTCAAGCTTAAGATACATTGAGTCAAGTAAATTAACCTCTATAAATATCACTACTACTTATAATGCACAAACGACTCTCTCTCCTATTTAATTTTCAGACTTTCAGACTTGCAAGTAATAAAGCATGATGTACAACACATTAAAGCACAAAATTTCAGACTTACAAGCAAATAAGCATAGTGTACAACACTTTAATGCACATATTAAAAAAAACACCACATTAATACTATTAAAGTGGTCAATTAATACACTATTTAATTCACCCCTACACCAAAATAAACAACAATTTAATCACAATGTACAATTTAATCAAGCTAATAAGCCAAACAAACACTAAAAAATTATTAGGAGACATAAATAAAAAATTGTTGCAGAGGCTACACAAATTTTTCCAGCCCGAACGGGCACGGGCCAAACGGTGTCGAGCCCAAACGGGCACGGGCCAAACGGGCCCGAGCCCGAACGGGCACGGGTTAAACAAAATTCTTGATATCCGTAAATTTATTGTCAAAAAGAGCATAATAAACTAAAATACATGATTTACCGGAAACTTTTACTTCAGGGTACCCGCCGCTGCAACGCGCGGGTACCCTGCTAGTTTTTATTAATATTTCAATACAGTTTTCGTGTCAAGCTAACTCGAGCTTGAGAGTATCAATTATATCACCGAGCTCGAACTCAAGCATGAAAATTGATTTTCAGTCGAACTCAAGTTGAATTTTAAGCCTGAGTTTTTGAGTTGAGTCGAGCCAAGTTTCTATCTTTGTTGTGTTCGACTCGACTCGACTCAACACTATCTTGAGCAATTTTTATTTTGTTTTTAGGGATATGACATATTACAACAATATTTCACTCAAAGATGTTCATTAATTTATCTCATTCTACATACGGCACCAGGGGCAGAACAACGACTTAAAGTGACCAGGTTCATTACGGAAAAAGTCAGGTTCATTTCAGAAGAAAAAAAATACGTAGATGATTTACAAAGTTACCAGGTTCATTTTGGAAAATAAAACATGATTTTTAACAAAAATTACATTAAGTGGATAAAATTCATTGGGTTCCCGTGAATCTCTGGGTACCCTCTTGGTCCGCCCCTGCACGACACTCTCGTCTTAGCTAGTTTTCTACTATGGTTTAATTATAATGTTCACAACTTAGATGATTTAGCTAGTTTTCTATTATGGTTTAATTATAATGTTCACAACTTAGATGATTGACCACGTTACGTATCTAAAATCAGGGACGGACCCAGGATTTTTAAGAGGGTGTTGCTCAAAAAAAATGTTGGGCTAACTAAAGTTACACCGTAAGAAACGAAAGTAGCAAAAAAAAAATTTAGGGGTTGCACATACCACAAAAACGGCAGTTTTGAAATTTTTTTGCATTTCGTGACCTAAAATCGGTGTAGCCCGTGCCACACCAGGCATACATGTGGGTCCGTCCATGTCTAAAACTGAACATGGGTGAGATCATTTCAATTGTATGTATATCATTACAAACCCATTAAATATGCCATGATTAAGGTCATTCCAATTGTATGTATTTCGTTATAAACCCAATATAAATGCATATGCTTAAATGTCTAAAACTGATGCCTAAAGTGTTCTAGTTGCATTTATTCTTTTATTATTATTTTTTTTTGGTAACCGTGATTTCTGACCTTTTGACCGACTAATCCATGGGGTTTGAACCCACCGTCACATAGACTCAAACCAGGTAAAGCCCTCCCTTTTTAGGAGGTTGGTGTGGCCACTTAAAGTTGTTTGCACCTAGCAAGAATTGAACTTGAGACCTCACACATTTTAGAGTGATAGTCACAAACCCTTTTACCACTAGACCACCCTTAAGTGGTTTATTCTTTTATTTTTTACTTTTAACTAAATAGTCAAAGAGTCCTTTTAAGAAGACAACATCGATAATGCATTAAATTAAATATTAGCTTAATGATAAAATGTTTGTGACTAATATCACTAAAATATGAAAGATTTTATGTTCAATTCCGGTTAATTGCAAACAATTTTGAAGTGATCACATCAGTCACATAAAAAATAGTTTTATTTGATTTGAGGAAAAAAGCGGCAAACCATGGTTAAAAAGGAAAGGAGAAAAAAGAAAGATACCATGAAGTTTGTGAATTAGACAAAGTATTGTACTTTTTTTGTCTTAAAATAATTGTCCATCGATAAAAAACACAAAGTTTAAAAAAGTGCATTTATTACAGTTTTATCTTTTTTACTTTTTCACATAATCACAGTTTTACCCTTAATTAATTAATTAAGTTATTCTTTAAAGTTTGTAATAATAATTTCAAGCAATGGTAATATGATAAACTCGATCAAACTTTCCTATCTATATTTAGTAGTGGACAATTAAATTGAGACATTTAAAAAAGGAAACGTGGACTACAGGGGCGTAGCCAGGAATTCAAGTTAAAAAAGGCACATTTTTTTTTTATTTGTTTTTCCACATCGCAAATATTGTGTCTCACAATATAATATACAACATTAAAAAGGCCAAGTTGTCATGTCATTTTCTTTCATCTCCAACCATATAGAAATAAGTCATGTCAGATATGGCCATCTCATAAATTTTGAACGACCTGTGTCATTGTAAATATAAGCCTTTTGAAAAACATTAAATATTTAAATGTGCGTAAAAATAACTATAGATAAGGAAAACATTCAAAAAACATAAAACACTTTTATAACATGTCTATACTCACCATAAATTAACAATTATATTGTTGACCACTTTTAGGATTTCTTTATAAAAAAATTTATAAAAAAAAACTAACTTAAAAAGAGATGAGACTACTTTTAATAACTTCCCTAAACTGGGGCTGAAAGCATAACTTTTGTGAATTTATGTGTACATAGCTAGGGAAAAACAAAAAGTAGGCAAAAGGTGAAAAGTTCATAAAACTTAAGATGCGAAGTGTGAATACTACCCTAGTTATCATCTTCCTCAACATGTTAGCCGCATACATCTGTTTCTTTTGTGTTTTGTTTCAATCACCGAAAACCAACATATGTTTCATTTATAACGTCAAAATCTTAAGGTTTAGAGTACATTTTCATCGATTTCATTTTCATCGGTTTTACTTTAAACCACGAACTAAATATGGCCATTTGCTGAAAGAAGACAGAACGGTTGGGCAGTTGGGGGAGGCCCAACACCCCTCTCCCACCCCATTGGCTCCGCCTCTGGAGTTTAGGGTTTAGGGTTTAGTACTGAACTATAAATTTGTGACAAAAGGAGTAACACTTAAGTAGATATAGTAGCATATAGTATCAACGAGTGGGTTAACCCCGCGTGTTGCCGCAGGAGCATTGTGCAGTTGCAACATATATGACCATTACATCCCGTGAACCCACTTCCAGTACATGCTTCCGAACCAACCCATCGAACCCACCCCCTGAACCCATACACTGAACACACCTCCTGAACAACTAATAATATAAATGTGAAACCACAATATTCGTTAAACCTGCAACATCAATTTTTTCGGATCTTCTCCTTATGGTTTTGACCCCATTACGAGTATGGTCCCTTGACCACTATTTCTTTTAGTTTGACCGGTGTATGCTTAGATAGCTGAAATGACATAAATACCCCTTAATAATTTGGTCCCTGTGGTTTGTATGATCCTGATGTTTGTGAAAAAGTGGGTCCCCTGACTGCAGCCATCAGAATGATGCCACGCAGGTTTAGGCAAGTTTAGGCATATCTTTTAAGCCTCTCAATCACTACTCAATTTATAATTATATTAATCTTAATGCTATAGTAATGTAAATGTAATTTCTACTCTCTGTATGAATTTTGAACATGAATTAATCTTTTGCACGTGCTTGCTTTCAGATCCACAAAATCACAATAATCCCGGTGATTTTCAGGTCTAAATTTCTCACCATATTTTCTATCTAATTTCTTTGATAATTAACTCTTTCCTATAAGATGATGTGTACTAACAAGGCTACTATAATGCAGATTTTCTGGGATTATCTATTTTTTTTTCTTTTTACATTGAAGTGCAAGGCAAACGAGCAACAAGCTGCGTCGCTAGCCTTTTTTGAATTACAAAGCCAATTCTTTTAAAATCTACGTTTGTAGATCTAAGTGTAATAACATTTCTATGCACAACTCATTGGACTATGTTGAGGAGCTCCACAGGTGCAATGAAACCAAAAGTATCAAATGCGAAAGGAATAAAAACATGTTGATTTTCAATGCACGCTTTCTCGTGCTTTGCCACTTTGTATGAGGCGGCTTTCAGAGCAGCTTATCCTACTGTAAAACTCCGACTACTCAAACCCACGAGAGGAGAAACACTTGTTAGATCCACACATGCATGTTTCCCTCCAACCCATCCAAACACCAAAACGTCTACATGTCTGAGTGTGGAGCTTCTATCCAACGGGTCAGTCAAAAAGTTCACAGGTGCTTCTTTCTTGGCGGAGATTCCAACACGCCTACAAACGTCAAAAAGGACATCCCTAACCATATCTTGTCTGTACTTGAAGCCTAAGAGCTCTTTTTAATGATCTGTGTGTTCCCCAAAGGAATCCAAACACGCCTTGCGACAAACTGGGCATATCTCATCAACCGAAAATAAAGGAATCATAAGGTGATACTTAAGGATAGTACGATATTCCACCGGTGACATATGTTAACCTAGCCCGTCTATGGGGATAGCTAGTAGAAAATCATGGGCATGTGGATCCTATAGACACCCAAAACTGCTTTTTGTCTCACGGTCATGTCAAAAGGACTTTCATATCCTTGACCATTTCACTAAAAAGTGCACTCGCCAATGTTTGTTGAGGTTTAGAGGGGATGGTGTCCTTATTAGTGAAACCAATAAAATCAAAGAATGGAATCGTATCACGAAGACAATCCAGAGCACAAACATAATCATCATCCATACCACATATGCCACTTTCCCGTAAGATATGGTCTTGCAGCATCCAAGATTGGGCTCTCGAGGCCACAAAAGCATAAAAAGAAGCCACTTTTTCCGAGTATAAACCCAAACCACCAAATCGAATGCGTAAAGAAGCGAGTCGCCACTGTAAGTCTCCAAAGAAAGGCCCTCCACAAACCACCATGTTTTCAATCGACCCACGCAACCCTTTGTCAAAGAGCAAGGCCGCTTCATCCATGTGTACAGGTTAACAAGTCCATAAGCTAAAAAAGAGTTTTGCAATACCCATACATGATCGAAGCAAAATGAGCTGACTCTGCGGGTTAAGTAACTGTGAAAGAAGTCTCATCAAATCAACAGCATTCGTAGCTCTCCTCATAGCCAACCCACTAATAAAATCTGCATCTATACTAACAGCTCCCCCCAGAAGCTTCACAACCCAATGACGACATTCAAATATCAACATGGAATAAACCCTCACGAAGCTTCATATCATTACACGAGGGCCGATATATCTCTGTTTTCTTGATATTAAGTTCAAGACCCAAACCTGGACCACTCACCCTTATAATGCCTAACACTCTGGCCACCTCTTCTGAATCTCGAATAATTGTCTCATCATCGAGATATCAAGCATGAAGAAGAAGCTTGCAATTGTCTCAGATCTTATGTACTAACGGGTGCAATACAAGATTAAAAAAAACAGGTCCTAACGGATCACCTTGCTGCACCCCAATGGCAGACCAGATATGTGTGTCTCCTATATACAACTCGTTGCCTGCCCATATAAGAAATCCACCCGCAAAGAAATAGAGAGACACCTCACCCTAACCTCGTGGAGTACTGTTGATCTATCCACAAGGATAAATAAGTATATAGAGATTATAGTTTACATTGTTTATGTTTACTTCAGATAACATGGAAATAGAATTATAGAAACATATGTCCTGTTAAGAATTTCGGTTGATTATCGCCGAGGCACCATGTCTAGACAAACACAATGAATATATTATACATGGTCAGTTATCTCAGGGTTTATTCTGCTAATCAGAAAGTCTCTTGCCTTCTATTGTGTGTCTATGCTAATATGGTACTGATATCACATGGTACCAAAGAATAAACACTCTTTAAGAATAAATACATACACATTACACGATAAACACAACATCACGCGTAAGTAGAGCCACAACTTGATTAGAAAAAAGAAACCGATAGTGAAACATACATCTTTTCAATCATTCATAATTCTCACGCCTTGCTTTTCAATCCTAACATGATGAGCAGAACACTAAGATAATCATATCTAAAACCAGCCTTAATTAGTTGTAGTTTTGTATCATTCCATGGAGGATATTTGAACCAAAAGTCCAGAAGGAAGCCCCTCAAAATAACCACCTTCTCGTGACTGAAATTATCAAACGAATATTTCCCATGGTATCTTCCGAACCCACTCCCTCCAACTCCACCAAATGGTAGTGTATCCACAGCATACTGCAAATATTTAGTAAGGTTAATTTCACTAATTTGATTGAAGAACTAGAGTGATGTTTCACAAGTTGAAAAATTACTTGAAGGATTGCATCATTGATCATAACACTCCCAGATGACGTCTCAGAAATTAATCTCTTTTGAAGAGTTTCATTTTCTGTGAAGGCATATATAGCAAGTGGCTTCGGTCTTGCCCTTATGAACTCAATACTATCTTCAATTCTTTCCAACTGCAGCCACAATTTTGTAATTTCATTAATATAAGTACTACTATACCCTAATGCACGTCGTTGTTATGAGTTGGGGATGCTTTTCAAACCGTGATGATTGGAAGCAACGGGCCGAATATTTCTTCTGTCATGATTTCAGCATCAAGTGGAGGATCAACCAATATTGTTGGCTCAATATACCTACAATGCAACAAAAGCAACTGAAATAAAGACATTTCAAAATGCTGAAAAACATATACATCAATGGTTACTACAGTCTACACATGTTCAATAAGGAAAATACTAATCATGCTTTAAGACATGCATTTTGGGTGATTTATAGCACATTTTTTATGAAATTATCGATAGAACGTACTTACAAGTTCTCCTCATCCATCGAACCACCATAAACAATCGATGATTTGACAAAAGGTTCATCCAAGAGACTCTTCAATCTAGAGAAATGCCTTTTGTTCACTATTTTAGACATGCTGTGAGTTCTAACTGCATCATCTCCATAACATTGCTTTATATATGTTTTCGACAATTCCACCTAAAAACATTAACCAATTTGTAAAGTGATACCAGAAAATAGCAACTTGACAATATGAACTTGTTTCCTTACCAGTTTTGGCAAGTATTTTTTCTCAGTAAGAATATAATCAATTCCGACACAAACTTGCCCTGCACATGGTCCGAATTTACCCCAAACAATTCTTTTCGCCGCCATCTGAAAAAAAAAAAAAAAAAAAAAAAAAAAAAAAAAAAGAAAAAAAAAGCGATTGCAGATTCACAAGGACAAGAAATATAAATAAAGTATTTTACATCATTATTGAAAATCAAAAATGAAATTACATTGGTGTCCCGAGAACTAGATATTGTGTCAACCACAGCAGGGCATTTTCCACCCAACTCCAAAGTCACAGGAGTTAAATGTTCTGCAGCTGCTAACAATATAGCTCTACCCACTCTTTTACTCCCTGTCGATAAAAACATATAAAAAAAATGTCAGAAAATATTTGAAGTCATTTTCTTACAATTAAAAATTTTAAAATGTAAAAATTGTACTATGGTTTTGGGTACTAGGTTATGCTACCTGAACTAAGGCTAGGCTCGAAACACAAGTCTTATCGGATAAAAGTAACATATACAGTCATACAGACAATTTGTTTCAGTGGTAACATGAAATAAATAATCGAGTGCTATGGATGCACCATTGAGTTTTAAAATGTTGATGTGTTGAAGTTGATAGAAGAAAGGTTTGAACCTGTAAAGAAAATTTTGTCGAATTTGAGTTGAAGAAGTTTTTCGCCCTTATCCACTCCTCCCTCAATTACCTTAACCGCAGAATTATCAAGGTAATCACGGATACTTTCAGCAAGGAACGAAGCACATGAAGGAGCTAGCTCTGAAGGCTTTAGGACTACTGCATTCCCTGCTGCTATCGCCCCGATCAATGGTTCCAATGATAATCCTGCATGTATGCATTGAATTCAAACATATCAATTTGCCTCTAGAATACTTGTGTTCTCGAGTATGACTTACAAAAGAAATGGAAAGAAAATGAAAAGAAATAGAAAGTGTTGTGTTCTCGAGTACCACTTAAGGAGAAAAAGAAAAAGAAAAAGGATTAAAAAATAAGTGTTATTTGATTGATTTTAAAGTAAAGTGTTTTCTCACATAATTGAGCTGAAACTATTTACCTCCCATTAATTTACTTATCTTCACTAAAAAAACTCAAGAATTAGCTTGTTACATTCTTTAATAATAAACTAAAATGCTTAGTTACTTACTTTGTGCTTAAAGGAGCACTTATGCATATGAAAATGCTTATTTGGCAAGTGCTTAAAAATATGCATAAGCTATATGTAATCCCAAACACCCCCTTAAAAGTAAAAGGGGTTATATATGTAAATATATTAAAGCTGAAGGGGTAGTGAGTACCAATTGGAAAGTTCCAAGTTGAGATAATGAGGACCACACCAAGAGGCTCAGGAATCAAACTTGCACTGCTAGGGAATGCAGCTAGGGGCAAGCTGGTCTGTTAAAAATTATTCATAAATGAATTAACAATTTTATCCTCTAACAGATTCAATCATAGTCATTTCTATTTTGAAGATAGAAATCTTGCAACTTTCATACAAATAGAAAAAGCAACTAAAAAGTACACTAACTTACACAAATTTTGCAACTTTTAATGTTATTTCTGCTCAAGTCCAAAATGGTAGTTGTAGCCAACATATTTACACAGAAAATTTATTAAAAAAGTTGTTCATAATTTATTTCGGACAACACACTTTATCTGCACTAACAAAAAAAATAGAAATGCTAAAACTTTGTCCACACAATGGCATGTAAAGCTAATTAGACCAATGATGTTGTTATTGTTGTATAATGTTTTCTCTTTCATATTTCTCACTCACCATATTCTTATGACACATGATGTGTATATGGATTATATTTTGTAAAATTTGTGTGAACCTAGCTTCTCTCAACAATATAGATCAACTTAAAAAAATAAAAAAAATTAAATTAAAAAAAATCATTTAGGTCATTTTTTAAGTTAATGCAGTCATGTTAGAAGAAAAAAAAGCTTTCATTGTTGAAGTTACCAACATGGCAATTGTCGTATCATTTTTTTTCCCATTTTTTTTGGGAAGTTTGTTACATTTTGATTAATGAAAACAAAGGTAATTACCCAAAACTGTCTTAGTCATGGTTTTTAACCTTTCAACCGCCTAGATAGGGGTGAGCAAACGACCCGAACGGACCGGACCAACCACATTCGGTCCGGTCATCAGTCTAGGCTTTTGGGCTAATTTGGTCCTCGGTCCGGTCCAGTCCAGTCGGTCCGGTCCGGTCCGGAAACCAACTATTTTGGTCTTGTTGGACTGGACCGATCGACGGACCGACTGAGACCGGACCGGACCGGACAGAACCGACCACATTCGGTCTGGTCTAGGCTTTTTGGCTAATTCGGTCCTCGGTCTTGGCGGTCCGGTCCGGGACCGATGCTCACTCTAATCCACGATATTTAAACTAGGGGTGAGCATACGACCCGAACGGATCGGACCGACCGTCGGACCGACCGAGACCGGACTGGACCGGACCGGACCGATCACATTCGGTTCGGTCCGCGGTCTCGGCTTTTGGGCTAATTCGGTCGTCGGTCCGGTCCGGACCAAAACCGACGAATTTGGGCTAATTTGATCTTGTTGGACCGGACCGACCGAAGGACCGACCCGGACCAAGACCTGACCGACCACATTCGGTCCGGTCTCGGTCTATGATTTTTGCCGAAATCGGGTCTCGGTCCGGTCCGGTCTTGGCCGGTCCGATCCGATCCGGTTTTTGGACCGTGCACACCCCTAATTTAAACCAACCGCCACACATATTAAACGGTGTGAAGTCCACCCTTTAACGAGGTTGGATTTACTATTTTGATGTATATTTGCCATGTTAGTGACCAATGAACTTCACTAGCACCATATATATAAGAGATTTGTACAGATAGACTAAGCCGCAAATAAAACCGACTTATTATTCTTAGCGGTTTGCCATTTTTAGCCATGACGTTACCTTTTTGGCAGCCATCCATTGCTTCAAGTTTCCTAGAGCATAATTTATACTTTTCACCACTGTTCCAACCTGCACAAATTTTTTAACATCATTTGGATTCTATATTTCTCATGTCATGTATAAACCCAGCTTAAAAACTTACACCGTGTTCTCGAGTATCACTTAAGTAAGGAAAGTAAAGAAAATGAAGTGAAACAAAAAATGTTAGTGTTCTCGAGTATCACTTAAGTAAGAAAAGAACATAAAAGTGATTGAAAAACAAGGTTGATTTGATTGATTTTAAAGTAAAAAATTAGACTGAAAATGATTACTTTCTATTTTTTTACTTTTCCTTACTAAAAAACTGGAGAAGTAGTATCTGTCAGCTTATGAGCTTATCAAGTTGAGTTTATGACACGTCTGAGATAAGTTATAAGTCACTTAACTTGGTAAGCTAATAAGCCCAAAAAAATAGACTTACAAGTTTTTACAAATTTACATAAGCTCATAAACCCATCAAATAAACGATATGTTGCCATGTTGGTTATAAAAAGGGTATGCATAAAGTTACCTCGTCTCTGTAGGCTTCAACATGATGCTTGCCTAAGTCCTTTTTAAGAGCCAAAAAGATGTCGTTTTCGCGGTCTTCAAGTATATGAAGTAACCCACGCAGCTGCGAAATTCGCCATGAGTATTCCTTGGTCTTGCCTGTATTGAAAGTGTCCCTCAACTCCTTCAATTCTGGTTCTAAATCATTTTCCATTTTTTTTTTTGTTTTTGGAAACAAGAATATGGATCAATATGGTGTCTTATTAGTACTAGTATGGATGTTGATAGTGTGTCACATGTTAGTGTAATTTATAGAAATACAGGATGATGGATGCATTGAAAAGTTCATCAATACTCAACCACCGTATTCAAAGTTAGTTTTGACACATTCTAACTACCCAAGTAATGTCATATTTGTATATCGGTGGATATAAATCCAACGTTTAACGTGACATGTTATTTGGTAAAAGTAGTACACTTAGAATAATATATTCCATCAATGTTAAATTAAGAGTAAATTGCAAAAATCGTCCATATGGTTGGGCAAAATTGAAAGTATTGACCTAATCGAAAGTGCAGGCACCGTTTCTGTAAGAAACTTTGGATTGCAGTTTTCGTCCTTGAGTTACAGTTTTTGACAAGGGTATTTTAGTCATTTTACTTGAATAGGGACGAAAAATACAACCCAAAGTTTTCCATAAGGATGGTGTCTGCACTTACGAAAGGTTAGTGACAAAACGTGCAATTTGATCAAACCATGCAATTTACTCTTAAATAAATTTAAACGTTATAATAATGGAAGAAATTGGTAATCAAAAGAACAATGATATATTAAGTCGGGTGTAATAGCGTTTCGAAATACGCTGCGTCGATAAAACCCCTTCCCTCACCCAACGTCTTTGGTGAGAGAAAAAGGAGAAGATGGTCATTTGATCAACCGATTTGTGATATTGGTTGTGTATGTTTGATGTTGGTTTTTGTAAGGTATATTTGTGTATAATGTATATTTTGGTCGTGAAGTTGATATTACACTTTATTGGTAGTGAACTGGTAATGTTGATAGTGAAATGAAATGTGATGTAGTGTTAAAATAAAAATGGTGATGTTTGTCACCACTATACCTAACCTTACAGTGATAATTGGAGATGATAAATAAGTAAAAGTAAAACAGATTCTCAAATATCACGGCTTCTATAGTTCCCGTGCCTAATAAGCTCTTACCAATTACATGTAGATACTCGTCATATTATATAAGGAAGTCGAATTAGTTCAAGCTTAAGATACATCGAGTCAAGTAAAATTAACCTCTATAAATATTGTTATTAATATTTAAATACTGCATGGTTTTCGTGTCAAGCTAACACGAGCTTGAGAGTATCAATTACATCATCGAGCTCGAACACAAGCATGAAAAATGATTTTCAGTCCAACTCGAGTTGAGTTTTAAGCCTGAGTTTTTGGGTTGAGTCGAGTCAAGTTTCTATCTTCGTTGTGTTCGACTCGGCTTGGCTCGACTCAACACTAGAGCAATTTTTATTTTGTTTTTAGGGATATGACATATTACGACAATATTTCACTCAAAGATGTTCATTAATTTATCTCATTCTACATACGGCACCAGGGGCATAACAAAGACTTAAAGTGACCAGGTTCACTATTGAAAAAGTCAGGTTCATTTCAGAAGAAAAAAATACGTAGATGATTTACAAAGTTACCAGGTTCATTTTGGAAAAAATCATGATTTTTAACAAAATTTACAGTAAGTGGATAAAATTCATTGGGTTCCCGTGAATCTCTGGGTACCCTCTTGGTCCGCCCCTGCACGACACTCTCGCCTTAGCTAGTTTTCTATTATGGTTTAATTATAATGTTCACAACTAGGGGTGTTATTCGGGTTGACCCGGTCGGGTTCGGGTCAACTCGGGTCGGGACAGGTCGGGTCAAGGCATAAAAATATATACCCGAACCCGACCTTGTTTAGAACTCGGGTCAACTCGGGTCGGGTCAATTCGGGTTCGGGTCAACTCGGGTCGGGTCAATCCGGTCGGGTCAATTCGGGTTTGGGGTCAACCCGTGTTTTTTACCTTGTAATAGTGTTGTTAAGCCGGGTCAGTCGGGTTCGGGTCGGGTCAAGGCTAAAAATATATACCCGAACCCGACCTTGTTTAGAACTCGGGTCAATTCGGGTTGACCCGATTGACCCGAATATCATTTTGAACCCGATTGACCCGACCCGAATTGACTCGGGTCGGGTTCGGGTCGAGTCAGGTTCGGGTCGGATCAGCCCGAATGACACCCCTATCACAACGTAGATGATTGACCACGTTACGTATCTAAAACTGAACATAGGTGAGATCATTTCAATTGTATGTATATCATTACAAACCCATTAAATATGCCATGATTAAGGTCATTCCAATTGTATGTATTTCGTTATAAACCCAATATAAATGCATATGCTTAAATGTCTAAAACTGATGCCTAAAGTGTTCTAGTTGCATTTGTTATTTTATTTTTTACTTTTAACTAAATAGTCAAAGAGTCCTTTTAAGAAGACAACATCGATAACGCATTAAATTAAATATTAGCTTAATGGTAAAATGTTTGTGACTAATATCACTAAAATATGAAAGATTTTATATTCAATTCCGGTTAATTGCAGACATTTTTGAAGCGGTCACATCAATCACATAAAAAATAGTTTTATTTGATTTGAGGAAAAAAGTGGCAAACCATGGTTAAAAATGAAGGAGAAAAAAGAAAGATACCATGAAGTTTGTGAATTACACAAAGTATTGTATTTTTTTTGTCTTAAAATAATTGTCCATCGATAAAAAAACACAAAGTTTAAAAAAGTGTATTTATTACAGTTTTATCTTTCTTACTTTTTCACATAATGACAGTTTTACCCTTAATTAATTAATTAATTAAGTTATTTTTTAAAGTTTGTAATAATAATTTCAAGCAATGGTAATATGATAAACTCGATCAAACTTTCTATCTATATTTAGTAGTGGACAATTAAATTGAGACATTTAAAAAAGGAAACGTGGACTACAGAGGCGTAGCCAGGAATTCAAGTTAAAAAAGGCAGATTTTATTTTATTGGTTTTTCCACATCGCAAATATTGTGTCTCACAATATAATATACAACATTACAAAGGCCAAGTTGTCATGTCATTTTCTTTCATCTCCTATCATATAGAAATAAGTCATCTCAGATATGGCCATCTCATAAATTTTGAACGACCTGTGCCATTGTAAATATAAGCCTTTTGAAAAACATTAAATATTTAAATGTGTGTAAAAATAACTATAGATAAGGAAAACATTCAAAAAACATAAAACACTTTTATAACAAGTCTATACTCACCATAAATTAACAATTATATTGTTGACCACTTTTAGGATTTCTTTATAAAAAAATTATAAAAAAAAAAACTAACTTTAGAAAAAGAGATGGGACTACTTTTAATAACTTTCCTAAACTGGGGCTGAAAGCATAACTTTTGTGAATCTATTTGTACATAGCTAGGGAAAAACAAAAAGTAGGCAAAAGGTGAAAAGTTCATAAAACTTAAGATGCGAAGTGTGAATACTACCCTAGTTATCATCTTCCTCAACATGTTAGCCGCATACATTTGTTTCTTTTGTGTTTTGTTTCAATCACCGAAAACCAACATATGTTTCATTTATAACGTCAAAATCTTAAGGTTTAGAGTACATTTTCATCGGTTTTACTTTAAACCACGAACTAAATATGGCCATTTGCAGAAAGAAGACATAACGGTTGGGCAGTTGGGGGAGGCCCAACACCCCTCTGCCACCCCATTGGCTCCGCCTCTGGAGTTTAGGGTTTAGTACTGAACTATAAATTTGTGACAAAAGGAGTAACACTTAAGTAGATATAGTAGCATATAGTATCAACGAGTGGGTTAACCCGCGTGTTGTCGCGGGAGCATTGTGCAGTTGAGACATATATGACCATTACATCTTGTGAACCCACTTCCAGTACATGCTTCCGAACCAACCCATCAAACCCACCCCATGAACCCACGCTGAACATACCTCCTGAACAACTAATAATATAAATGTGCAACCACCATATTCGTTAAACCTGCAACATCAATTTTTTTCGGATCTTCTCCTTATGGTTTTGACCCGTTACGGGTTTGGTCCCTTTACCACTATTTCTTTTAGTTTGACCGGTGTATGCTTAGATAGCTGAAATGACATAAATACCCCTTAATAATTTGGTCCCTGTGGTTTGTGTGATATCACGAATTTAGTCCTTAATTTATTTATTATTTATTTAACTATAAATATTAGTATTTATTTTTTTTTAATTCAAAAATATTCAATGATATTAAAAAAAAAATTAAAATAAACATTACCGAACTTTTTTTTAAAAATTTGAATAATTTTCGATAGAATTTTGAATATGTTTTCCTACGTTTTCAAACTTTTTTGTCCATTTTTATATGTTTTCGTCCATTTTTATACGTTTTTCTTACGTTTTATACATTTTTGTCAATTTTATATGTTTTCATCCATTTTTATGCTTTTTTGTCCTTTCTTATACGTTTTCTCACGTTTTTTTATACATTTTCTTACGTTTTAATCCGTTTTTATCCGCTTTTATCCGTTTTTATACGTTTGCTTCCGTTTTTATATGTTTTCGCCCGTTTTATACGTTTTCATCTATTTTTAAACGTTTTCATCCGTTTTTATACGTTTTGGTCCGTTTTATACGTTTTTATAGGTTTTCATCCGTTTTTATATGTTTTCGTCGGTTTTTATATGTTTGCATCTATTTTTATATGTACATAAATGTAATAAAACGTACAAAAATAGATGAATACGTATTAGTATGAGAAAACGTATAAAAACGGATGAAAACGTAAGAAAAACGGATAAAAACGTATACAAACAGATGAAAACGTATAAAAACGGACGAAAATGTATAAAAACGGATTGAATGGATAAAAACATATGAAAAACGTATAAAAATGGACGAAAATGTATAAAACTGTATATATGGCGGATGAAAACAGATACACACGTAAGAAAAACGAAAAAAAACGCATAAAAATAGATGAAACGTATGAAAACGGGATGAAAACGTAAGAAAACGTATAATAACGTATAAAATGGATAAGAACATATGAAAACGTAAGAAAAACGTATAAAAACCGAAGAAAATGTATAAAAACGGATAAAAACGATGAAAACGTATAAGAATGGATGAAAACAGATAAAAACGTATGAAAACGTAAGAAAAACAAATGAACACGTATAAAAACGGATGAAAACATATAAAAACGGACGAAAACGTATAAAAACGGATAAAAACGTATAAAACGGATAAAAACATATGAAAGCGTAAGAAAAACGTATAAAACGAACGAAAACGTATAAAAACGGATAAAAACGTTTGAAAATGTAAGAAAATCGAACGAAAACGTATAAAAACGGATGAAAACGTATAAAAACAGACGAAGCTGTGTAAAGACGGATAAAAACGTAAGAAAACATATAAAACGGATAAAAATGTATGAAAATATATGAAAACGGACAAAAACGTATGAAAACGTATTCAAAATTTTGTCAAAAAATATTCGTATTTAATAAATAAAAAGTTTCTGTAAAAAAAATTATTATTTTTTAAATATCTTTGAATATTTCTGAATTAGAAAAATGAATACTAATATTGATAGTTTAAAAAAAATAATAAAGGGACTAGATTCGTAAAAACTCACAAATCACAGGGACCATACTATTAAAAATAAAAGGGTATTTATGTCATTTTATTCATCTAAACATCCACTAATGGATCAAACTAACAAAAATAGTGGTTAAGAGTCCAAATCCGTAACGGGTCAAAACACTAGGGAGAAGATCCGCAAAAAACGTATAGGGACTAAATCCATAAAACCCGGCAAACCACAGGAAATATTAATGTAATTAACTCTTATAAATAAGGAGCTCACAAGGCTATGTGTATTTTTCTTTTCTTTTTTTTTTTTCTTTTTTTTACCAAATCTATTAATAGTTTGACTAAATTAATTTAATTTTGACTTTTATTAGCTAATAAGAAAGCCTAATTTTGCAGTTTAACTCTTTTATATATCTATACTACATATAAAAGAAAAACGGTCAAACCTTGAAAAATAAAATGTTGAAAGTCAAAAGTGAGATAAATGTATGGTGTAATTAATACTCTTATTAAAACACCTCATTACTTAAAGGTACAATAATTTATCAACATCATACAACCAATTAAAACCATATCTACCAAATTAAAAAAACCAATTAAAACACCACTTACTAAAAAGTACAACAAAATTTTCACAATATACAATTTAAACAAACAACAACATAATCCACAATATAAAATAATTAAACACACTAATTAATGTTATTTTTAAAACACCCTAAAATGAAAAGTACATGTTATTAATCACATTATACAAATTAATAAAACACACAAAGCTTCATACAAGCTAATAATTTGATAGTACATATAGTTTTGAAAATCGGACCGAACCAACGGGTTCAACCGGGAACCGATGTCACCATCGGTTCGGCTAACAAATAAAAGCCATCCGAAAACGAACCAGAGAGGACCCGTTGAAACCGATACAAATTGGTGAATCATGTCTCCTCAAGATCTATTTCTCCGGTTAATCGTCACATGGTACTTGCCGGCGCAACGCGGGGGTACCCTGCTATATAAAGGAAAAATCAAAAAATAAAAAGTGAAAAGTTGAAACTAAAAAAGGAAATGTTGAAAACATATATTTCAAAAGGAAACTATTAATACATATCGAAAACCGGGTTAACTCGGGACACTTCAAACCCGGTGGGTTGACCCAGTTTAATTTGACACGTTTTTTACCCAACCCGTCGGATTGACTCGGTTTAAATCGACCCATTTCCGACCGGAATAGTTTAACCGGTTGAACCACCTGGGTCGAACCGGGTTTCAAAACATTATATTTAATCCCCAAATCTTCAAACTTTTATTATTTTTTGTTTAAAACCCATAAACATTTTTTTAACACAAAACGATATGTCGCTATAAAATCTCGTTGCTATGCACATGTACTCGTTTAGTTAAATAAAAACAATCATAGATTCTGACAAAATATTTTTCTCTTGTTACGCAGTTAAAGATATATATGGATGTATTAAATGCATATCCTGTGTATTTATGGGTCCTGACATCAATTGAATATGACTAAATAGCAAAAGGTCGAGGGGGTCTGGGATGAAATTGAATACGACTGTATGGTTTGTTGATGATGTTGATTTTTTTTTTTTAAAGGTGAATTTTTTATTAAGTGTTTCGTGTCGCGGTTCGACAGTGGAAAGTCTAGACTACGTTGTCTAAACCGGGTTCGCGTTAGAGAGCTTCCTCGAAGCGGAAATGCCTATTTCAATACCCGATGGGGGGAAAACCCCCTACTAATCCGCCCGAAGGCAAGACAATTAATAGGGGTAAACCTTTGCCTTTTCCAAGATTCGAACATGGGGTTACCAGACCCAAACCCCTTTATTAAAGGACTACCTTGAAGAAAAATCCCTCATTCAAACCCCTTGCAGGATTTAAACTCAAGACCTCCCTCCCCCAAGAGCCCCTAAGGACTTCAAAGTGGCCCCCAAGAGCCCCTAAGGACTTCAAAGTGGCCAACTAAGCTAAGTCAGTTGGTTAGGGTATGTTTGTTTTTTGTTTGTTAGGGTATGTTTAGGGTATGTTTGTTTTTTGTTTTTTGTTGATGTTGCTTAGGGTATGTTTGTTTTTTGTTTTTTATTTTTTTAAAAATGATTTGCTCTTAGTGAGTTAGAGGTAGTTGGATATTATGTTGTTTGCTTGGATTGAGATCCTCTCATGTTCAATTGAACATGATAGGTAATGTTGTGCTTGTTATAATTGTACATTTGAATTAAAATAAAATAAGTGATTTGCAATAATGGCAATGTACAATCACAACAAACATAACATTACCTATCATGTTCAAATAAACATGAGAGAATCTCAATCATGTTTGCTTTATGTTTTAAGATCCTCTTATGTTTATTTGAACATGATAGGTAATGTTGTGCTTGTTGTGCTTGTTGTGATTGTACATTGCCTTTATTGCAAAATACTTATTTTATTTTAATTTAAATGTACAATTGCAACAAGCATAACATTACCTATTATGGTCAAATGAACATGAGAAGATCATAATCCTCGGTTAAACATATGTCATTTTACTCAATAAGTAGCGGATGAGTTGTTTTATTATCTCTTATCCGATAAGATATTAAGGGTTTTTTTTTTTTTTTTTTTTTTTTTTTTTTTTTTTTTTTTTTTTTAAGGGATTGGCTTCACAAACTTATTTAATATTATTTCTTTTTTAAGTGGACTCGTTATTTCTCTTAGGTGTCATTTGTTTTTTCAGAGCTTTTACCTCTTCATCTGCAAATCATGTCTGCAGAAAAAGAGGCACATCTAAAGTCTTCATATGTATGGTAGAAGAGTGATTGTTTTTTGTGCTATTGAAGTACTTTTTTTTTTTTTTTTTTTTTTTTTTTTTTAACTATTGTTTTGTGATTTGAGAATATAAATCCTTTTGTCAAATGATACTAAAATGTTGAGTGCGAAACAAGCAATCGCTTAAAATACGGATTATCAAAGACAAGTCTTTGTCTGTTTTATACGTTATCGTCCGTTTTATACGTTTTCGTTCGTATTTTTACGTTTTTTACATTGTGGTAGGTTTTTTAAAGTTTTCGACCGTTTTTTTACGTTTTCGTTCATTTTTTTTTTGTTTCATTAATTTTATACGTTTTCGTCTTTTTTTACGTTTTTGTCCTTTTTTAAGTTTGCGTCCGTTTTTTACACTTTCGTCTGCTTTTATTATGTTTTCATTTGTTTTTTTTTACATTTTCGTCCGTTTTCTATGTTTTGGTACGTTTTTTACGTTTTCAACCGTCTTTTATGTTTTCGTCTGTTTTTTTTATGTTTTCGGTCGTTTTTTACGTTTTCGTCTGTTTTTAAGTTTTTGTCTGTTTTTTAAGTTTTCTTCTGTTTTTTTACGTTTTCGGCTGTTTTTTTACGTTTTCGTCCGTTTTTTTTACCTTTTCGTATGTGTTTTTACGTTTTCGTCTATTTTTTACATTTTCGACCATTTTTTTACGTTTTTTTTTCATTTTTCGGTTTTCGTATGTTTTTTACGTTTTCGTCCGTTTTATTACGTTTTTGACCGTTTTTTACGTTTTCGACCGTTTAGGTTTTCGTCTGTTTTTTTACGTTTTCATATGTTTTTAGGTTTTCGTCTGTTTTTCTAAGTTTCCGTTTGTTTTTTTACGTTTTCGTCCATTTTCTTACGTTTTCGTCTGTTGCTTTATGATTTTTTCTGTTTTTTACGGTTTGGTACGTTTTCGCCCTGTTTTTTACGTTTTCGTTTGTTTCCAAATCATTCGTGAGTTTTTGTACATTATTGTACTTTTTCTTACGTAAGAAAACACACAAAAACGTAGTAAAATGAACGAAGACGTAAAAAGAAGACGAAAACGTAAAAAAAAGGGTCAAAAACGTAAAAAACATAAGAAACCTAAAAAAACAGACGATTTTAAAAAGACAGTCGAAAACGTAAAAAAAGACGAAAACGTAAAAAAAACGGATGCAAACGGACTAAAACATAAATAAACAGACGGAAACATAAAAAACATATTAAAACGTAAAAAAACTGGACAAAAACTTTAAAAAAAATAAGATAAAAACGTAAAAATAAATGGGCAAAAACGTAAAAAACTGACGAAAACGTCAAAAAATGGTCGAATACGGATAAAAACGTAAAAATACAGACGAAAGCATAAATAACGGACGAAAGTGTAAAAAAAGAGTCGAAAATGTAACAAAACAGACAAAAACGAAAGAAAACATTAGGAAACGGGCGAAAACGTAAAAAGACGGACGAAAACGTAAAAAATGGACGATAATGTAAAAAAACGGTCGAAAACGTAAAAAAAAAAAAGACTAAAACGTAAAAAAAAACTGATGAAAACGTAAAAAAATACGAAAACGTAAAAAATGAATGAAAACAGATTTAAACGTAAAAAAAACTTATAAAACTTAAAAAAACAGAAGAAAACGTAAAAAAAAAAAAAAGAGACGTAAACGTAAAAAAATGGCGAAAACGTAAAAAAAGGTCGAAAACTGATAAAAACGTAAAATGACAGACGAAACATGAAAAATTGACGAAAATGTAAAAAAAAGCGGTCGTAAACGTAAAAAACAAATAAAAACGTAAAAAAACATACGAAAACGTAAGAAAACGGACTAAAACGTAAAAAAAACTTTGATGAAAACGTAAAAAAATGGATGAAAACGTAAAAAAATATCTAAAACGTAAAAAATCTCGAAAACATATAAAAATGGACAAAAAACGTAAAAAAAACGGACGAAAACGTATGAAAACGTATAAAAATTGATATTAAGAAAGAGATATAGGGTTTGTGAAAGAAGAGGTAAGAAGTGAAAAATAATGTCTGAAATTTAGAAGAGGAAAGAAGTGAAAAGAAGCACTTATGTCTGCAAAAAATAAATATAAAACCTCTGCCCTCCTGCAGACAAAAGAAGTGATAAGAGGGAAAAAATGCTTATTGGGAAAAAACAAACGACACCTTAGTTAGTCTATATTACAAAAGAAAAAAATATTAACCTTTCCTCATTAAGTGACTCATATAAATGTAGGACACACATGATTCCTTAGCTAAGAATAAAAAGAAACACCCCTTAAGACTTGTATTGTTATAATATATTTGATGGTTTATTAACTTTGTTACATTAAAAAAAAAAAAAAAATTTCCTTTCATATTTACATAAGTTACTTATTAATCGCATTTCATTTGTTTAATAAATACTCCATCCGTCCCAAAATAATTGTCCTCTTTTGACTTTTTAAAGTCTTTCTTTATCAACCTTAATCTTTAATATTTTTGTTTTTGTCATACAATACTTGATGAAAATCATATCAATGGAAAATACATTTTAAAACCAATCTATTCATATAATTTATATCAACTACTATATAACACAAACGAAAATATTTAAGATTAAAGTTGAAAAAATAAGACTTTAAAAAGTCAAAAGAGGACAATTATTTTAGGACGGAAGTAGTAAATTGCAGATGCGAACACTTAAAATCATTCAGACAATTACAAAAATAATAATAATAAATAAATAAATAATATATATATATTATTTCGTTAAAATTCAGACTTTCTAACTACCTCTTAATAGTAAGATTTGACAGTCAAATTAAAACTCAAAACATCTTAATAAAACAAATAACACTTTAGTTCACGTACCAAATATAGGAAATGGTAAAGGGACCTTTTAGTTTCGGTTTTTGACAATATGGTTTGTTGATGTTGCTTAGTTCGCCGTGTAGTTTTGATTTTTATATAAAATTACTTTTTTTGCTTTTATCAACTTTTGTTGAAGAAAAAACTTTTGTTGAAGAAGTCCATCTTAATTTATGTAGAAGTACCTAGCTAAAAGATTATAGTAATTTACAAGTTTTATTATATGGAAACTAGTATAGCGGAGAGCGTTTGTGGCACAAAGATTACATCTATGAAAAGTGAAGCCAGATTCATTGACACATAACCGAAAACTTAAATCGATGTGTTTTGAGTACTCAATTATTACTAATTAATAAAGAAAAGGATACATTGATAACTATAAAACTAATGTTAATGATTAACACATACTTGACAAGAACTCAAGAAATATTCATAGAGGTCTGTTTTATCATGATGCTGAACAGATTACTTGACAGTTGACATATGTTCAGATGTTTATAACATTAAAATTTAAATTAAACAATTAGATTTATCAAAACCTACATAATACATTTAAGGAGTAAGGATCAAATAAGAAATAAAAAAAAAAATGAGAAGGATGAGAAATAACCACAGCCGCACATTTCAGATGCACCTACAACATTTTTCATGAAATTCTCTTTCTTCATTTGAAATGTGTGGATGAAAACACTCCTATTAACAAATGTATTAAAAGCGTTGGTAAGTCAAACTAATCTGCTATCACTTGTAACTTTCAATAACAAATAAAGCGTTGGTAAGTCAAACTAATCTGCTATCACTTGTAACTTTCAACCTTTCTAATCATACACTAAAACTATATAAAAGCTCACTTGTAACTTGGAATTAGATACATCAACGCAATCGTTTTCTACGTCTCAACCCCAATGACCTCTGTCATGGAAACAAGGATAACACGTTACTACAAAGAGCGTATATGAAAAACATTTTAGAGATATTTGTTACGTGTCAGTTTTCTACACACGTATCGTCTGATAATTGGACTGTCACTGTTGTCTTAACCAATTATCATCTCACTAAATAAAAGCCTCACAAAGTTAATACAAGGGGACCATGAACCCATCAGGGCTACCGTTCTTCATCTACCCGAAGTTAGTCCGGACCCCATTTCAATTCAAACACGTTCAACAATCAACACTTCAGCTAATTACTATGTACAGACATCAACATTTATAGAAACCTTTGACTGCAATTCAATGCCCAACTATAACGATATTATTACAAGGTTTGCAGCTTTAAAAGAAATGAGGAAGTTAACGCTAAGAAAGGGTATGGTGGCACTCTTTTAACATCATATATTACAATCATAAGGTCCAAATTGTGATGTACTAACAACACTCTTAGCCCCCCTAGGTGCATTAAAAGATGCGTGCCCACAAAGATATATTATTATCCATCATTAAACTCCCAACTACTCGGTTGGCTTTAATGCAAACAGTTCGATAATGCAACAGGGCAACTTACTAAACTTTTACCATCATGTAAAACTTATGAACCATACCTTTTTCTTTCTTCAAAATTTTGTTGCTCATGTAGCTGCAACCAACTTCTTACGTGTAAGATTTGGGGTTGGTTTTGATGCCGGAGCTTGTCCTGAAACACGTAGATGGGTGTTAACTATTATTTCCCTGTTTATGGGAGGTATCACCAGCTACTTGGCAACTTAAACATACTTGAAGCATAATATTTAGATTTATAATAAAATAAAAGATTTTAAATATGCTAAACATAAACTACCACCATCAAACTTCGATGTGATTCAAATCTTGTAATTGTGTCACCTAGAATATCACTCCTCCGCCCAAATATTTTAGATTTATACAATTAAAAGCTATAATACATTTTTTTTTCTTAAACTTAAATTAATAACTATCACCTTGTCTACTTACATAATATTCATAACAATATTTTGGATTATTCATGAATAAAAAAATATGTTTATGCTAATGAGGAGATGCATATGCAAACTACTAACAAATTTCATTTCCCCAAAACTTACTAACATAAAATTAGAACTAATAGAGATTAATAAATTTACAGTAATAAAACTATGGTCATTTTAACTATTATTTCCCTGTTTATGGGCGGTATCACCGGCTACTTGGCAACTTAAACGTACTTGAAGCATAATATTTAGATTTAAAATAAAATAAAATATTTTAAATATGTTAACATGAAGTACCGCCATCAAACTTCGATGTGATACAAATCTTGTAACTGTGTCACCCAATATCACTCCTTCGCGCAAATCAATGGCGAAACATAGAAGGGGCAAGGGAGGGTCCGGGGGCCCCCAAAATTTTTGGCTTGGTATGCACGTATAATAGTAATTTCCAGGGATCTATCCTAAAGAAGCAACTTGGAAAATGACATAACATCTATAACTATCACGAAACAATGTCTACTCAACTCCTTCATAATTTCGCCCCCCCTAAGAAATTCTTTCAAGTTCCGCCACTGGCCCCAAATATATTAGATGTCTACAATCAAATGCTATAATACCTTTTTGGTGGTAAACTTAAATCAATAACTATCACCTTGTCTACCTATTTGTTACATAATATTCATAAAACAATATTTTGGATTATTCATGAATAGAAAATTCTGTTTATGCTAATGAGATGCACATGCAAACTAGTAACAAAATTCATTTCCCCAAAACTTACTAACATAAAATTAGAACTAATGGAGACTAATAAATTTACAGTATAAAAATATGGTTGGTTTGGCTATTATTGCTTACCAGAACCCCTCTCCGACTTCTTACGGCTGCGCCATAGAAGACGAATTGGTGTGCCCAAAAATCCAGCATCGGATCTAAGTTGTTTTTCCATATATCGTCGGTATGTTTCCGGGAAAAGCTTAGCATCATTCACAAAGAAGACAAACGTAGGTGGCCTAATTGCTGCCTGTGCATGCCATATTGCCATAGAAGCAGGTACTTGTATTAGCATAATAAGTAATGTGAAAAAACAAGAGAAAAAATGTGAACCAAACAGTCACAGATGGATAAGCTTTTTCATATTATATATATCTTTCAACAGAAACTAAAAGACTGGCGGAAAAGCAGATTTATGGAGCAATATCATTGTTAAATGTAGCTGGAAAGCCGATTATAATTATTTTATTATGTTACGCAGTGAATTCAGTACCACAAAAATCAACATAACGCAACCAAAATACGTCATACCTATTTTTCATAATAAAATACTGCTGGGAGTTTCATTTAGTAGTGATCTTTAGTAGAGGTGGCAAAACGGGCGGGCTCGGGCAAACGGGCTCAACGGGCACGGGCTAAATGGGCAAATTTAAAATTCGGGCCAAACGGGCACGGGCCAATCGGGCTGTTTTAAAAAAACACCAAATGACAGACAAAAAATCGCAAACCAAAGTATTTGCTAAATTAAGATATTGCAAAAATAATAGCTTTAAAATTATAAAATCTTACTGGCGTCGCAAATGCTTTGTGTAGAGTTAATTTTATTTTTGAGCTACACATTATTTTAAAAGTAAATTATGTAAATAAATAAAGTCTCAAATATTTTTTTAGTCATTTATCGATTAAGTTTTTTAGCGGTTACTGTTGATTAACCGGTCAATGTTTATAAGCGTGATGATTGATTTAAGTGTGAATCTCCAACCTGAGTAAAAATCCATACTATAATTAATATTATTTTTAATTAAATAAGCTTCAAATAAATAAATAAAATACTTCGCAACTATAAACTATTTTACATTTCAAATTAAAAAGTTGTCATTTTTATTAGTGGAGAGAAACTGCAACGTGTAATCATCCCTTCCGCCCATTTCGCCCACTTTCCAATCGTATCTATGTTTTTTAGCCCATATAGCCCCCCATCAAATAAACAGAGTGCCCATATCCGCCCGTAAGTTTAAAAAAAGTGTCAAAATTAGCCCAATTCAAAGGGATTGGGCGCATATTGCCGGCTCTAATCTTTAGGTAACAACACAAACGATAGAGTTTCGATAAAAAACGATTTAGTTTTAGAAAACATTTTGGAAATATTTGAATGCTTTGAAACAATGAGATTAGCAGAACCCCAAAACCAAGAGTATCGCGGAGATACCTGAGTACAATAATAGAGACGTCCTCTCTTCCCACCTCTTGTCCTAGGTGGCGACTTAAAAGCTAAAGCTTCATGCACCACTTGATTCAGTGTGGCTGTACTAAGCCTTCTCGATCTCTCTTTTTCAACTTCACTTGCAGCAACAATGATCCTGGAATTTATTACAATTGAACCTTTAAAACCAGGACATTAGTTTTAAAAAGATCAAGTTAGGAAAAGAGATGCTCGGAACTACTTTATACCAGTGGATAGAACACAGATGGTTATAAGTTATACTCCGTAACAGAAGAGTAAGTACACGTACTGTTCCAGCTATGTATGACCAAATTAAGTCAACAGTAAGGTTTAGGTTTCCAAACTTGTACCAATCACTGGTTCATACAGAATTTCTACTTAAATACTACATATTTCCCTCTACCTAGCCCCAGTGAAGAATATGACGATATTTATGGTGAATATTGAGATTTACAAGGGATGTAACATAGGAGATATACACTACAATGTAGCACAGTATAATATCTGTTTGTTCTCAACATTATCATAGAAGATGGCACTAAAGTTATCTAAACTTCAAGATGGGGACACAAGAACAACATAATAAACGGTCTTTTATGTGATCCACACACACTTTAGAGAAATCTAACACAGAACAGATTTTAAGATTTGTTCTTATACTTAGGTTTTTGGTTTAGTTGTTGCCTTTAGGTCCTTTTTCTGTGCGTGCTTTTTCTGCTTTGTGCCCTTGCCTGGTTGCTTTCTTGCTTTTATGCTCTTTTGTTTTTGCTTTTGTTTGTTTATGCTTTTGCACCCTTGCCTCTCTTGCGCTTTCTTCTACTTTTTGTCCTTGTGTATATGTGTCTCTTGTGGCTTATGCTTTTTGTTTGTTTGTTTTTGTTTATCGCTTGTTCGCTTGCTTCCCGTCGTATGTTTTATGTGTTTCTCTTGTACTTGTTTTTGCACTTGCACGCTCTTTTTTCTTAAAATTTTCTCAAATGCACAATTACACTGAGTCTCTCTACTGTCAGGATCTGTCTAAATTTCACCTCCCCCTTACCCTACTCCAGCGGATTGGGTTTGTTGTTGTTGGTTGTTGTCTTATACTACATCTAAGGTGAGGCAATTTAGGTGGACAACAGTTAAACAGTAAATATGCAAGCATGCCACAAATGATCAAATGACACAAGAATTTATTTTAGATAAAGATCATACCTATCAACACTGTTTCCAGCTAGTGCAGTCGAGTAAACGATAGGTGCCCAATTAAGAATACGAAGTTTCGTCCTAACATCTTCCTCATAATGTAACGTTGTCTGCTGATTTTTATTTGGTATTGTGTCCCACTTGTTCACAACAATCAGACAACCTTTGCCCTCTTTTTCTATCCTTTCAGCAATCTTGTAATCCTGTTAACGAATTCAGAAGTCATCACTTATTTACTTTTTTCACAATTTCACATTGGGTGATTGCTTTCATCAATATTATAAATTTATAATATTTTGCCAACATGAAAACTTTATTCAAAACCTCGTAAACCAGTGAATTGCCGACTTTTTACCTGCTCTGTGATGCAGGCCAAGGCCTCGACAACAAGAGCTACCACATCAGAACGCCGCACTGCACGAAATGCTCTATTAACAGATAATGCCTCTGTTGTGCTACCTGATGAAGCTACGGCTGTCCTTTTCCTGATTCCAGCAGTATCAATAAGACGAAATTTCTGCAAAAAATTCAAACATTTTACAACATATAAGAGTGTGCTAATACATGTAGTTATTTCCAAGAAATATTTTATACGAAGGTAATGTACTTTAGTCTGATTCCTATTCTGTGGTAACAAAAATTTAAATTGTCAAGATGGTCAAAGTTATCGACAAGTCGGATTAGGCTACCCAGGATTAGAACTATTATAAGTGTAACCGTTATATGTATCCCCCCCCCCCCCCAACCCACCTTATTTCTAATGTTTTCCTGATGATTTATAGCTGCAGTCAGCGACCATCTGTTCATTATAAGATCAGAACTTAACCTGGCCATCTGGTCCTTCAAATTCAGTATCAATAGCATCACGTGTGGTCCCACTAACTGGGCTAACAATTGTTCTGTCCTCTCCAACCAAAGCATTCAGAATGCTACTTTTACCAACATTTGGACGCCCCACAATTGCAATTGAAGGAATGTAGTCTTCTTCTTTGTTCACAGCTTCTGAATCCTGTGTATAAACCAACAATTGTCTAGAATACAGTATAGTAAAGCAAAAACCAGTGGTTTATTGCATATGAGAGAAACAATACCTCAATATTGCCTAAGCCGGAGCAAACAAGATCAAGAAGCTCGCCAGTTCCAGTTCCAGAAACAGCAGATATAGGAAGTGGCGTAAACCTAATTATGCCATTATAAAGTAGTAAGAAAGATAATTCAAACAGAGATAATCATAATCCTAAGATGCTAGCAGCCTAGCAGTCATGAAGTCTGACATACCACCTAATGCTAGGCTAACATCACTCGCTCCTAAAAGGCTGCCAGTAATAATATATTGTACATGTTATGTCTGAAAAAATAATCTTTGCTGGCAAACTTTTAACATCTCGTGAGAGATTATGTAAGAGTTGTCTCAGCGGCGTCACATGATTGAGTTCATCTTGTTAATTTGAAAAACTAAGATTTTCAGCCTTATGGATGGTATTCTACTAGAAGTGAAAAAACGAACCAGCTTACCCGAGAGACCAAAATTCTGAGGCTTGCATTACTCCTTTCCGTGGAGACTCGCACTTATTAACAGCTAGTATGATAGATTTGTTTGAGTAGTTCTTCCGAAGCCAGTCCCCGATTTCCACATCAGCTGCATTCAAGCCTGCCTGTTCAAAGTTAGTCATGTAGGGCCCGCGCAGCAAATGGGATTTTTTAACAAATATGAGAAGTGAGAGATGCGTGCAAACGTGCAATAAGCATTTGATAAACACAATTATAGTAAGTTGAAAAGTACAGACACAGTATGCTAAGAAAAAGAGCGAATTTTCACTTTGAAGAAGAAAAAGGGTATGATGTAAGATTGTAAGGTATTCATTCTAAACTGGTGCTTGAGAGTTGTAAAATTGTTGCAATTCGATATATGGAAGTATGGAACTACAATTATATGTGTGATAGGGGAGTTAATTTGTAGAACTGGCAGTATATCAGCAGTTTCTCATGTAAGGTTCCCATGAAATTCATGATCAACTAAAATCCAGACCAGTGGTCGACGAAACCAATGTTCATGGCAACAACAAAATAAATTGTAATAATCATTTATCTTTTGACAGTATTGAGTGCTATCTGCACTAATTTTAGCATGCATAACAATAATAACATTAGGAAAGATTCCAACAATATGAATATTGATGATAGTATATGAACCATACCTGGCCATCAACTACAAATATGATGACTGATGATTCTTCAACTGCGACAGTAGCTTGTCTCTCAATCATTGATGGCATCCTAGCAACAGCAGCTTCTCTAAAAGCAAGTGGAATACCTTCCATCCCAATGGTTGTTGAAACCGACAACTGCTGTTCCATAACATCAGTCTGTGACTTTGAAACTGTGAGAACACCTCCTGTGTCGATTACCATAAATTCTTGATTTCCCCAAAAGGCTCTACCATACAAGCGATCCCTAGTAACCCCAGGTTCATCAACGACAATAGCTCTATTCCCCTGAAACATGTATAGTTTCGTATATATGAAAAGATATACCAGCAAATATATAGATTCATGTCACAAACAGTATATCGTTTTTTTTCTTCTAAGCATGTTACTTTAAGTAGAAGACTTAGAATGTTCCTTGTTTATTATAACAAAATACAAATCGTTTGAAAATTACAACAAAAGGACATTAACTGATAAAATTATACCCCAACGAGGCGGTTGAATAATGCTGATTTACCAACATTCGGTCTTCCAACAATTGCAACCTTAGGAAGAAGATGATCAGGTATCTGCAATAAGTTGAAAATGAGTACAGTTAATACCATGCAACTACATGATTCTCTAACTACTAACTAACATTATCTGTCTGTGATTTATCACAATTTTTAGTTGATCGAACGTATATGCATCAACTCCTCCATGAGAAAGACCAACTTTCTACTCATAACTACAATCAAACTCGATACTTTTTCTGTTCTTAAAAAGAGAGTGTGAAAAGTGAATAGAGATTATGCACATCATCAAAACATGTCCTCAGTGAAAATATTTCCCCGACACCAGTAAAACTGATGTACGCTGAACAATAAAAATGTTTCCCATTTCCATCTATTGATATGGTACTTTATGAGTTTAGATCAAACTTAAACCCTCATCTGGCATCAGCCAGTGTACCAAATAATATATTTTAGTGTAGAAATAAATACACCTATGAGTTAAAGAGCCTCAATAGTAATCCGAAAAAACAGGAAGTAATGCCTTACAGCAAACGATAAACAGTCCAATAGAATATATGCTTACTAACATTAACAGCTTTGATACTCTCCCGCGCCTTCTTTCTTCCACGAGACCCCTTTTCACCAACCAGCTCCTCTTCTAAACACATTTTACAACCAAAATTTAGCTAGCAAGTTAGCAAAAGACAATTTTCAAATACCACATCCCTCCATAAAAACTTCTCGTTTACCACATGTTCTAGAGATTCTCGTTTTATCAGATATGCAACGCCCGTCAACATAGACCACACTATTGTCCTATTTGCCCCCGTGCAACAACAACAAAATACCCAATGCCGCCAGAGCGGGGTATGGGGGAGGCAGGATGTAGACAATCATACCCCTACCCGAGGATCTAGGGAGACTTCTGGCAAGTGTATTTTATCTAGTAATTGGGTACTACCCAAAGGTCACCCATCCTGGTAGTACTTCCACCCACGCACACTTAATTGCAGAGTTCTCACGGCATCTGCCGCGCTATGGCACCAAAAGTCGCCGTGCCTCTAGTATGGCCAAGACATTACTTACGAACACAACATATACAACGTTTGTATAACTGTTACTCTCAATGATGCACTCACTTTTTAGCAAAGTTAACAATATTGTGGTCAATTAGATATGTTTGGCAAGAAGCTTTTCAAAGCGTTTAGCGTGTTTAGAATTAAAAGCTTGTTTGACAAGGAACATTTAGCCTTTTGTTAATTTTTCAGGGGATAATTATCTGAAAATGTAGCCAACTATTTTTTTTGCTATTATATACCTAAACTTTTGAATTTCGACCTTGTGTGTATTTTGTGACCATTTTACCCCTACGTTTTTAACCAACTTATTAACAACGAAGGGTAAATTGGTCATTACATATGAACAAAATACATACAAAGGTCGGAATTCAAAAGTTTAGGTATACAACAGCAAAAAATAAAGTTGACTATACAACAATCGAAAAAGTGTCGAGTTAAATACATTTTTTTATTATTATTGTCCCATTTTTTTTCAAACGCTAATAAAGCAAACGCTCATTGCTACTCCTAACTAACCGCTACAGCTAGTTTTGCCAAACATACTATGTGGACGGAGCGCTACAACTACTAATCCAATTCACAACAATTTAAATCTAAAACACATTCGTAATCACACAAATTAAACTTAAACCCTAGAAACCACAATTCAACAACAAACACTCACCAATCTTCAATTCCTTCGACAACGAAACCGCGTACTCCCGCGCAACCCTCTCCGCTTCCAATTCCAGCTCAGTTACATCATATTCCACCTCATCCTCATCCTCCACCACCTCATCATCATCTATCTCCAACAACTCATCTCCTTCTCCTAACTCTTCAAATTCAGCTTCTTGTGAAATCGAATTCAAATTTGAAGATTTAATTGAAAAACGGTTACTGTGAAGAGATGATAAGGTAGGTAGTGAAAGCGGTGGAGAGAAGGTGGAGGACGGAAAGTGAAAGTTGAGTGAAGATGAGGGGGTGAATCTGGAAATAGGTGGGGTTAGTGAGGTGTAGCTAGTGAGTGAAAGATGTGACGTCATTGTGTGTGTTGAATTGAGGAAGATGAAGTTTTTTTTTTAGCGGGTAATGAAATGAAATGAAATGAGGTTTTGTGTTATCCGGTGTATGATAAGTAGATATTTGCTAACTTACGCCGTGGCAAAATATAAGATTGAAAAAAGCTAAAAAAACTATTAGTTAATTGTTATATAAAAAAATATTGACAGACCAACTCTCCTACCTCTCTCTAATACACTGTTACCTCTCTCTAAAACACATCCACCCAAATCCAATCCTTTTCTCCGGCGGTCGGTTTCGACCGGCCGTCCGAATCTTTTCTTGTACTTTATTTTCCTACAATAAAAGCCTTACTCACAGATCTGTCATCTCTCGCTGTTGCCGTTGTTGTCGCTGCCGCCACCTGCTCAGTCTGCTCAGATCTGTTGTGGTCCGCCATCGATAGCTTGCTGTAGCATTGGGTTTTGATTCTAGATCTGTTGGGTTTTGCTCTGGCTCCTTTTAGGATGTTTAGTTTTATCTTCTATGTATGTTTTCTGTACTTTGTGTACTTTTGTCAAGCTACATCTTTGTATGGTTGTGTCTCCCTAAAGCTCACTTTGGTGATTCCCCCCACCCTTGTATGGTGTTGATGTGGTCTGTCACAACTATTAGGGTGTATGCTTTCTTTTGGCTTAACTTGTTGCCTCGTGTATTTTGTTTGGCAAGTCGGTTTCGATTTTGCCCTTTATGTTCGATGTAACTTGTTGTGTTCAAATTACCTCCATTTGTGAGTTGTGAAATGAAATGTAATCTTTGTTAAAAAAAAATAAAAATAATAATTGTTATATAATTATTTTTTTTTAATCAAATATCGCATCCATCCTATGTTAATTGTTTGGTTTTAAATTTTAAAGTATTTTTTTCAACTTTGATTTTAAATATTTTTTTGTGTTATATAATATTTAATAAAAAATTTATCAATAAAAATATATTTAAAACTTAATCCATTTATATATTTTGTATCAACTATTATATAATACAAATAAAAATATTTAAAATCAAAGTTTTTTTATAAAAAAAAATGTCAAAATAAACAGTTAATGTAAAACGAAAAAAATAATAAGTTAGACTCATGTGAACTAAACTCGTCTCCAAATAAATATTAACAAGACAAAATTACACGGTTGGTCCCTGTGGTTTGCTCGTATTGCAAGTTTGATCCCTAAGTCGTTTTAATTACACCATTCATACCTAATTTTGAAACTAATAACCCTCATGATCCCTATTTTGGATGGGTGTTATCTTTTTTCGTTAAGTCTTATTATTGGAGGGGTACTTTGGTCTTTTTCATTCTATTCACTTAATCTTAACCCTTTTATTTAATAGCCCCACACTCTCTCTCACCTTTTTATCCTATTGATTTCAATATCATCTCCATCTTCATCTTCCTACCACTTAACAAGACAAAGTACAAGTGAAAACCCCATATCTGACAATTAAAAAGTCAAAACCAATGCAAAAAGCTTATATCAAATACATATGTTTTTTCGTACCATCGCATATGGGTCCATCAAATCTTTTCATTTCATTTTATCACATACTATGGGTCCATCACATACTATGTTTGTGTGGTGTTTTGGACGGCAACAGCAACACAAAAAAAAAGGGAAGAAACAATTGATTTTTTTTTTTTTTTTTTTTTTTTTTTTTTTTTTTGGTTCTTAACGTCAATAAAGGAAAAAAATAGAAAATATTCTCTTTTTTTGAAACTAAGCTAGAAGGACTAAATTATTGTGGTACAATCGACTATGGATCGTCCGGCGTGGTCAGAAGATTTGTTGATTACGTCGAGGGATTTTTAGGTGGTGGGTGGTTGTTGCGGTACAATAGATCCAAGATGACTATTTTAAGGTTGGGGGATTTTTGGGTTTTTTTTTTTTTTTTTTTTTTTTTTTTTTTTCTAAATAGAAGAAAGAGTAAATTACACCGTTCGTCCTTGTGGTTTGCGTTGACCGCAGGAGTTCGTCCTTTGACCAAAAAAGTTGCACCATCCATCCTTAAGTGGCAAACGTTATGCGTCATTAGTCCCTCCCTCTAACAGAGCCCACTAACGGTCGTTAAATCTTGTTAACCTGAGGGTATAATCGTCATTTCAACACCATAAGGACGAACGGTGTAGTTTACACTTTTTGTCCGTTTTTTTACGTTTTCGTCCGTTTTCTTACTTTTAACTCCGTTTTTTTACGTTTTCGTCCGTTTTCTTACGTTTATTTACGTTTTCGTCCGTTTTCTTACGTTTTCGTCCATTTTTTATGTTTTCATCCGTTTTTTTACGCTTTACTCCGTTTTTTTACGCTTTCGTCCGTTTTCTTACGTTTTCGTCCGTTTTTATACGTTTTAATACGTTTTCTTCCGTTATTTCTTACGTTTTACTCTGTTTTTTTTACGTTTTCGTCTTTTTTTACGTTTTCATCCATTTTCTTACGATTTCGTCTATTTTCTTACTTTTTTGTCTGTTTTTCTTACGATTTACTTTGTTTTTTTACGTTTTCGTCAGTTTTTTTTTGTCACAATTCTCAATTTCCGGTCATTTCTCAAACTCAATATTCATCATATTAGTTCATGCATGGTTTTGCATTTCACGTTAAACGTATAACTTTTATTAAATAAACGTTATCGCGTAACTAATTATTTTGAACAATTGATCCATTACTTCCAAAAATTATTCCAATATATTTTTTATATTCATATTAAGTTTATAAAATAATATTATGAGTTTACCCAGTGTTTTAAATTTATTTCGTATATAAATTGTTATATTTATATAACTACGACGGTTTTCTTAAATTCGACACGATTATTATTATATCACTCAAATTTTTGCAAGAAATGAATTTTTATAATTTTTATGGCCTAAATATATTTTATCTTGACCCGTGAAAATTTATTTTTATCCAACGCTACCCTAAATATTTACAAATGACTACAAGTTACCACCTAACTTCAAATCTTTTACAAGTAATCTTACATTTATACAATTAAAAAAAAAAAAAAAAAAAAAAAAAAACACAAACAAAAGATGACAAACCCCCCTTGTCGACAAGGGGGATGAGTCACAATGATATTTGCTAAATATCTTAGTAAATGTATTATACTATCTCATTTCATTTCATTTCTTTCTTTTGTAAACAAAACAAGATCAAAAACTCATCTCTTTTCTCTCTAGAAATTCGGCAGCCAAGGGACCAAAAGGAGGATCATCTCCAAGTTTTCAAGACAAGTTTTAATATACACTAGTATCATTTGTTGCAAAGGTTTTGTAATACAAACCTCAAGTGATTAGGAAAAACCATTTTGTCCATAAACCTCATCATATCACTAGTAAGCATTCATATTCATATTTTTATTTCATATTCATTTTTATGGTCATATCATTTTATTTGAGAAACATGCAAGTCTCATGATGTTTATACCATTTTTAATGGTTTTTAAGGTTTTTATATGTTATATATATATAATCCATCCTATAATTACTCCTTGTTATATTTTAGTTTTGGTGATGTCTAGGAACCCATGACACCCTAAGAAGGTGTATGGTAGGATTAGAATAGCTTCGGAGTTGTTTTGAATGGGTTAGAATAGGTTTGGCGCGAGAAAAACTCATTTCGACACGTTTTGAAAAGGGTCTGTCCTTATTTTGAAATTCTGGAAAATCCGACAGTGGGTATAATATTTTGGGCTAGATATTTAGAAAATACACTTTAAAACGAAAATGTGGCCGCTTGAACAGGTTAAAACGGAGTTATAACGAAGAAGATATAAATTTTTCAAGTTAGACGTCGAAAACTAATAATTTATGGAAATTCAGCATATAAATGTCACTTTTTACGAGTCAAAAATGAGGTTTAAGCGTTATGAAATGTGTCGACTTATCGAAAATATATTAGTATACTTTGACACGAAGCTAAGGGTATAGAAAACGTAGAAAACGGACTTGTAACGAGTAAATTACACGCGATAAACAAAGTTGCCGTAACTTTATTCTATTAGCAACATTAATATATTTTCTATTAAACATATACTACGGCAACTAGGGGTCATGTTGAGGGTCGTTTTTAACATTGATAGGATACTCTTTATAAAAAGATGTCTTCTAGTAAAATCAAGTTCGCCAACCATATTTCCAAAATATCCAACCGTTCGTCAAGCGGAGTTGTAATGAACAAAATATAGTCGCTCAAAGTTTACCGAAAACCACTCTTAAACACACAAGTACCATACTTAACCTATATTTTTCTCTAAGATCGAGACCTCTAGGATGAAAAATTAAATGCTAAAACTTTGAGATAATGATACAAGCTTCCCAAAACCGTTGAGTTTGTTTCCTAACGCTCGACGTGCGCCAATTTACGACTAGCTTTTAGAGGCCGTTTTAGTCACTTTCATGGAAATTTCAATGACATTATTTTACGACGAAAAGTTATAATTTCACAATTAATCACTAAATGATTATCGTCGGATATCATTTCAATGTAAATAAATGTGAAGTAATTTAAAAATGGTCAAGACGTTAAAAGATTATATTTTCGACGAGAAGTATTATTTTCAAAAATACATAAGTGGTATAAATATCATCCGAATTGCGTGCATAACATTACATCATGACTTATTGCATATCATATCATTCATAATAGGTCAGTTTCGAGATTCACGCTACATTTCGGTGTAACCACTTTTGTCATCGCATCTATTTATCAAGTGAGTAATCACATCCCCTTTTTACCGTTTTACTATATTTTGGGGCGAAATGCATGAACCATTCTTGAGCTAAATTGTTTACTACTTTTATTAACTAGTTTGACTAGAACTTGTGAACTTGAATCAAATCCTTGAACTTAATTATGAAATAATGCCTTACTTGAACTTATTGAACCGTACATGTTATGACCTTGACCTAAAGTCTCCTATGTTCGGAGCATCACTATAAAGTCTCCTATGTTCGGAGCATCACTATAAAGACTCCTATGTTCGGAGTATATCTTTGGGAAGAGGCACCCAATATATCTTTGGGAAGAGGCACCCAGTATATCTTTGGGAAGAGGCACCCAATATATCTTTGGGAAGAGGCACCCAACATAACTTTGGGTAGTGGCACCCAGCATAATTTGGTTTCATCAGGAGCATCCCTGAATTATTATATTCGTGGTACTATATTGTGAACTATTATGACCGTTTTTACTTGACTACTTGATACGCTATATTTTGTGCAATGGGTTGTGAACACACAGGTTGCAAGTTTTGTATGGGCGGAACTTGGAACTGAGTGGATTTACAATGCCTTTGCTTTGTGAACTATTTTCCGATAACCGAAACCTTGGACTCTTTCATACGAGTTTTCTTATTTTACTAAACATGTTTACTCACCAACTATTTTCATAGTTGACCCGTTTTTCTCTCATGCATTTCAGGTGATCGTTAGTAAGCTTTTTCTACCAGGTATTGCATAATGAAGTTTTCACTTGTCACTACAAATCGTTATGTAATAGAACGAAATATTTTGGAATCTAAACTTTGTAATATATTTGCCGATGACGGCTAAACTGGTATTGTAATGGTGTACTCTTTCTTTTAAATATTAACGTTGGTATGTTCTATTATCTTGTGCTTATGTTCCCTTCCGTTACACCTCGTGTTTCCGCCTCCGGCGAGGGTGTGACATTTTTACATTTTCGTTCATTTTCTTATGTTTTCGTCTATTTTTTTACGTTTTCGTCAGTTTTCTTACGTTTTCGTCTGTTTTTCGTCCGTTTTCGTCCGTTTTCTTACGTTTTCGTCTGTTTTCTTACGTTTTACTACGTTTTTTTACGTTTTCATCGGTTTTTTTACGTTTTCGTCCGTTTTCTTACGTTTTCGTCCGTTTTCTTACGTTTTCGTCCGTCTTTTTATGTTTTCTTCCTTTTTTCTTACGTTTTACTATGTTTTTACGTTTTCGTCTGTTTTTTTACGTTTTCGTCCGTTTTATTACGTTTTCGTCTGTTTTTTTACGTTTTAAAATGTTTTAAAACGTAAGAAAACGGACGAAAACGTAAGAAAACATACGAGAACGTAAGAAAATGGACGAAAACGTAAGAAAACGGACGAAAACGTAAAAAACATACGAAAACGTAAGAAAACGGACGAAAAATTAAAAAAACATACTTAAACGGATAAAAACGGATGAAAACAGACAAAAACGTAAAAAAAACGAACGAAAACGTAAGAAAACGGACGAAAACGTTAAAAAAACAAACGAAAACGTAAGAAAACGGACGAAAACGTAAAAAAATAGAAGAAAACGTAAGAAAATGAACGAAAATGTAGAAAAAACTGACGAAAACGTAAAAAAACAGAGTAAATCGTAAGAAAAACAGACAAAAACGTAAGAAAATGGACGAAAACGTAAGAAAATGGATGAAAACGTTAAAAAAAGACAAAAAAGTAAAAAAAAATAGAGTAAAATGTAAGAAAAACGGAAGAAAACGTATTAAAACGGACAAAAACGTATAAAAACGGATAAAAACGAATGAAAACGTAAGAAAACGGACAAAAACGTAAAAAAACGGATGAAAACATAAAAAATTGACGAAAACAGACGAAAACGTAAATAAACGTAAGAAAACGGACGAAAACGTAAAAAAACGGAGTTAAAAGTAAGAAAACGGACGAAAACGTAAAAAAATTGATGAAAATGTAAAAAAATGGACAAAAAGTGTAAACTACACTGTTCGTCCTTATGGTGTTGAAATGACGATTATACCCTCAGGTTAACAAGACTTAACGACCGTTAGTGGGCTCCGTTAGAGGGAGGGACTAATGGCGCATAACGTTTGCCACTTAAGGATGGACGGTGCAACTTTTTTGGTCAAAGGACGAACTCCTGCGGTCAACGCAAACCACAAGGACGAATGGTGTAATTTACTCTAGAAGAAATTTGTTGATGGGTTAGTGGGTGGGTGGGTGTTAGGCCAGTGGTCAGGTGGCCGTCGATTATGGTTGGCAGCGGTGGACGAAGGTGGTTGGTCGTCAGCCACGGTGGTGATTTGTAAGCGACGGGGTGGTGTCCGGGTTCGAGTAAGATGGGGGTTTTGTTGTTAGCATAGGCCGGAGGTTTGTTGTTCGGTGGTGACTGGTGGTGGCCGGTGGTGGCCAATGGCGGTTGAGGTGTGATGTTGAAGATGATGATAATAGTTGTTGATGTGGTTTTATATGATGTGGTTTTATATGGATTTTCTGTGCGTATGAAAATTGTGGATTTAAGTGTATGTATAAACAAAAGAGATGAAGATGAATATTTGTTTTTGTATAAATTAATATTATAATATTTAGGTGGTGGGTAGTTGGGGGCGGGTATTATAAAGGGTGTGGAAGAATATGAGCTGAAAAGACCCAAATGCCCTCACAATTTAAACACTTAACGGTTAAACTAACGGGACATCCAAATTAGGGACTAAGAGTGCAACGTTTCAAAAATAGGTATTTGTGGGGTAATTAAAATGACTTAGGGACTAAACTTGCAATATGGGCAAACCACATGGACCAACCGTGTAATTTTGTCTATTAACAAACTACATTTTAATGTATGATGACACATGTAGGCTGTGTTTGGCTAAGGGGCTTACAGGGCTTAAATTTCAAAAGCCCTCTTATTAGCTTTGTTCGGCGCAGAGGCTTATAAGGGCACTTTTGAAATTATAAGCTCAAGCCCCAACCCAAAAAATGAGGCTAAAATTTTTAAAAATCTAAATATAAGCTTCGTTGGTATCAAATTACTTAATTATCCACAAAATATCTAATATATACATATGTTAATTTAATCATATTTCATTTTTAGTAATTTTACAATAATAAACCTCAAATTAAATTAATTTCTCAAACAAGTTTATAAAAATAAAAATTATAGTTTTGGTTTATAAAATAAGTCTCAGCCCCAGCCCCAGCCAAACATACCCGTACTAACTCCCCCTAAACTAAGTTCAAAAAAACTCCCCCTAAACTCCTGAAGTGAACGTTAGAGATATTGTATGGGCTTTATAGTTTATAGGTATGACTTCATCTAGTCATGGATTGTTGGGCTCATTTTTGGGCTTATAAGCCTTTAACGTTATGGGCTGATCAAGTCATGGTTACGTTTATATTTTAAGAATTTCAGGTTTATTATCTAGTTCGAATTTGGCATTTTTAGTTAGAACGTCACCACCACCATCACCACTGAGTGTGAGACATACAAAACAAAATCAAATTATTAATAATTTAGGTATTTTGTGGTGGAACGAAAAACTGATGTAACGTTTAATTGATGGTAATGATGTTGGTGACTGTTACGATTATTTTAACATATGCTCTTTGTTAACCTTTTAAAATACAAATACATGAAAATTTTAATTATAATGAATGGAAAATCTTGTTTAATCTAGTAAATTATAAGTTTAATTTTATTTTTATTAAATGTTTCTTCTATTTTAAAAGAAAGTTTATGTGTATTAACTAAACGATAAATGCATCTATGTACATCTTAATTTGTGGATTACTTTTATCATCTTATAACTTATAAAAAACAAGTTCGTAAAATATAATAACAACCCTAAAGACTCGATAAGGTTAATAACATAAGCCAAAAGATAAGGTTAAACGAACAACCCTAATTCCCTAAACACTCGATACATTTGAGTTTAGAGAAGTGTTTCTTTTGTGAAATTGGTTTTATACATGTAATCTTTTGTGACTGTAAATCAAACAATAGCCTGTGCTCGTACACATATATGTTGTAAGGTATGTGTACGGGTCGTGATGCTAAGCTGGCACGACCTCAAACATGTTTAGTTCTTAGCAATTACGTCAAGCTATGTATTGTATATTGTAATTTACCTTATTTTGAACCTATAAATATTTTATCGATCCTGGTAAAATTGCCATTTTTCAGACATACATATGCAAAACAAAAATATTACAATTTGAAAAAGTTGATGAGATAATGACGACCTAGAAAAATAAACTACATGTGTGCTATAGTAAAAGTGTTCCAAGCTTTTTTTATTAGTATTTTCTACCTTTCAAAGTTTCAATTATATATGATCACTTCAAACTTGTTCAACGTTGCTGAGATTTATGTCTACTAGGCTGTAAACATTGAATACGGACAACATTAGAATGATGTTTGATTTATGCATATGATTTTTATGCTTATTTTGATTTGGACACTTTTTTAGAACGTAAGTTTATAAAATAAGTTGCGTAACATATAAAGCAGAAATCATCTTTTAAGTTTGGCCAAATTGCATGTTTCGTCCTAAATAGTTTGAAAGTGCACAAATCGTCCCTAAAACAAACCTTTTTGCAAAAAATGATCCTTGATTTTAACCGACGTTAAGTGAATTCCGTTAGAAGTTACACATTAGCCCTTTTAGCCAACAACTGTTGCAACATTCATCCTTTAAACTAACGGCCATTTATAATTAAAAAAAATTGGTTTATTTAAAGTTTTTCGATTTTTTATATGCGTTTTTATAAAAACATATACGTTTTTAAATAAGTTTTTCTATGTTATATATACATTTTTATATATGTTTTTTATACGTTTTTATACAGGTTCAAATATACGTTTTTGTATACATTCTTATATATATTTTTATACGTTTTTAAATATGTTCTTATATTCATTTTATGTGTTTTTATATGTTCTTATATACTTTTTAAATACGTTTTTGTGTAAGTTTTTATATACGTTTTTGTATATGTTCTTATATATGTTCATATATACCTTTTATACATTTTATACAGTTTTGCATATAAAAGTTATATACGAATGTATAAAAAATATATTAAACGTATATAAAAGTATATAAAAAACGTATATAAAAATGTATAAAAGTACATAAGAACACCTATAAAAACGTATAAAAGCATATATAAAAAGTATATAAGAACACATATAAAAACATATAAAAAAACGTATATAAAAACGTATAAAAATTATATGTTCATATATACCTTTTAAAAGCATATAAAAAACGTATATAAAAATGTATAAAAGTACATAAGAACACATATAAAACGTATAAAAGCATATATAAAAAACGTATATGTTCATATACGTTTTTGTGTAAGTTTTTATATACGTTTTTGTATATGTTCTTATATATGTTCATATATACCTTTTTAAAGCATATAAAAAACGTATATAAAAATGTATAAAAGTACATAAGAACACATATAAAACGTATAAAAGCATATATAAAAAGTATATAAGAACACATATAAAAACATATAAAAAAACGTACATAAAAACGCATAAAAATTATATAAGAACATATATAAAAGCGTATATAAAAAATTATATACGAACATATATAAAAATGTATACAAAACATATATAAAAAAGTATATAAGAACATATGTAAAACCGTATACAAAAACATATATAAAAACGTATAAAAGCGTATATAAAAATGTAGAAATCGCATATAAAAGCGTATAAAAAATATATAAGAATGTATACAAAAACGTGTATGAGAATGTGTGTATAAAAACGTATACAAAAACGTATATAAAATTGTATAGAAACTTATATAAAATTGAATATGTTTTTATAAAAACGTATATAAAAAATTGAAAAACTTTAAATAAACCAAAAAAATTTAATTATAAACGGCCGTTAGCTTAGAGGATGAACACTGCAACAGTCGTTGGCCAAAAGGGCTAACGTGTAACTTTTATCGAAATCTACTTAACGTCGGTTAAACCCAGGGACCAAAATTTGCAAAAAGATTTGTTTTAGAGACGATCTATGCACCTTCAAATTATTTAGGATGAAACCTGCATTTTGGCCAAACTTAGAGGCGATTTCTACAATTTAATCTATAAAAATCCTATAAGTGTAAGAATTGCTCGTCCATTTTCTACCAATCCTAAATGTATATATTTGTCTTTAATACTATCTCGTCTTGAACATGCAAGCAAAAAGACGCGTGAAACTAACAAATAACATCATCAATAGCTCACATAAAATTATGATTAATGTATCTTTGTGAATTAAACACACGTACAAAAAAAAAGATATTTGTACACCAAACGTACCCTCAATATTGTACAAATTATGTATCAATAAGTTTTAAATTGTTGGTTTACGAAACTGTTACGATCCCACATCAACTAAGTATGAGATTGGTTGGTGGTTTATAAGTATAAGTATCTCCTCCTTTAACAAGTTAGCTTTTTGAGTGAGTTTTACACTTGAACTTATGAATCGATACGAGCCAAGTATGTGATAGGTTCGTATAAATTTGTACCAGAGCTAGCTTTACCATTCGTAGTTCCAACACTTGGAGTGGTCAGGGGCGGACCTATGCTATAACAAGGTGTTCCCGAGAACCACCTTAGGAATAGAGGCACTTTAGAAGTGTCGTACATGAAAAAATTAGAATCTACCTTTGAATTAGATCGTGAACCACCATGGATCAAAAATTAAAAGGAAGAAAGACAAAGATGCTCAGGGTCTCTTTAATGAAAGTTTGAGGTTGCGTTTTTGCAAAGAAAATGACTCAAAATTCAAAATATATTATATTATTTTAATCCCCCCCTCCACCATTTTTTTATTTAATTTAAAGCTCTATTTAACCTCTTCACTTTATATAAGATTGTATTTGCATACCCTTTCTTTCAAGCTTTCACAGAAAAGCAGAATTACACATTGTATAGTGTTACAGAACTTTTTAGCATATCCTTTTTTTTTTTTTTTTTTTTTTTTTTTTTTTTTTTTTTTATCAATAAGTAAATATTTGGTTATTCAATTATGTTAAAAAAAACTTACAAATAGTTCTAGAAAAGAAAAAACCAATGTTAAACACAAGTTATTGATGCACTTATGTATACCTTCTAACGTAATGGGGTGATCAAGTCATGGATACTATATTTTCAAAATTTCATGTTTATTATTTTGTTAGGGATTTGGCGTTTTCAGTTATAACACCACCATCACTCGGTGTGAGACACACAAAACAAAATCAACTATTATTTTCTCCGTCTCAAATTATATGTTCATTTTCAAATTTGACAAAGTTTAAAAAAGTGGGCTCCTTAAAATGTCAACCAATAAAATTTTATTTGCACCTATTTCGTTGTTATTGAAAATGGACATTAAATTTGGGACAATCAAAAATACCAAAACTGACTTACATTTTGGGACGGAATGAATAATAATTTGGGTATTTTGTGATGGAATGAAAAAGTGATGTGACGTTTAGTTGATGGTAGTGATATCAGTAACTATCACACTTTTTTTAACGGGTGCCCTCTATGAACCTTTTATATTTATATAAATGAATGAAATTGTAATAAATTAAAAATCACATATAATCATAGCAAACTATAAGTTTAATTTACTTTTATTAAATGTTTCTTTTATTTTAAAAGAAAGTTTGCATACATTAACTAAGCAGTAAATGCATTTATGCACATTTTAATTTGGGCTTATTTTTTTTATAAAGTTTGTAAAATATAGTATAAGCCGACTCAAATAATAACATAAGCCAAAAGATAAGGTTACACGAGCAACCCTAAAGACTCGATACATTTGCGCTTAGAGAAGTGTTTCTTTTGTGAAATTGGTTTTATACATGTAATCTTTTGTGACTGTAAATCAAACAATAGCATGTGCTCATACACATATATGTTGTAAGGTATGTGTACGGGTCGTGATGCTAAGCTGGCACGACCTCAAACATGTTTAGTTCTTAGCAATTACGTCAAGCTATGTATTGTATATTGTAATTTACCTTATTTTGAACCTATAAATATTTTATTGATCCAGGTAAAATTGCCATTTTTCAGACATACATATGCAAAACAAAAATATTACAATTTGGAAAAGTTGATGAGATAATGACGGCCTAGAAAAATAAACTACATGTGTGCTATAGTAAAAGTGTTCCAAGCTTTTTTTATTAGTATTTTCTACCTTTCAAAGTTTCAATTATATATGATCACTTCAAACTTGTCCAACGTTGCTGAGATTTATGTCTACTAGGCTGTAAACATTGAATACGGACAACATTAGAATAATGTTTGATTTATGCATATGATTTTTATGCTTATTTTGATTTGGACACTTTTTTAGAACGTAAGTTTATAAAATAAGTTGCGTAACATATAAACATCGAGTAAATTGCAGAAATCATCTTTTAAGTTTGGCCAAATTGCATGTTTCGTCATAAATAGTTTGAAAGTGCATAGATCGTCCCTAAAACAAACCTTTTTGCAAAAATTGATCCTTGATTTTAACCGACGTTAAATGAATTCCGTTAGAAGTTACACATTAGCCCTTTTAGCCAACAACTGTTGCAACATTCCTCATTTAAACTAACGGCCATTTATAATTAAAAAAATTGGTTTATTTAAAGTTTTCTGATTTTTTATATGCGTTTTTATAAAAACATATACGCTTTTAAATAAGTTTTTCTATGTTATATATACATTTTTATATATGTTTTTATACGTTTTTATACACGTTCAAATATACGTTTTTGTATACATTGTTATATATTTTTTATACGTTTTTAAATATGTTCTTATATTCATTTTATGTGTTTTTATATGTTCTTATATACTTTTTAAATACGTTTTTGTGTAAGTTTTTATATACGTTTTTGTATATGTTCTTATATATGTTCATATATACCTTTTATACATTTTATACAGTTTTGCATATAAAAGTTATATACGAATGTATAAAAAATATATTAAACGTATATAAAAGCATATAAAAAAACGTATACAAAAATGTATAAAAGTACATAAGAACACATATAAAAACGTATAAAAGCATATATAAAAAGTATATAAGAACACATATAAAAACATATAAAAACATATAAAAAAACGTATATAAAAACGTATAAAAATTATATAAGAACACATATAAAAGCGTATATAAAAAATTATATACGAACATATATAAAAATGTATACAAAACATGTATAAAAACGTATACAAAAACGTATATAAAAAGTATATAAGAACATATATAAAACCGTATACAAAAACATATACAAAAACATACATAAAAACGTATAAAAGCGTATATAAAAATGTAGAAATCGCATATAAAAGCGTATAAAAAATATATAAGAATGTATACAAAAACGTGTATGAGAATGTGAAACGTATACAAAAACGTATATAAAATTGTATAGAAACTTATATAAAATTGAATATCTTTTTATAAAAACGTATATAAAAAATTGAAAAACTTTAAATAAACCAAAAAAATTTAATTATAAACGGCCGTTAGCTTAGAGGATGAACACTGCAACAGTCGTTGGCCAAAAGGGCTAACGTGTAACTTTTATCGAAATCTACTTAACGTCGGTTAAAACCAGGGACCAAAATTTGCAAAAAGATTTGTTTTAGAGACGATCTACGCACCTTCAAATTATTTAGGATGAAACCTGCATTTTGGCCAAACTTAGAGGCGATTTCTACAATTTACTCTATAAAAATCCTATAAGTGTAAGAATTGCTCGTCCATTTTCTACCAATCCTAAATGTATATATTTGTCTTTAATACTATCTCGTTCTTGAACATGCAAGCAAAAAGACGCGTGAAACTAACAAATAACATCATCAATAGCTCACATAAAATTATGATTAATGTATCTTTGTGAATTAAACACACGTACAAAAAAAAAAGATATTTGTACACCAAACGTACCCTCAATATTGTACAAATTATGTATCAATAAGTTTTAAATTGTTGGTTTACGAAACTGTTAAGATCCCACATCAACTAAGTATGAGATTGGTTGGTGGTTTATAAGTATAAGTATCTCCTCCTTTAACAAGTTAGCTTTTTGAGTGAGTTTTACACTTGAACTTATGAATCGATACGAGCCAAGTATGTGATAGGTTCGTATAAATTTGTACCAGAGCTAGCTTTACCATTCGTGGTTCCAACACTTGGAGTGGTCAGGGGCGGACCTATGCTATAACAAGGTGTTCCCGAGAACCACCTTAGGAATAGAGGCACTTTAGAAGTGTCGTACATGAAAAAATTAGAATCTACCTTAAAATTAGATCGTGAACCACCTTGGATCAAAAACTAAAAGGAAGAAAGACAAAGATGCTCAGAGTCTCTTTAATGAAAGTTTGAGGTTGCGTTTTTGCAAAGAAAATGACTCAAAATTCAAAATATATGATATTATTTTAATCCCCCCCCCACCCCACCATTTTTTTATTTAATTTAAAGCTCTATTTAACATCTTCACTTTATATAAGATTGTATTTGCATACCCTTTCTTTCAAGCTTTCACATAAAAGCAGAATTACACATTGTATAGTGTTATAGAACTTTTTAGCATATCCTTTTTTTTTTTGTTTTTTTTAAGTAAATATTTGGTTATTCAATTATGTTAAAAAAAACTCAAAAATAGTTCTAGAAAAGAAAAACCAATGTTAAACACAAGTTATTGATGCACTTATGTATACCTTCTAACGCAATGGGGTGATCAAGTCATGGATACTATATATTCAAAAATTTCATGTTTTTTATTTTGTTAGGGATTTGACGTTTCAGTTATAACACCACCATCACTCGGTGTGAGACACACAAAACAAAATCAACTATTATTTTCTCCGTCTCAAATTATATGTTCATTTTCAAATTTCACAAAGTTTAAAAAAAGTGGGCTCCTTAAAATGTCAACCAATAAAATTTTATTTGCACCTATTTGGTTGTTATTGAAAATGGACATTAAATTTGGGACAATCAAAAATACCAAAACGGACTTATATTTTGGGACGGAATGAATAATAATTTGGGTATTTTGTGATGGAATGAAAAAGTGATGTGACATTTAGTTGATGGTAGTGATATCAGTAACTATCACACTTTTTTTAACGGGTGCCCTCTATGAACCTTTTATATTTATATAAATGAATGAAATTGTAATAAATTCAAAATCACATATAATCATAGCAAACTATAAGTTTAATTTACTTTTATTAAATGTTTCTTTTATTTTAAAAGAAAGTTTGCATGCATTAACTAAGCTGTAAATGCATTTATGCACATTTTAATTTGGGCTTATTTTTTTTATAAAGTTTGTAAAATATAGTATAAGCCGACTCAAATAATAACATAAGCCAAAAGATAAGGTTAAACGAGCAACCCTAAAGACTCGATACATTTGCGCTTAGAGAAGTGTTTCTTTTGTGAAATTGGTTTTATACATGTAATCTTTTATGATTGTAGATCAAACAATGTGCTCGTACACATATATGTTGTAAGGCATGTGTACGGGTCGTGATGCTAAGTTGGCACGACCTCAAACATTTTTAGTTCTTAGCAATTACGTCAAGATATGCATGATATATTGTAATTTACCTTATTTTTAACCTATAAATATTTTAACGATCCAGGTAAAATTGCCATTTTTTAGACATACATACGCAAAACAGAAATATTACAATTTGGAAAAGTTGATGAGATAATGACGACCTAGAAAAATAAACTACATGTGTGCTATAGTAAAAGTGTTCAAAGCTTTTCTATTATTTATTTCTACCTTTCAATTATATGATCACTTTTAACTGTTGAGTTTTTAACTTAATAAATGGCTTGTCCAACGTTTGTGAGAGTCATGTTTACTAGTTGTTATAATTGAATATGTAAACACATTAGAATAAGAGGATAGTTATTTTACATACCAAACTTTTTTACATACCAAGGGACTCATCTCCACCATCCATCTAAAAAAAATCAATGGCTGAGATTAAAAGCATTTTATTATTTCACACATTTTTTATAATTTAAATATCTCTTAAACCGTTAATCGTTAAGTGAAAATATTTACACCATCGCGAAGAGCATTTAATTATCTTTCTATAGACGGGCACTTTGATATACTTTCGAAAAAAGAAAAAACATTCGTTTTTTTCACGTTTTTTCGTTATTTTTTTCTTTTTTTACGTTACTGAAATTTGCATGAAAAAAAATCATATATGATAAAACAATAAATTGAATATCACATGTGATATTAGTGTTAAATCATATATGATATGTAATATCACATGTGATATTACATATCATATATGATATTACACTAATATCACATGTGATATTCAAATAAGTGTCTTATCATATATGATTTTTTAATGCAAATTTCAGTAACGTAAAAAAACGAAAAAACTTAAAAAAAAACGTGAAAAATACGAAATTTTTTTTTTGTCGAAAGTATATCAAAGTGCCTATCTATAGAAAGATAATTAAATGTTCGTCGCAATGATATATTTTTTTTCGCTTAACGATTAACGGTTTGAAAGATATTAATATTTGAAAAAAATGATGAAGGTGGGTTTTTTAAATTGTTGGGATTAATCTCATCCATTAGATCAAATAAAAATGGAGGGTGGAGATTGATCCCTTGGTATGTAAATAATCTCTTGTCCTCAAATGATGTTAAATCTTAGAATAATGTTTGATTTATGCATATGATTTTTATGCTTAATTACTTTGATTTAGACAATTTTTTAGAGATTTAAGATCATTTGAAGACAAAAGATTATTTACATACTAAGGGATCAATCTACACCATCCATTTTTATTTGATCTAATGGATAAGATTAATCACAACCATTTAAAAAACCCACTTTCGTCATATTTTTTCAAATATTAATATTTTTCAAACCGTTAATCGTTAAGCGAAAAAAAATATATCATTGCGACGAGCATTTAATTATCTTTCTATAGATAGGCACTTTGATATACTTTCGACAAAATTTTTATTTTCGTATTTTTCACGTTTTTTTTAAGTTTTTCCGTTTTTTTACGTTACTGAAATTTGCATTGAAAAATCATATATGATAAAACACTAATTTGAATATCACATGTGATATTAGTGTAATATCATATATGATATGTAATATCACATGTGATATTAGTGTAATATCACATGTGATATTACATATCATATATGATTTAACACTAATATCACATGTGATATTCGATTTAGTGTTTTATCATATATGATTTTTTCATGTAAATTTCAGTAACGTAAAAAAAGGAAAAAAATAACGAAAAAACGTGAAAAAAACGAGTTTTTTTCTTTTTTCGAAAGTATATCAAAGTGCCCGTCTATAGAAAGATAATTAAATGCTCGTCGCGATGATATAAATATTTTCACTTAACGATTAACGGTTTAAGAGATATTTAAATAATAAAAAATATGTGAAATAATAAAATGTTTTTAATCTCAGCCATTGATTTTTTTTAAATGGATGGTGGAGATGAGTCCCTTGGTATGTGAGAAAAGTTTGGTATGTAAAATAACTCTCCTCTTTTTTAGAATGTAAGTTTTTAAATATAAGTTGCGTATCATATAAAAAATTCTACTAGAGTAAGAATTGGTCGTCCATTTTCTTCCAAACCTAAATATATAACTTTGTCCATAGTATTATCTCGTTCTTGAACATGCAAGAAAAAAGACGCATGAAACTAACAAATAACATCATCAATAGCTCACACAAAAATTATAGTAAAATACACCGTCGGTCCCTAATCTTGTACACAAGCATCACCCTGGGACAAACCTTGTCTTTTTCATCGTAAGGAGTCAAAAACAAGGTTTTTATAGTCTAAATCAGTCCATTGACCCATTTTCCGTTAGTCAACGTCTGTTATCTTTTGCCAAATCTCTTAAATGACTATTTTGCCCATATATAAAGTCATTCATCTACTTTTTTCATTCATTTATCCTAACTAAAAATTCATCTACACTTTCACTCACCCACCTCTCTCCCACTTCCGGTATTAAAATAAAGGGGAAATAAGGATGAATTAATAAAATGTAATAATTGATTAAATTTGTCTTGTTGATCATCTCCTGGATTCATCAATTGAATTGATTGGTTAGAGACGAGTGAATTAAAATCGTGGAGGTATGTAATTTCAATTCCTTCCTTCCTTCTTGATGTTATGGATGCAAAACCTTTTCCACAATTATTATTTTCGGACAAAATAAAATTAATTGACATAAAAAGGGTTATTATTTTGAAAGCAATAACCATCGTGCCTTTGACTCCCTTTAGGTTATTCACCAGAGTCTTAAACTACACCATTCTTTAAAAAGGGATAGCAGTAGCTTAGCTGTAGTGGATGCAAATGCAATTATACAAGGAGGCGAACAGCTTCATAATGCTGCTGATAAGTTTGTTTTAGTTGATGATGTTATTAAAGAAGTTAGAGATCCTATGTCTCGCCATCGGATGAGTTTTTTTACCGTTTAGTGTTGATACTATGGAGCCTTCACCTGGGTCATTGAAAAAAGGTTACTTTTTTACTGTGTTTGATTGTGGTAATTTGTTATGACTATCTACATAAGTTGGTAAAAAAGTGAAATTTACTGGTTAGATTAAAGTGTAAGGATGTTAGGTAGGATGGTTATAAAAAGGTAAAATTATGTTACATTGTGATTAAATCGATATTTTGTACTGTAGATGTTAATGGTTTAAGATAAAGCGTTATGGTTAAATGAGTATGATTGATACTTAATTAGTGATGCTCTTTTTGGTATATTGATTTGTGAGATGTGAAAAAATCGTGGTCATGTATATTGCGTTAGGGTTAATTGGACTAAAATTTACTGTGATAACTGGCTTTAAAATAGTGTAAGTGTAGTTGTAAATAAAATACATTCCCATCTATATGTGAGGTGCAGTGGAAAAAAGTTAAGGTGTCGTGTTCATTGACGACTAACAATCGAAAGTATGTTACATTTTGGTGGAATTAGTGGTATGAGATGAAGGCATACGAGTCATGGTTAAGTAGTGCAATTGATTTCCTAATAACAATCAGACATTGATACGGCTAAATGGTTAATCTATCATTGAACTATTAAAGCCGTGATTTCGAGGTTTTATTAGTGATAAGGTTTTAAAAAGTACTTTTTTGAGGGGTCGTTTAAGCCCTTATTTGATCACTTTTGTATCCGTTATTGCTTAATATCGTTCCTTTTCACTTTTTAGGTCTCTTGAAGGCAAAATGCTGGAATGGCACTTATTTGGACGAAAAGGCGCGATTATACGAAGAAAATGGCCAAAGTCAGAATCGAGACACTCAAAGCTGCTGAAAACATAAGGTGACGGCGTCAGGTGTTAATTGTGACGCCGTCGGAGGATCTTTGTGACGGGACAGAAGCCAAAACTCCCATTTTCAAGTGACGACGTCAAGTTATAAAAGAGTAGGCCGTCGCAACTCAGACGGCCTAGATGTAATCCAGACGGCGTCAGAAGCTGAAGAGGACGGCGTCACAAGCATAAGGTGACGCCGTCGCAAGTCTAACGTGGCAAAGACGAAACCCTAATGACGGTGACACGACGGGATCACAAAACATAAGGTGACGCCGTCGCATATATAATATTATATATAGAATCCGAATTTTTCAGTATTTGGTGGGTAGTCTTTTGGAGTAAAAACCTAAACCGAACCAAGGCTGTCTTGTACAGTATTTTAGGGTTCCAAACCCTATCTTACACCAAGATAAGTGTTTTACTTCATTAATACAATTATGTCTTTGATTATTTGTGTGTATGCTTGCATGTTTTCCATGTCCGGCTAATTTACTTGTGTGTTTGCTTAGGGAATATGAAACTTAATTATTGAATATTGATTGGTTGTCTCTTATCTTAGTTGATTAATGATCTAGTAATGCGATAGGTTATTCGTTGTGTACTTAATGCTTGATTAAATCTTTGTGAACCTTAGAATATGACTCCTTGAGTAGTTGTAAGCTAAACCATCCAAAGAGTGCCTTAGAGTAAGCGTTTATTATCCCTAGTGGGTTTTGTAGACGAGACCCTTTGGTAAGTTCAAAGAGTTAGGGAGAAACGCATACCCTACAACCTTAGACACACAACGCAACTAGGAATAAGGATGTGACAATTCAACCACCAATAGGAGATAATTAAGGAGTAGTAAAACCTAAGTAAACTCATCTTTAAACTATCATACGAGCACACATTAATTAGACATAGACTACATACACCTTAGATTAGATAATTAGATAAGTAGAGTAATCGGTAGCAATACCAACCCCCCCCCCCCCAAATTCAAACCCCGAGATTCGTACCTTTCCTTTACTTAAAAAAATATAAAAAGATAAAAAATAATCTTCCTCAACCATAACCTTAGCGTAGTAACTTCTCACTAGCATTCCTATTCCCCTAGAGAACGATATCAATACACGTGGCTTACCCTAATACTACACTACAACGATTAGGTTCACTGCCTAGGGTGTTGAAAAACTTGCTCGACGAAAAAGAAGTTCCTTTGACCCCGAACGACGCGTGTAGCGTTATCAATTAGTTTTAGCAGGGATCATTTTCACATAATATAACTAGGGACTCATTAGGGATTGGGTGTAGTATGTAAATGGATACATAAGTTTAGATCATGTAAAGATACGTCATAAAATTCATCAATTGGTTAAAAAATGAAAAAGCAATTTTTATAACTAAGAGTGCGTCAAGTTGCAAATACCTTACATGTGTGTTGTATACAATGACAAATAAGGTTGATTAATGTTACATCTAGCTAGTTATTAATGGTACATGAAGAAAATTCATGTCATAAGAACATAAAGCTTTTTTTTTTTAAATATATGAAGGAGTTTAGTATTTTGTTGCTGAGAAGTGTTTAGTGGAGAATGGGAATTAAATTGACTCAGAAGTGATTGTGTTTGATATATAATAAGGTCAACTCGGGATTATGTAAAAGCTCACTATAATGAAGAGTTCAAGATACTTGATTTTAGAGTTGTCTTTTTTACTCTGTTTGCTAGACACTTGATGGTACGGATTTGGTTTTTCTTAAACTGATGATTGTTGAAGTAGAGTTCTAGTAGTGGAGTATGAATGTCTGATGACATTGTTAAGTTTATGGATGTTTTTATGTTGTGTTGATATTGAAGTTATACCCGTTGATTTAGTTCCGCCGGGTCAAGTTTTGGATGAATATTAATATCTTTTCATTGGATATCTGCCTTTTAGTTTTCATCAAGCGGCATTCAGGAACTTTTGAAATAATGAAGTATGGAAACGTTGATACAAAATAAGGATAAAAATAGGCATGGATTTATAAGTTATGCTTTCACAGTATAGGGTTGAGATTCTAAGTAAAGATATGGTATCTCGAACATGGAGTGAAACATAACTAATCCTTGTCACTATAAATTAGAGAAAATAAAACTATGTTTTCTCTGTTTCTGTTGTCTGGTACATATGGATATACTTGGATTGAAGATAACTATGAAAATAACCTTGGGTCTATTTCTTTTCTTCTGAAAATTTCTATTTGTGACGGTTTTGCAGTTATCAGCGGTTTTGCAGTTATCAGCTTCGCCCGGGCTACTGGAGATCTACAAACACTTTCAGGCGTTGATCTTAAACTTATTGCTTTGACTTATACATTGGATTCCAGATCCATGGAACTAGCCATCTACGAGAGACCCCTCCATCGATTCACAGAGTTAATGTAAAGAGACTCCCTAAGAAAGATTTGTCTGGATGGGGGTCGAACGTTCCTAACTTGGATCAGTGAGAAGCATTTGAACATGCAATCGGGGATGTAACGGGCCCAGAGTCAAGAATTCTTCCTCTGAAAGATCTGAACATGAATGTTATTAATGGAGATAAAGATCAAAGTGTTGATGATTCTGTTTCAGTAGATGGATCTGAACCACACGATGATGGTGCTTTTGGCAAACCTCGGAAGTATTTACCAATAAAGAAAGAAGTTGTTATCGATAGAAAAAAGATGGTGGCGGAAGGGGTTGATGCATCTCAGGGCCAGTGTGATAATAATGCAGATGATTGGCTCCTAGCTGTAGGTCGAAGCACTCATAGGAGGTTTTTGAGGAGGAAGGCTAGACATGAAATGTACGAGGCTTCATCTGAAAAAGATTTTCAAACCGATGCAGACCACATGCTGCAAATGAAGAACATGGCGATGATACTAAATTGTCGGATCTAATTTATGAGAATGCAGATGAATTACGTGTTGAAGAACAGAATATCGAACAAAAGGTGGCTGCTGGGAACAATGATGGTGAAGAGCTTTCAACAATTTTAGATCAAATGAGGCTTGAAGAAAAGGGTGTTGAAGGAAATGAGGCTGGAAATCTGAATGAAGAGTTGGAGCACTTGGACATCACTAGCGAGACAAATGAAAGTGTTGATACATCAATTGTGGATAATCAAAGTAGCGAGCAAAGCTACTTTGATCATACTGATATTTTGCAAGTATCATTTATGTATGTTTGAAGTAATATGATTCTCTATTTGAGTATTTAAAATTCTCTAAAATGAAATATATGAATAGTTTGGTTGAAATGGATCAAACGTTAGGTGTTGGTTGCCGTATCTATGGATCATCCCAAATATTTTGTTGGTTTTGATATTTTGTGTGGGTATGAAGATGAAAATTGAAGATTGTTTTTTTTTTTTTTTTTGGATTGGATGGATGAGATTTGAGAATGGTTTTGGTGTTAATTTTAGAGAGAGAAGCAGAAATTTAGAGAGAGAAACAAGAAAAGAGATAACATGAGGGTGGTGGTAGTGATGGTATAACTTTTTTATTAAGTGCACCGTTCGTCCCTAAGGTTGTACCACCAAAATAATTAACCAAAATGATAAAATGACCATTTTGCCCTCATGTGCAAGGCATATGGCAAAAGATAACAGACGTTGACTAACGGAAAATGGGTCAAGGGACTGATTTAGACTATAAAAACCTTGTTTTGGACTTTCCACGATGAAAAAGGCAAGATTTGTCTCAAGGTGATGCTTGTGTACAAGATTAGGGACCAACGATGTATTTTACTCTAAAAATTATAATTGACATATTTTTGTCAATCAAACACACGTAACAAATAAATAAATAAATAATGATATTTGTACACTAAACGACCATCAATATTGTACAAATGGTGTTTCAATAAGTTTTAAATTGTTTGTTTACGAAACTGTTACAATCTCACATCGACTAAGTATGAGATTCATTTATGGTTTATAAGTCTAAGTATCTCCTCATGTAGCAAGCTAGCTTTTTGAGTGAGTTTTATAATTGAACTTATGAATCAATACGATCCAAATATGAGATAGGTTCGTATCAATTAGTATCAGAGCTAGCTTTCACTACTACAAAACTGGGCAAATGCTACGAAAATTTGTAACGGAAATTTTCCGTTGCAAATATGCAACGGGTTTGCAACATATTTTCAACGGATTAGCAAGGACACATAAACCCGTTGCAAATCCGTTGCAAAAACTAAAGTAATTTCTTTTATAGTTATTTTTAAATATTCCATTGCAAATGTGGCAAGTTTATTTGAAATTTGTAACGGAGTATTAAAAAAATATATAAAAAAAACTATTATTAGCTTCCATTGCAAAATTGTTGCAAAATTTTAAATAATTGTCATGGATTTGCAACGGAATAACTATAATTATTTAATTTCATTTTATTTTTAATAATCCGTTGCAAATCCATTGCAAAATCACTACAGATTTGAAACAAAATATTCAAAGTAAATATAAAAGAAAATATGGTTTTGCAACGAACCATGATCTTAATTTAATTTCTATTTATTATTAATATTTTATTCAAATCCGCTTGCAATTTACAATATAATTGCTACGGATTTGCAACGGTAACCAATAAAATTTCGTTTTCTACTTGTTTTTAATATTTTGTTGGTATTTACGTTGTAAATTTTGAAATAATTGCTATGGTTTTGTAACATATACTATTATTAGTTTCTTTTTATAATTCCACCGGATATTTCCAAATAATTTGCTATGGATTTGCAACGGAATTGGTTAGTTTAATCATTTTTTACTATTCAGTGTCAATCCATATAGTATTGTATTATGTTGCACTGAGTTGTATTAGAATTTATGTGTTGCAGTGAGTTTGTACTATGTATTTGTTGGTTGTTAAGTTATATGATGTTCTAAGAAGCTATATAAATAGCTAGTGTATTGGGTTGTATCAAGTCCACATCGGTTGAAATGGGTTGTAACATGTTGCTTGATGTAATGTGATTTGTATTGGTTATATTTAGTCTATTTGTTGAAATTAGGTGTATCGTTCTTAATTGTCTAATCGGATAGATAAGGAAGATGGAAATTCGACTTGTGCTAATAAGATCATGGGCTAACACCCTATGATGTTAGCCAAGTTCATGACTATTATGTTATTTTGATTCATTTACTTGGATTATATGCATTTTTTGTTGAATATTATTTATGTCTATCGTGCTCGATTACATTTGTTTACTTGCTTTAAGTATGTTGGCTATTGTCTAGATTATAGGGTATAAATTAATTTATGTGATTTATGATCTGTATCATAATGGTTTGTATGCGTGATAACATAACTTAACGGTACAAATCTACTGCAAGTTTATACCATTGCAATTTTGTAGCAAATTTAATCCGTTGCAATCTCGTACCAAGTATTATCCGTTGCAATTTTCTTGCAACTTCTACCGTAACAAAATCGTAGAAAAACTGTTGGAATATGATCCGTTGCAAAAGCGGCTGCTAATTTAGAACGGATTTTTCTTGGTTGGAAAACCGTTACAATTTTTTTAGCCCTGTTAGAAATCCGTTGCAAATTAAATTTCCATGTAGCATTAGCCCACTTGTGTTGTAGTGTTTGCCATTCGTGGTTCCAACACTTGAACTGGTTAGGGGCGGACCTATGCTATAAGAGGTGGTTCCTTAGGAATAGAAGCCCTTTCGAAGCGCCATACATGAAAAAATTAGGAACTACCTTAGAATTAGATCGTGAACCACCTTGGATCAACAACAAGAAAAAAAGGACAAATATGCCCGGTCTGTTAATGGAAGTTTGAGCTTGCGTTTTTGCAAAGAAAATGACTCAAAATTTAAAATATATAATATCATTTTAATCATTTAAAAAAAATTATTTCTAGCTCTAGTTAACCTCTCGCTTTATATAAGTTTGCATTTTCATACCTTTTCTTTCAGGCTTTCAAAAAAAGCAGAATTACACATTATATAGTATTATAGAACTTTTTAGAATATCCTTCTTTTTTTTGAGTAAATATATATTTGGTTTTCATTATGTTAAAAAAAATCATAAACAGTTATGAAAAAAAGAAGAAACCAATGTTAAACACAAATTATTGATGCACTTATGTATACCTTTTAACATCAATATGAAATCAAAACTAATGAACTTTGTTTAATACTACGTCGTATATTGAAAATGCTAGTTAGTACTACTTTGTAGCAATTGACGAAGCATATATGAAACATTTTCAAGTAATAATGGCCACCAAAACTCAATTATTAGTGTAACACTTTAACTTTAACTATTACTCCTCTTTTAAAATGTTTTTGTTGATTTTTATATTAATGTAACTTTGTTAAATTAGACTCGACCATTGATTGTTGCCCAGTTGACTTTTGTGCCTAGACTAACTTAAAAAGGGAACCACCTTGGTTTCTCGGCTCGACCCGTCATTGAGAGTGGTGGCCTATGCCCTATGGAGTGGGGGCTTGGACTTGAAAAAGTAGGGTGGCAACCGTGACCAACATAGGCTTAACCAAGCTAGTTTTTAAGTGAGTTCTAGACTTAACTTATGAATCAATACGAGCCTAGTATAGGATAGGTTCATATAAATTAGTATCAGAGCTAGCCTACATTTCGAGGTTCCAACACTTGCAGGGATGGAACCAAAACACAAAGTCACAATGTGTAATTAGGGAAATCAAACAAGACTGTATATACAAATTTCTAGGGACCGGGCGCATTTATGAAAAATCGGAAGTTTTTAACATAGTTAACACTACAACACAAAAATTCATGGGTCTCCCGGGACCCACCATGATTCGGTCACTGAAATCTAGTGGTGGCCTATGTAGTGGTGGCTTGGACCCGAAAAGAAGGATGCCAACTATGACCAACATAGCCGTGACCAACGATCTCAAAGTGGTTGCCTATGGAGTGGTGGCTTGGACCCGAAAGGAGGGTGCCAATCGTGACCAACATAGCCGTGACAAACGAGGACATTGGTTCTTCAAAGCGTGAGGTATTGTTACGATCCCACATCGACTAAGTATGAGACTGGTTTGTGATTTATAAATATAGGTGTCTTCTCCTTTTACAAACAAGCTTCTTGAATGAATTATACACTTAAACTTATGAATCAATATGAGCATACTATGTGATAGGTTCATATCAGAAATAGATACACATTTTTTGCCTAACATATGTTAGTTAGAATAATTTTGTATTTAACATTATATATAACGCTATGATCATTATATTCTTGACTTGAGTTATGAGTACCATATAATCATAAGTATATATTGTCGATCTCCGTAATTATGTAGGAGCATTTATCATAATACTCAATGTGTGACGTAAGAACATGGGCATGGCAACTAACATGTAAGCTAATGGGTGCTTAGAACATCACTCTCTACTTTAATGTTTATACGTATGCTAATGTTCTCATTTTGGGCATTTTATTTGTAAAACCACGTACAAATATTTGTTCATTGCTACATTTACTTGATAAAGAATGGAATAATTAGCGTTTCAACTTAATCTTGACGATCAAGTAAACAAAACTATTAATGTGTTTCAATGGAAATGCATATGTAGTTCTTTTTTTTTGTTCAACTACTTGTACGATATGATGAGCTTTGAGAAGATATGATCAAAATTAAGAAAAAGTTTTTGATTCGTCATGACATTTGGAATTGAAACATCAACTGATCAAACACGACTCGACGAAGCTTTAGTTGTTACCTACATGTTCTCTAGGTCAACCACATTGAAAGCTAAGTCCATAGTGAACTAAACTGACATGATAAGTGTTTTGTCCAAATTTCCCTTTAATAGAAATGTTATCTTCTTGTTATGTCGACTTCAAGATGACAAGTCTCGAAACAATGCTATATATGGATGAATGCATGATTAATTGTGAATTAAAGATTATGATGAGACTTGAAGTTGATATAATAGCTGAAAACTGACACGCGGATCTGTATCCGTGACTTACTTTTATTGTATAAGTGAGGTGATTTGTACATTATCAAAATCGATTTGCACACGGTTCGGTAAAACATTATCCATTGTACTACTAGTAACTAGTTATAAGGTGATGGGCCTGGAGAAAAATGCAACAAAAGAAGTAAAAAAGCATCAAACTTAATGATCTTCGTGACATTTGACATCGAAACATTATCAAAAAAACAATAAATGTAGCTTTATAAATGATCTATATTTACTTTGGTCTTTGTATTTATAATTTTGGGAGATTTTCAAAGAGTTTAAATATTAGGATTTTGCTAACCTTAACCTTATGGGTTGTGATTCAACCATATCATTTATGTAAAAATAGCATTTAATGAACTTAATATTTTCATAGTAATACATATTTAATTATTATAATAATAGAAGGTGTTGTTAAACATAAAATGTATGATGTTAATTAATTTTTGATTTTTCGATGAAGATGAGCTTAATCACAATCCACAAAAATTAAAATGAATAAAATATATCATTATTCATTCTTATGGTATATATAATGTTCCCTTAAAACCCCATATTTAGCTATAATTTCTTAATGAGGTAATTAACTTTAAGGTATGCTTGCTTATTTTGGGGGTTATAATTAGTGGATAAAAGATATCATTATTCATTCTTATGTTATATATATAATGTTCCCTTAGAAACCTATATATATATTTAGCTTTCTTAATGAGGTAATTAATTACTTTAAGGTATGCTTGCTTATTTTGAGGGTTATAATTAGTGGATAAAAGGCTTCCACAAATAGTGAATGGAAAGATACAAAAAAGATGATAGCCTTTGGAGTGCCTTCAAAACGTTCCATTCTAACTTTTTCTCTCCCACCTGCAAATGAAAAGAATATAATATACTGTACTCTATAATCTATGGTTAATATTATAATGATAATAATGGCACTAAACTATAACGTAATATAGGTTGAAGTTCTTTGACGTAATTGTGGATTTGTAGTAAGAGGATTTTGTGCCTTACGGCAACCCTTAGAGAGCACGGTGTGGGGTGTTGATACCCGTCATTCGCCACCAAAATCATCTAATGGCGCTGTCATTTGTGCATCGGTTACGGTGTCATTGGTGTGTCGTTTATCATTGCATTGTTGAAATAACGGAGCGTTCATTTATGTTATATTTTATATTTTATATTTTTTTTGAACGTCATAAAGCAGTGAGAAGCAACAATTATAAAAAACTTAAACCATTCCCATTATTTTTTATCTATAAATACTCACTTTTAACTAACATTTTCAAACATTCAAACCAAATCATAATTTAACTACACTTTCACATACAATATACTTTTATCGTTAAAAATGTCACAACAAAAGATCAACAATATATTTCCTCCGTCTTCTTCGTACGCCAATTCTTCACAAACCGAGTCGTATCTCGTCGGAAAAGGAATAGGAAAAGGGAAAAATCCGAGACCAAAGGAAGCCGACGTCATACCCACCCGTTGGATAAAAGCGGAAGAATTGAAGTTTCTTAGTGTTAACAATGATGTTTGAGTCTGAAAATGCGGCGGCCGGCGGGTATCAAAAAAATCAAAAAACTTGATCTGAGCAAAATATTTTGGCTCAAAATAGTATTTGTCGTACTGTATTTTTAATATAGTATCATACTTTTTAGATTTATGTATTTGTAATTTATCCTTTTTTTAGTATATCGTATTTTTAATATATCACATTTGAATTTTAGTTTAAAATGTGTTTGTATAAAATAAAATGAAAAAAGAATATTGTGATTGCACTAATAAAAGTGTTATTGGTTTTTTTTGTTAAAAAAATTGTTTTAGTTATTGCTGTGTTATTAAAGAGGTGATGAGGTTACGTTGATGTGAGACACCAATAAGTGTTAGCGGTTGTTTCCAGTCACCTAGCTCACTTACATCAAAATCAGTATCAAATCATTTCCTTTTCTTCACCATCACATCGCCACTTTAAACCATTTGTCACATCGTCTTAGTGTTGCTACGTACCCACTTAACTTTTCCAATATAGAGAAATTAGAAATCCCGTACACACTAATACACTACTGCACAACACCCCTTCACAATGATCGGCAAGATCACCCCAAATCTTCATGCATGCATGCCTTGTGATGCTGCCCAAGGGGGGGAGTATGGGACGCGTGTCCACGACCACGACTCCACGTCTTGCACCTAGTCACCCGCAATGGGTGCTCTATAAGTTGTCATAGTATAGACTTTGGGTAGTGTGTAGTTACAATAGGATCGTAATAGACCTTATATATATACTTGGTCTAAGTATATATAAGGTCTATTACGGTAATAAAAAGATATATTGTGTGAAAACAAATTATTGAAGTGATACATATATACTTCTATACATGCTACAAAACCCTAATATAACTATCTGATACCTCTATTGTCTCATTGTCCAACTTGGTTTCAGTTTTCTTTTTTTCAATGCTTTAAGGTCGCCTTGGTTGTTTTAACCGGTTGGAAACCAATTTTGAGTGAAAACCGATTGAACTGTGTGAACCGGAAACACGCGCGGCAAGCCAAAACCGATTTTTAAACGTTGGTTGTTGGTGCGTATTGTTTTCAGGTATGGCTGCACCAATTCGCTTGGGTTTCTTAATTTATTGGACACATGTGCCTAAGTTTCTTTATCAACTTTATGATCTTCCACAGCTCATATAAAAGCATAACAATAAGGTATTGACATACCTTCGATCCTATGTCTCATTTGCGACAATGAACCTGAAACAGTTGACCATATTTTGGCTAAATGTGATTGGTTATCTGACACTGGAAAAATATTTTTTTGTGGTAGGGTTTTGAGTTCAAGACGGGTTCTTCCTTTTTGAAGATTATTAATTTCATCAAAAACCTTAGCATGGAAAAGAAGAAGTTATATCAAGCACTGTTGGAATTTTATACTCATAACAATTATACATAAAACAAATACATCATCAAAGCAAGCAGCGGAAGACTATAGGAATAATATATGTAATTAATTAACCAAACAAGAAAGTGCGTACCTTTTAGCAATTCAAGCAATCAAACGATTATGTGATCAAGTAACAAAACCCAAAACCCTAAACTAGGGTTTATACAAATCGTCCAACCCAAAAAAATCGACCACCAAGGATTACAAGCTCAAGTGTGCTTGTTCTTCGTTCTTGTACACACGTACTAATAGCGATTTGATGTGGAGAAGCTAGTTCCTTGAATCACAAATAAACCAAACACTTGTGTCTTTGAGCTAGACAAAATCGAAACACCCTTGGGTTAGGGTATTCGACCGGCCACACAAAGAGGAGAGGAGAAGGAGAGAAATTTAGGTTATTGGTAATCCAAGGTTAGTCAATAATGAATACATTGATTTGTATTTATAGTTAACATATCTTGGAGTCCAAGTTTGGGTGGGATTGGGTTTTGGAAACCCTCACCGATCGGCCTAAGCACCCCAAAGGGGATTCTAGAACTTTCCCGACTTGTAATTTCATCTCTAGTCCTTCTAGTTAATATTTAACGACCGTTAACCAAACCTCGTTAATTATTTAACTATCGTTATGTTTTATTTAGTGATTAATAATTAATAACAATAACGTTTTATTTATATTAATTATGTACATCAATTCTCATACGTAATGTGTGCAATCCCGAAGTCTCGAGTTCGAATCCGGACATACTATTATTTAAATATCCATTAAAACCTTTCAGCTCCCACTTGGATATTACTAAATATAGTAATGACATTGGTGAGTCTAGCTTTCACACGCCAACGCCCCCAGATCGAATCGAGCATGGTCTCCTGGAAAAAACCATTTAATGATTCATCATTTTTACTTATCCTTTTGTTACTAATACTACATTAACTATGAATATGGATCAAGTCATTTCATAAGTTAATATTCTGTTTCTCGTTGTATATGATTGAACAAGATTACCAAATCATCTGAACGTATTCCAGATAGATCTTGGGTATGGCCATACAAACATCTTGTCAACCCTACGAGGGGCCCAAATATAGTATTATGCTTTGAAACAAATTCAAAGGAACAAATTCTCTTGACTACAAACATAACTCATGAATTTTGCAACACTTCCGAAAATAGCCCTTATAACTACCAGTTACGGATAGCGTTAGACTATCTTACACAAATGCACTACATTCATATCAGTTATCTGGTATCTCAAGTCTTAGGATAAACACTTCATGATATACTTAATGATAAAATCCAAAAGTATCATCATGTAAAGTTGGGATGAGTCCTATATTCAATTCATTGAATATCATGTGAATCTGGTATGTCCCACGCATCAATATACTTTAAAAGTATATTCTACCAAAACTCAGATTTGTCTTAATTCAATGACATTCCCACATCATTGATTGACAACGGACTATTTAGAATAACATAAGTTACTCATGGATTAAACATGCAAATATAGGATATAATATTAAGAAAATGAAAAATAAACATAAACAACTATTTTATTTCATTAAAGTAATATTTGTTCATAACATCCTTTATCCAAATACTAATCACAGATCTGCATGAAACTACTAGCTAAACGAAGTCCTATCCCATCAGCATGGTCAGTAAGTTTATCTTTTGGCAAAGGCTTCGTAAAGGGATCAGCTAGATTTTCATCTGTATGAACTTTGAGTAGATTGATTTCACCTATGTCGACTTGTTCTCGAACATAGTGATATCGACGAGGAAAATGTCTGGCGCCCTTCATGACTCCAGGCTCATTGGCAAATGTTATTGCAGCAGAGTTGTCACAATACACATTTAAAGGTAATTCGATTGAGGGCATTACTCTGAGTCCCGAAATGAATTTCCTAATCCAAACAGCTTCCATCGCAGCTTCTGAAGCAGCTATGTACTCAGCTTCTGTAATAGACATCGCAACCGTTGTTTGCTTCTTGCTCTTCCAGTCAACTGCTCCTCCATTAATGACAAAGACATAACCCGTCTGAGACTTCGTATCATCTTTATCAGTTTGGAATGACGCATCGCAAAAACCTGTAACATCAAGTTCTGCATCTGGATTTCCTCCATACACTAGAAACATTTCTTTAGTAGCCCTTAGATACTTAAGAATGTTCTTAACAGCTTGCCAGTGCTTCACACCTGGGTTCTGTTGATACCGACTGGTAATGTTCTGTGCAAATGCCACATCAGGCCTTGTACATCTCACAGCATACATGATAGATCCTACAGCCGAAGCATAAGGAACTTTCCTCATGTATTCCACCTCAGCAGGTGTTGACGCGCAAAGTTTATTACTTAAGCCATGTTCAACTTGCATCGGCAAATATCCCTTCTTGGAATTTTGCATACTAAATCTCTTCAGTATTTTATCAATGTAAGCACTTTGGCTTAGTCCAATTAACCGCCTTGATCTATCTCTGTAGATCTTGATTCCCAGAATAAATGCTGCTTCCCCTAAGTCCTTCATAGAAAAGCACTCTCCAAGATAAGACTTTACATCTTGCATACTTGGAATGTCTTTTCCCATGATCAATATGTCATCGACATATAAGACAAGGAAAATAACATTACTCCCACTAGCTTTGTGATACACACATGGCTCATCAAGATTTTGAGTGAAACCAAATTTCTTGATTTCTTCATCAAACTTCTTGTTCCATTGCCTTGATGCTTGCTTCAATCCATAAATGGATCTTTGAAGTTTGCATACACGCTTTGGAAACTTTGGATTCACAAACCCTTCAGGCTGCGCCATATAGATGTCCTCATCTAGGCGACCATTTAAGAAGGCAGTTTTTACATCCATTTGCCATATCTCATAGTCATAGTACGCAGCTATGGCTATAAGAATCCTAATAGCTCTAATGTCTGCTACAGGAGAAAATGTCTCCTCGTAGTCTATCCCATAGGTTTGAGTAAAACCTTGAGCTACAAGACGAGCTTTATAGGTGTGTGCATTGCCATCCATGTCAGTCTTTATCTTAAAGAGCCACTTACTTCCAACTACCTTAGCATTTGGAGGTAAGTCAACCTCTATCCAGACTTCATTATCTTTCATGGATTGCATTTCCCCATTCATTGCAACTCGCCATTTTTCCTTTTCAGGACTCATCATGGCAGCTTTATAGTTAGCAGGTTCACCAAGATCCCCTAACATATTTTCCTCAGCTTCTACGTTGAGACATAGACGCTCAGGTGCACGCGTAGTCCTTGCGGATCTACGAATGGGAACCACTTCAATCTCAGGTGGAACGCCCAGACTTTCAGGTTCTACTTGAGGTTGGCTAGTGTTCTCAGAAGGTGTTGTATCTTCTTGATCATCTTCCAGATCATAAACTCTCCCACTGAATTCATGAGATATGAGATCCTTTTCAAGAAAGTCTCCATACCTAGCAACAATTACTTTGTTTTCAGGTGGAAAGTAAAAGTAGTAACCCATAGTTTCCTTTGGGTATCCTACGAAGACACACTTAACAGATCTTTGTTGCAGCTTATCAGCAGAGTCACGTTTAACAAACGCCTCACAACCCCAGACCTTTAAGTAAGACAAGTTGGGAGGTTTCCCATACCACACTTCATAAGGAGTCTTATCAACCTTCTTAGTTGGAACCATATTCAATATGCGAACAGCAGTTTCCAAAGCATAATCCCAAAAGGATAAGGGAAGAGTAGTAAGATTAAACATCGATCGCACCATGTCTAGCAATGTACGATTCCTTCTCTCAGATACACCATTTTGTTGTGGAGTATAAGGAGATGTGAGTTGCTGGACAATACCACACTCAGCTAGATAATCTTTAAACTCTTGGCTTAAATATTCACCACCTCTATCAGATCGAAGAGCTTTAATCTTCTTTCCTAGTTGCAGTTCTACTTCACTCTTAAAAACCTTAAATGTTTCAAAGACTTCATGTTTATGTTTAAGTAAATAAACATAACCATAACGACTGAAATCATCAGTAAAGGTTAAGAAGTAGCTAGCACCCTTTCTTGACACATGTCTTAGTGGTCCACATACGTCAGTATGTATCACACCAAGAAGATCAGAAGCCCTTTCTAAACTATTTGTAAAAGGTTTCTTGGTCATCTTCCCAGATATGCAAGATTCGCATTTATCAAATGATTCATCATTGATGTCTTGCAAAAGCCCATCGTGTTGCAGCTGTTGCATGCGTTTCTTGCCTATATGAGCAAGTCTACAATGCCAAAGAAATGAAGAATCCAAATCACTTTTGATTCTTTTATTATTGATGCTAAAGACAGAATTATTTTTATCATTCACATTATCATGCAAATCAATTTCAAACACACCATTTACTGGAATAACATTAAAGTAAAAAACATCATTTAAAGAAACAGAAATTCCATAATCAGTAAATGTATGAACGAAACCAATATCTTTTAACAAGGAAACAGAAACGACACCCCTAACAATGGAAGGTGCGTAATGACAATCGTTTAATGACAGTACTAAACCCGAAGGTAAAACTAAATCAAACGTGCCTATAGCTTCAACGACTGCATGTGCTCCATTACCCACGTGCAGGTATTGCTGTCCATAGGCAAGCTTCCTTGCTCCTCTAAGTCCCTGTAGTGTATTACAAATGTGAATACCACATCCAGTATCATATACCCAGGAATATATTTTATGAGGATAAGCAAATAATTCTATCATCAAAAGAGTACCTGAAGTACTGGCCACAGCGCCAGTATTTTTATACCTCTTATTGCGCAACTCATCAAGGTACAATGGACAATTCCTCTTCCAGTGTCCAACCTCGGTGCAGTGATGACAAGCCTGATCCTTCTTCGGATTCTCACGCTTTTTGGGAGGGTACTTCTTGGGTTCTTGCTGATAAGTCATAACTTGTTTTCCCTTATCAGCTTTACCCTTACCTTTCCCTTTCTTGTTCGCTAGCGGCTTATTAGGCTTAGAAATTCTACCCTTCTGGATGGTCAAAACCGCAGGTGTAGAGGCCTTCTTGGGCAAACCTTTTTCGTAATCAATGAGCATTGCATGTACCTCACTGACTGTCTTCCCCGTGCAATGCATATTATAATTGCGCACGAAACCATCAAATTCCTTGTTAAGGGATCTGTTGATCAGGCCAATTTGTATGTCATTAGGGTAGACATAGTTCAAACGCCCCAACTGGTCCATGTAACTCATCATTTCCAGACAGTGGGCGCTTACAGGTTTCCCATATCCTTGCTTGCAACTATGAAGAGCATCAATCAAGTCATACAGCTCTACAGTCACAGGCTTTTCAAACAACCTTTGCAATTCTTCCAGCATGAGATTAGGGAAGTAATTCTCAAATTGCTTTTGCAAGCTTGAGTTCATACTCCCGAGCATAATGCAGGCGACCTCATTATACTTGTCATACTCAGATTGCCATGCAGCTCGTGCTTCAGCAGTAGCATCAGCTGCAGGTTCAGGAGGACAAGGCGTAGTCAAATAATTGAGTCTTTTGGCAACCCTCAAGACAATTCTGAGTTGCCGATACCAATCATTAAAATTCGCGCTACCAGTCAATTTCTCTCGATCAAACATAGATTTGAACGACGAGGCTAGTGCAGTAGATTCAGCTTGAGCCATTTCTACAGAAATAAAAGTTCAAAAGTTAGTACTTTCGATAAGTAAACATTCAAGAAAATAAAATTACCCTTTGGTCAATATTCATATTAACCATATAATTTTTTCTTGAATTTTGGATCCTCATTATCATAGTTCCACCACATCAGTTGATCTGCTAGTGGTGAAAGTATAGAATAGGTAATCGTTGAAAAACGATAATTGACAAACAAGTTTTCAATTCCAAAAATTATGGGATTTACAATTTTGCCAAAACAATTAATGCAAAACGTAAGCATGTTTCATCCCATCTTATGCCTTAAGTTATAGGTCTCACTAACTAACTTAATTAAGTTGTCTAATTTAGAAACTGCAAATCATAAAGCTGAGGTCTCACACAACAAAATAATTCACCTCGTTATTGTAATCTAGATCAAGGTCTCACATAACTAAATTACAACTTCAAGTGTTTCATATCATTAGATGGCATAAACTTAAATTTAAAGGGTACAATTTTTGATGTGTAATCAAAACTTATGTATAAAGAAGCATGCATACAACTTTATAACATAAAATTTTCGAAAAACTTACTAAAAGATTTTAATTGCTAAGATTGAATTCTACAAAGTTTTAATCGATGCGTTGAGAAACTTACAACTTTGCACTAAGATGCTTCGTACATAGAATGGTTATACTAGGTAGCTCCAATCGAACGCACAGGGGGCAGAGGACCAGGTAAGCGCTGAAGCATAACCTTAGACATCCATTCAGTGAGACTATGCTCACTTCTTAAATACCCCTTTATAGTTTGTTCTAGTGGGTGAGCCGTTCTAACCATTTAGTACAGTCGCATCAGTCGATTAAAAGTTCAAGAATAATTCTTAGATAAATCAATTTCGCCATTATTTAGTCCATTTAATTTTCTATTCATAAAAAACCCTTTTTGCTTACTAACATGTCAAACAATATATAAACAAAAAAGCATTTTAATAAAAATTAAACACACTCAAATAATATAAACATATAACTAAACAATTTAACATATGTAAAAAACAATTAGCCACATGCATAATTATTTCAATAAACTCTAATAACAATTCTAGGCGTAAATAAATGCATACATTAACTAGGACTTTCATCTCGCAAGGTAGATGAGCCACATACATCGACAAGTCGATTGCGTAAGCCGAAGTTAATAGTATACCAAATAGCACATAACGAATTTTATTAGTTATAATTGAGGTCTTCCCCAATTTTATATTATTAAATAAATAAAACATGTGTGTATCACTTAACAATTAATCAATATACAATAAACAATACTCCATGGCAAAACATGCATGTTCCACCATGGATTCCGCATAACAATTATCAACCAAGATACGCATATTACATGGCACATAACAATTATTCATTAATTAAACCACATAAAATAAGCATGCAATTCTAGGGTTTCTACAAGTTTTACAAAATTAAAACCTAATTAAATAAATATTAGGGTAATCGACCCATATATAAAAAATTAGGGTTTCGAATTCAAAACCCTAGAAACCAAAGAAAACATGCAAATAATCATAAAGATTCAATTTTTATGTGTTTCGGTAATTAATTACATCATATTAACGGCTCGTGATGCCACTGTTGGAATTTTATACTCATAACAATTATACATAAAACAAATACATCATCAAAGCAAGCAGCGGAAGACTATAGGAATAATATATGTAATTAATTAACCAAACAAGAAAGTGCGTACCTTTTAGCAATTCAAGCAATCAAACGATTATGTGATCAAGTAACAAAACCCAAAACCCTAAACTAGGGTTTATACAAATCGTCCAACCCAAAAAAATCGACCACCAAGGATTACAAGCTCAAGTGTGCTTGTTCTTCGTTCTTGTACACACGTACTAATAGCGATTTGATGTGGAGAAGCTAGTTCCTTGAATCACAAATAAACCAAACACTTGTGTCTTTGAGCTAGACAAAATCGAAACACCCTTGGGTTAGGGTATTCGACCGGCCACACAAAGAGGAGAGGAGAAGGAGAGAAATTTAGGTTATTGGTAATCCAAGGTTAGTCAATAATGAATACATTGATTTGTATTTATAGTTAACATATCTTGGAGTCCAAGTTTGGGTGGGATTGGGTTTTGGAAACCCTCACCGATCGGCCTAAGCACCCCAAAGGGGATTCTAGAACTTTCCCGACTTGTAATTTCATCTCTAGTCCTTCTAGTTAATATTTAACGACCGTTAACCAAACCTCGTTAATTATTTAACTATCGTTATGTTTTATTTAGTGATTAATAATTAATAACAATAACGTTTTATTTATATTAATTATGTACATCAATTCTCATACGTAATGTGTGCAATCCCGAAGTCTCGAGTTCGAATCCGGACATACTATTATTTAAATATCCATTAAAACCTTTCAAGCACATCAACTCTCATGTTTTGAATCCGTCATATTCTCTTCATCTTGGTTGGAATGCAAGAAATGAGAAGATCTTTTCGGCTAAAAGTTGCTTGATAAAAGATATCTTCATCAAACTACAACATCTTTGTTTTTGTTGGTTGAACAAATAGGTGCAAAAAAAGTTCTCTTGATTGGATTTTATGGCTTTCTCGTCCCATGGACGCATGCTATATTTCTAGTTCGTAAACTATGTATTTTGTAAATTGCTTGCCTTCTAGCTCCTTGTTAGAAGTAGCCTTATTTGAAGTTTAATACAAATAGCCGTTTAAAAAAAAAAAGCTCGATCAATACATTAAAATGATGTTCATTATCGTTCTTGTGATCACAAACTTTGCTATGCAATAATTTCGAGTTTCATTCTATGTATCCTCCAATGAGTAACAAGTAACGACATTTTCACCCAACATGATTGAAGACCTTACATATCTTATGATATGACAATTAAAGGAAGAAATTTGTGATGTGAAGTCTAGTTGTTGAGCTGCATTCAAAAGAAAGGGAAAAAATAAGACTTCTAAAAAAAGACAACAAACAGTCTAAATAAACATTTACCTCATGGAGCTTTGTTAGTCTTTAAATTAATAAATATAGATTCCATACATTATCATTAGAATTCAATAGCTTAAATTTGAAGGTTCATGCTTCCTTGATCCCAAATCTTTCTATTTTTCAACTTGTCCCTCTCATTGCATATTTTTATTGCATGATATTCAGCAATTATTCAAAGAATAATGTAATAGCTTATGATAGATGTTACATGCATATCATGCTTTGAAAAAAACGTATCCCTGAAAGCAACAAGATCTCAATTACAAATTCGGTTCATACTCATAGGACTCAACTCATTCCCTGTATGGTTTCAAAAGGAAACAAGAAAGAAGTTACTCCGTATTTATTACTACAACTAATAGCAATAGTAAGTACTACGAGCACAAGCAAGAAGTTATTTACAAAGAAGCCACATAGATATTCCTGCTTCTATGTCAAATCCATAAATGAAATGATGGATTTAAGTTCGTGTTCGACAATTAATCTTTTGATCGGATATACATACTGAAAACTCTTTCAGTTTAGAAATACCAAAGAAGAATATACTTGGTAAAACAAGCTCGATCAAAAATATACGTGTCTCAACTTACACAACTGTGTTCGACAAGGCAAACTTGAACCAACAAAAACAGCACGTACTTGGCATGAAGAACTCAATAGAGATTCTTGATGGACTCTTATAAATGAATTAAGTCTAGATTGAATATGGCATGATGAACTCTACAAGAGTTTGTCTAAATTATTTTTTTTTTTAATTCTAGATTGAAATTGTCTTGTTTCAGTTGTTTAACTCAAATCAACCCGTTCATTTTTTGCTTTTTAATTTATCACCGGCTTTTTATGGATGATATGATCTTGAAAAAACATTACATAAAGTACTTTCTTTTCATCCAAACATAAAGTAAATTGTGATCTTTTACTAGTTAAATGACGCACTTAAACAAGTTTATTACACTGGGTGTTTTAATTCTTGTTACGGATCATTGTTTGGAAAAATATTTATCATCATCATTTTTCCTTTTTAAATTGTCAACCTATTTGATCGACTGGTTGAATTTGTTTAGGTAATTATAACACAAACTTTAGCATCATAATGTGTGATCGTCTCCAAAAGCAATTCGCGATTAGCGCATCAAAGTTTTCTACCTTTGTCCCCAAATATATTTAAAGCAGTTTTATTTAATATAATTTTTTTCTCTTTTCTTTTTTTTTTTTCTTTTTTTTTTTTTTTATGAAAAAAAGGTTCTTATATAATTCATAACATACTTTTTTGTTGGTGGTTTTGGGTTGGTCGGATTAGCTTACCCAACACTGTTAAGATAATTAATGTAGCCTCATATCACTTAGAGCATTGCAATGACAAAAGTTACTAGTGACTTTTTACAATAAATTAAATTATATTTTATATATCAAAAAGTCATTCATAAAATTTGGTCCAATGCAAAAAGTCATTACAAAAGCTTTTTATGTGTTGAATTTAGAACCAAAAATACCCTTGAAGAGAGCAAAAAGCTTTTGCTCAACCACCTGGAGTTTACCAAGTCTTTGAGTAAAAAGCTTTTCTTCAAGTTATTATCACAATGCAAAAAGTGGTATGAATAACTTTTTTAAATAGTGAAAAGTCATTTTTCAAACTTGCATTGCGGATGCTCTAAGAGCATCAGCAATGCACAAACTATTAATAGCTTTTTACTATTACAAAAAGTCTTTTGAATGGGTTTTTTGGCATTGTAGTAAAAGCTTTTTGAAAAGCTTTGTAGAAAGACTTGGCAAACTCAAAGTCTTTCTCCAAAGTCTTTTACATTAAACATGAGAAGCATTAAATGCATTAAATGCAAAAAGTCATTAAAGACTTTTTGCATTATGGATGCTCTTAGAATCGTGTAATCATTTTTCAAAAGAAAATATTCGACTCTAATGCCAATAACATGAATATCTCTTTGAGATAAGACCAAATGTTTGTTCTTGATTTATACACAAATCTAAAACCCATTTTTCTTCTAATTGTTGAAGTTTTCTTTATATTTTCCATGCATATGTGTGTTCTTATTTATAGGAAAAACTCAAAGTCTAATGAAATTATGATAATTATTGGCCCATTAATCACATCATAATATTCATCCATAATAGGGATTAGTTACACGACCAATTAAACATGATCACTAAGTTGCAGTTATAACTGCCTTTGAATATGTCAAAGTCGTTACAAGTTAGTTTGTGTTCCGTCCATCGTGTTTACTCGCTGATGTACATGCTCCTTGAAAGAACTGTTCCCTGGTCGTGCTCACTAAGGAGTTCATTTACCGAAGAGATGAACCCTCTCACAAGACAACTCCATGATAATAACATAACATTCAGGGTCCTACTCTATGAAGAGTATAACACTGAATTCATTAGCCTGATGAATACCGTTCGGAGTATCACTCGCTGAACTTCATCAGCCTACCTGAATTCCATTATATCACTATCAAAGCCAAAGTAATTTAGTGACCTGATAAATGTACCCTCCGTACTTTCAAAACCATTACCAAATATGACCTACTAGAAAATGGTTGAGTTACTTTACCTCGCCTCACCGCCTTAACCTTTCTTTTGCTATATAAAAAACTGGCAAGAGATATATTTTTAAAGATATTTGACTACTACAACCCATAGGTCTTTATTAAAATATGAACATTTAAATGTTTTGAGTCAAATAAAATACTATAAGACTTTTTCTGAAATATGATTTTAAATCATTTGAAGCAGTAATTTAGTAAATGATGACACAAAGCTTTACTCAATAGTTTATGATGTATGCATCATTATTATAAACACATGTGACAACATACATCCAAATCAATGAATCAAAGTAGCAGAGGTTCAATGAACCTGATATATACATATTAAATATATTTCTCATGTATCAAGTTCATATCTTAAAATGTAACATGAACAACTCGTTACTTAATTAATCTACCGGTCAGTTCCTTTTTTAATATGAACCTACTATGTGTTACACACTTTCTTCAACACAATTATCTTAATTTCATATCTTAAAATGTTATATGGACAACTAGCAACTAAATTACGTTGAAGGTTAGTTACCAAAATTTCAATTTCAAAGTTCTAAATGTAATAATAATATTATTTTTTATTTAAGGTTTTTGTTGTAATTTCAACAAACAAAATACATTAAGGGATATTACAGGTAAATGTATGTCGTAAAAGAAACTTGGGTAGAGATCTTCAAATTGTGAAACATTCATGTTGTTTTCCCCTCTTGCATCAACGATGGTAGATCTCTTGCAGACAAAGGAAATCTACCCGCTTCCTACTTGTCTCTCTTTAACGCGGTCGTCCAAACCACCACTTGGGTCCTACGAAAGTTTGGAAACGACTTCACTTTTGCTCCTAAGAAACCTAAAAAGAGCCTCATTTTGAATGATGGATGTAAAACTCTTATCGTTCTCGTTTAATTGGATTTTCAAACAGGTCAAGGATAATTAGTTTTAGCTGGATAAGATGGGTTTCCAATCCTTGTAACACTCTGTTCATTCTTTTGTAGTATTTCCCTAGCTTCTTGCTAGAGGTTTATCACAACGCACGTTCCAAAAAAATGTATATCGTATATGTAATTTGTTATATTAACGTGGGCTTGACAAGGATCCCTTCACTAAGTACCTCTTGCACTTGACCATGCACATGCATTAAAGAAATTCGTATATATGCAGGCCCATGAAATGTTTCTACAGCTATTTGATCATTCTGGTTTTATGGAAAATCCAATTAAAATAATGTAAAGTTATGTAAATAGCAATGAGAGCATCGTGGTCCTTATCCTGAAACAATTTTCACGCGATGGTCGTGTCTTAATCTTAAGTTAGGTGCATTTAGTAGTTTTGAGGCAACTGATATATATCATCATTAATTATTAACTTAAGGGCTTGTTTGTAAGATTTCAAGGTCTTACCAAAACAATCCAAAATTATGTGAGGGTCTCAATGTAATTTCCATATAAATGTGAGTTAACTCAATCCAAAACAAGAGTGAGTTAACTCATATGTGCTTGAGGTAATTGAGATATCATAAGGATAATGACATACAAATGTATCTTACTTGTCATTTTATCCTTTTATATATATCGAATTAACTTTTTGCTATTCGATCTGTGTACTCAATTTGCATTTTACGTCACATGTGTGTATTTGTGAGCTCACAAGTAATAGGAGTGTTAATAAATTGAGGGGCAAAAATGTTATAGAATACATACAAGTGACCCAAAATGAAAGTTGGGTACATAATATAGCAAAAAAATAATTCGATACATATAAAAGGATGTGATAACAAGTAAGATACAATTATAACCATTATCCCATATCCATACAACACTTTCTATGATCAACACAACGCTTTATATCTAACGACGTTTGATCCGATAACAGTTGAAAGCTCTACACGGTTGCAAATTATTTCATATATTTAACACATGGAAACAAAATTGAGAATTGATTTGCACACTCTTAATTTTTATTAGCACATTTCAATGTACGCATTAAACAGTTATATTTTAAGTATAATATGTTTTATTTGCTTGTATATTGGAGTGTCCTAATGTACAACAAACATGAACAAAACATGACAAAATGACTTAATAGGTTCTTGTCATATAAGCTGTGACTTGATGCTTCATATGATCCGCTCCAAGACAATGTCCAAACTAACATCCTGTGATGTGTGATGGGGATAACATTCTCTGGCCTTTAACTGAACACGCCTTAACTATTACGTAGTATTAGCCAAAAGTCTTACACACACAATTATTTAAACTTCAATACGACAAGAACACTATTGCTACGGTCGTCTCTAGAATCACTCTTAATCGTATGACACATGTTCGATAAAACTTCTTTACCTAAAACAGTACAAGAAAAATCATTTCTTTTTTGGTGTCACAACGTAAAGCCCGTGGTCTTCCTTGTATAACTAAAGTAAAATCTTAGCTTTATCCAATACCCCAACATTGTCGCAAGATGTTGCAATATAGGCTGATTTATAATCATGACAATGTTTTTGTTTGTTCAATTGAGGGATCATTTCAATTCAGTGCCTAATGATCGTTAACTAAGATCTGAATATAAAATAACCTAAGTGTAAATGAAGTCCTTAAATGATTGAACATTTAAAGAGTCATCTTTAGATTTTTTTCAGAGACTAAAGAAAGTCTCACCACTTACTGAGGCGGAACTCAGCTAGTGAAGTCCTTGAACTAAGAAAAAGATAATAGAGTCAGTGAGTGATGACAATGATTCACTGACTCTGCATGATCTCTTTAACTACAAAGACATCCTAAACTTACATACTTTGGAAAAGTATCTCAGTCTCTGATACAAATAAACGGGAACTTTATTGAAAAGATAAGTGATAGCTACTTATCAAAGAAAGTAAAAAAGGTACAAGAATTGGTTCAAATAGAGAAATCAGTTGTCATAATTGTACCCTAAAGTAAGGTTGGACATGTTTCAATAATAAAAGCATTTAATGCACTAAGGTAACAATTTAATTTCCTATTTAGATGCTTGACACGTCGCTTATAACCCACGGGTATCCAACTCGAGTTTGCCTATATAAGAGAATGTTGTAATAAAGAAAATGTTACCTCGTACAATTATTGTGTAAGCATTTATGACTCCCAGAATTCGTCCCTAAACATCCTCAGAGGTTAGCATAGTTTTTACTTAAACACATAACTTTGCTTTGTGTTTAAGAAACTAAGGAAATCACCAAAATTTGTCATTCAACTTTGATTGTTCCGCAAACAATAATAATAAATTCTTTAATTCATCCAAATAAAAATTTAAACGTTGAAAAATTTTGTTGTGTATTTATTGTTTAAATTAGTTTGTGTATTATTGCTTTAAACCTTTTAAACAAACATCATATTAACATGGAAAGTAAATTAACATAATTATATTCATTTTAAAGGGAACAACAGTTTCCGTAGGTCGTATCTCGTAATTGCTGCATATATAATTTTTGAACCAATGATCTTATAAAACTAGCAAAGGGCTAGGAAAAGGTTATTACAAAGAAGAAGAGAAGGCATTAAGGGGGTTTGAAAACACAACCCAGTTATAAAAATTCTTCCTAGACCTGTTGGAAATCCAAATAAAAAAATTCAGTTTAACATCATTTAGAATGAAGTCCTTGTTAGGTTTTTTGGACCCAAACAAACACTCATTTCTAAAATGCCAAATTGTCCAAATCGTTGTTTTAACCGCCACGTCGAAGAGACAAGAGAAAGCCAATGTGAGACTTTTTATTTTCTCTAACAAGATGCTAGAGGAAGGATACAACATGTTACAACAAGTTTTTTCAAGCCAAAATTGGATCCACAAGGCAAAATTAGATCTCTGATCCAATCGATCCATGAGGGATGCGACTTTTTGAGCCTATGAGTGATCCATGAGTGGGAAAGAAGCTTGATTTCGACCTCAAGAGTTTCTTTACATAGGTTCTTTGATAACATCAAATAACCTGAATATTTTAGTATCAATTTCCCTTGTAAATGCTCACAATTATAGTATTTTTACATGAATATGTACTCCAAATGATTCATATTTTGTTTTAGGTGATATTTGAGCAAAGGAACGAAAAGATGGAAAATTGGAAATGAAACGTGAAGAGATACACACAACTTGCTGGAACAGAGAAAACCTACGCCGTAGTTGGATCGATCAACTTACGCTGTAATCCTTATTTACACTTTCAAGACCAAGTCAACTTATCACATAGTTACAGCGTAATCAAAGCGACCAAGCTACGCCATAAAGCTTCATAAAAGACTTGGAATGTTGCTGACATAAGAGTTGTGCCATAACCACATCACCAAGGTTACGACGCAACTAAAGAGCCAAAATTTAACGAGGCGGATATGGCGGCACCCATTCTCCATGGTTACGCCATAACTATTCTACATATGGAAGAGCAACATGTATAAAGGAGGTTATGGGGTAACCCTTTACTTATGGTTGCGCCGTAGTTATGTCGAACCTATATAAACAAGCCCTAAATCTGCATTTTACACATCTCCACTTCACACAACAACTGAAGGACATTTAAGGTTCCACTCAAAGGCAATTTCCAGCAGTTTCAAACCACTTTTCAAGGGATAATTCACTTGAATTCATTCATAGCTTTAGCAATTCATCAAGTATTTGTATCGAACTCAATGTTTAATTTATCCATGATTATTTTTATTTTGTTTTCGGTACTTTACAACATGAGAGGCTAAACACTTTATGTGTTAGCCTAGTTATGAAATTATTTATGATTTGATCCTTATTCTTTGTTTATTTATTGTTTTGTATAGATATCTTATATGCCTATTGATCGATCCCTGAGTTTTGGTAGTATTAAGGCTTATGGATGATAATGGTCATCCTCTAAAAAAGTTGATTATTCGGGGTAATACAAAGGAAGCTAAGGTGGATGGGTCTCAAAATACTGGTAAGGATTCACAAGAGCAGCTTGTGAATGACTTGAAAGAGAAGGAGCAGGTTGCGGATTCTACGCCTAGTTCTTCTTCTTCTCCGTATGCTAAGGTGGGTAACCCATTTTCTAAGGTAGGGGAAGTACGTGGTTGTTTCGGACAATGATGATGAGGAGGTGCTTCCACCGGATAATCCTATGGCTAATTTTCTCGCTTCGACAGGTGGTGGGCATGAGCTTGAAGACTACTATGATGACTATGCGGATCAGGCCTATGATTTACCAGGGCAATTGGATGCTTTCTATGACATGTATGATATCAAGCTTCAAGGTCATAGTAGGTAGTGATTTTGTTTTGGTAGGTGTCTTATGTAACCTAATGAGGAGCGGTTTGTTTTCTTGTTTAAATGATAGGAAGTGTCTTGTTATGTAAGCTTTTTTTGCCTATGTAACAGGCTGAGATGTGAGACTTCACCCATATCCTTTGTACTTAAACATTTTTTGGAGTAATACATTTACCGGGGAAACCCTTTACCCAAAACGAAATAAGGCTTATGCAGAGCCTATTAGTTAGTTAGTAGGTGTGAAAAATTGAACACTAGTCTAATTGGTTACTTGAGATAGGATGGCATCTATCTTGATTCAAGGAGTTATTCTGATTACCGCCTACACTTGATTAGGTACTTAAGAAGCGCGGTTAAACCGTTATTAGTACACATATAATGGGGTTTGAATGTCGAAAAGTGGGATTGTCGACATTAGATAGGTCTTTAAGATAGTTGGGGGTTTAATGACTATGAACTAGGATACCCGACTTCGCGAACAACGGAGTTGAGATCATAGGAATTATAGGTTAGGTTTTGACTAAAAATCGAACCTAATGATATTAGAACCATCATATAAAATGAGATTTAAACATTGCACTAAGAAAGTGATCATTGCATGAATAATATAGTAACTAGGTTAGCAAATCTTTCTCCCTTAATTAATCCAACTCATTTTCATTTCCATTATTTATTTCTTGCAATTAGTTAATAAAACAAAAACCGATCTTGTGACAAATAAAACTTGAATTAGAAACCGACCATTAGCTCTTGGGACGACCTCGACTTTACCGAATACTACACTACACACGACCGGTTTTTCTGCCCGTTAGTGCATAAGTGGATCATAGCGAGCATTTATAAATTTAAAACGTGATCTAAAATAAGCATCAAGTTTTTGGCGCCATGTTCGGGGAGCTAAGTAGGTTTTGGAATTTAAGTTTTTATAATTTTGTTTCTAGATTTTCATCATTACCAGTTTAGTTGTTTTATTCTTTATATTTTTATTTCTCGTACTTTAGCTTATTTAGTTTTATATAATTTTCAGAAAAAGAAATGGGAGACATTGACATTGATATGCTCACACTGGAGCAATACCTTTCTTTGACTCACGGAAATTATGGACCGGGTGTTGTTAAACCCAAAATTAGCAATAATGTTTACATTGAAATCAAGAGCCAATTTATGCGGGAGTTGAGGGATAATACTTTTTCCAGAAACAAGGATGACGATGCTCATGAACATGAGAAAAAAGCGTTGGATATTGCTAGTCTTTTCAGTACACCAGGGGTTTCTCATGATGCTGTAATGCTAAGAGTGTTTCCTATAGCACTAACTGGAGTTGCAAAGAGATGGATGGATAGGTTGCCTACTGGTACAATTGACACATGGGATCTTTTTAAGGAAGAATTTATTCAAAGGTACTGTCCTCTTTCTAAGACAGCCAAACAACTTGAGGAGATTCATAACTTCAAACAGGAAGGGGACTAGACATTGTACCGTTCTTGGGAAAGGTACAATGACCTTTGTTAATACAAATAAGCAGTAAAAACGTTTATTTATATTTTACGATCTTCCAAATGTTTTGTCGATAACAAACGTAAAATCATTTTAACGAAACAAATAAAATACGTAAATGGTTTGAGCCAATAGTTTACTAACACACTTACGTTTTTACATAAAACACTAAACAAGCAAAAGTGGTTTTATGATTTAGTAATACATATGTACAACAACTAGTGTTTACATATTGGGCAAATATATACATAACTAGTATGTATCATAATGGGTAATATAAAGAGTTTAAGTATTTGACCCATTGACCAAATACATTGAATGTTGTTGGGTAAAACCCAAAGTCCATGACCCATACTCATGGAGCATAACCCATAACCAATTGCATGACATCATGCATAAGTCATATATGGATATTATCCATGACCCATGGTTTTAACCCATGACCCATGGACTAGATGCATTGCATCTTGTAGATACATTGTATCTACTTGGATACCTATGGTCTAATGTCTATGACCCATGACCCATAACCCATGACCCAAAATCCTTGGGCAAAGAGGAGCGTCCCACGGATCCCTAGGATTACACAGGACGGATCCCTCAAGTGAGGGATCTGTGGGATCCGTGGGATAGTAGCACTTTTTCCTCTATAAATAGCGTGTCATTTCTTCATTGTAACTCACCCCTTTAACATATATATTCTCTTTGAGTTGTAAATTCTCTAACCACAGATCCAAGTGATCTTTGTATGTAGTTTTGTTTTTGTGTGATTCTCTAGGTTCCTCTTAAAGGCGAGATCACCACCTTTTGAAGTCAAGCAAGCTCAAGTCCATGAGTTGCCATGCTTCGTCATCATCAAGACTACTGAGGTTCTCTTGTTGATAGTTCTCTTCCTTCTCATTAGAAGTGTAGTGTTGAAGACATAAGTGAAAGATGTCTAAAGGGTCAAGACGAAGACATTAGTGAAAGGTGTCGAACGTCCGTATTGAAAGCACTAGTGAAGGGTGCTTAGTAGTCAAGGCTAAAGGCATTAGTGAAGGGTGCCTAGAAGTCAAGCCACAAGGCATTAGTGAAGAGTGCCTAGAGGTCAAGTCAAATGCATTAGTGAAAGGTGCCTAAGGTGTACATTCGATATGGTGTGCTCAATGTACAAGATAGATTTGTATTGGGTCAAAGGACATTGATATCCTTGTTGATGTTGTCATAAGGAGTGGATCTCCTTAGTGATAGGATTTGTGTAGTGTTAGGTAGTAGTTCCTCCATTGTAATGGAACTCTGTATCTAGCCTAGTACCGGATAAAGGGTAGGCGACGTTGTGATAGGTTTGGTTCTACCCCATGGAAGAACCCGGTATCTAGACTTGTACCGGATAAAAAGTAGGCAAGGTTGTGAAGGCTTCTCCGCCATAAGGAGTTGGTGTCGTGTAGTGTTTACGAACTCTCGAGTAGGTGACTCGAGGAGTGGAGTAGGGCAAGGAAGGTGTCCTTATAGCCGAACCACTATAAATACTCGCGTTGTGGTTTTGTGCTTCTTACTCCTTATCTTTTCATTACATATTTATATATGCTTGTCTATCAACATCCAACACACATGTTTAAATAGATTGACATAAGTCGATCTAAATAGTTTAAAACCAAGTTTTAATCGGTAAAACTATTCAACCCCCTTCTAGTTTTCCACAATTGGCATCAGAGCTTCATTACCAAGTTTCTTAGAGTATATTGTACTTTAAAAACTTGATACGATCAATGTTTAATTGAAAACTACAAAGAAGGTCTTTTACAAGAACAAACACCATGTTTTTTAAACACTTTTGTAGGATGTTGATTAGATGACAACATTTTTTTTCTTACTAAATTGCACTAATCTTCCTTGTCATTTTGCTTAGTTAACGCTCATACTTATCAAGCCATAGGAATTGCTTGGTAACAAGAATACCTTCCCTGAGAAGGTATCTTTAACACGAAGAAACCGGAGTTGTCTACTGACATTTGTTTTGTAATTAGTAAAGACACTCCTAAGTGCATTAGAGGTATGATTTCTTACTTATCTCTAAATAACATTAGCTTAAATAATAAGTATGCTTACATATGAATTTATATGATTATCTTTTCACATACTCATATATTACACGTAGCTTCGTTAGGAAACTTTTCTTGCATACGTGTTACTCTTTCGTCTAAAGTCTAGGTTTATAAAATATGTGTCTTATTTCACTTAATCCAAAAATCATATCCCTCTAATAATAAAACAAAAAACAAATCTCAAAAATTCCTCCTTCCCCATAAATATCCCCTCCGACGTCCATTTTTCAAATCTTCCACTTTCAAAAATTACCTCTCATTCAAAACTTCATCTTCCTTCTCATCTCATCTCATCTCAAACCGAAACCAAGAAAGATCGTCATCATCATGGTTTACATCGCCTTCGTACTCATCGTCTTGACACTCATCGCTCTCGTGTTCCCCATAATTAAGTTTTCTTATGGAGACATGTACTCTGTGTTGTTAATCTACATTGGTGTTATATCCCTAATCCTTTGTATCGTTCTTAGCATTGAAATGAAATATTACTAATGTTCTAGTTTATCTAGTTTATTTTTCATAATATGTTTGTCATTTCTTTTACTTTATATCTTTTGTATTTGGCTAAAATACATATCTTGGTATAAAACTATAAGATGAAAAAATCTATATTTTTTTCATAACCCTTTGTCTGTCACTACAGATCCACGGATCCCTGTAGTTCTACTAGACGGATCCCTCTTGGAAGGGAACCGTGAGAACCGTTCTTCTGGAAATTAGCTTCTCATGCAATATAAACCGTTTTTTTCCTAAAAAGAAATATTTCACTAGAATGTTAAATACTAAGTGAGTTAATTGTCAATGTTAATAGATATCTAGTAAAACACGTTAGGTGATTATTTTGTTGTTTTAATACGTCTCATCTTATTCTTTTTACTTCCATAGGTCACATCATGTCTCATGAGTATGAGTTCGACTTTTCACTCACTTATGTCTACATCCCTAACATCTCTCTTGAGCCCACCACACCTGGCAATCATGTCCGTGAGTTTAATAATCTTGAAACTCGTCACTTCCATGAAGGACGTATTATCGACACTCCTCTACAATACGAAAAAGGTATCAATACCTCTTTCCGAACCATAGGACTAGAATGCCTTCTCGGAATCAACGAGAAAATCTGTCCAAGGTTTGTATTTGAATTCTTCCATCAAGTTGAACTCGTTCGTAACGAGGATCGATCTCTATCTCTTTGGTTTTGGATCAAAAACCAAAAGTTTGTTTTAACCCTTGGGCAATTTGCTCACATTCTCTGAATTCCAAATCATGGACAATGTGCCTTCACTGAAGATTGGTCTTTTGATTCTCTCTTCAACCATCGTGAAGAAAATAGTCCATATTGTTCACACATACCTTCCCCTGAACACTTGACTCGCATGTTATGCAAACCTCGACCCTATTACTCTGATCCAAACATTATCTATACACGGGATATCCGAGAAGAGTACAAGCCTCTCGCACTCATCCTACGTGAAAATGTTTGGAGTCTTAGGGGAAATCGAGAAATCCTTCCCGCTTGTTGTGCTCACATAATGTATTGCTTGCTAACACAACAACCATACAATCTCGCCTATTTCTTCGCAAGGAGAATTGTAAATCTTCAAGGCAACAAGAACAAACTAATCCCCTATGGAATGTTCTTGACACGCCTTTATCATCACATCATGTACTTCCACCCTCAATTTCAAAGTCCGTTGTACGTACTAGTGAATAAGATGATGGAACCTCTTAACACATCTCTCATGAAGCCTTTCTTCATCCCTGAATCGGTAAATACTCATCATCCATTTGACGATCCATCTAGCGAAAACGCTCAAGAGACTTAGCTTTCTTTCCAAATAGGCTCCATCCTTAGATTTCATCTTTTATCACTGTAATGTAATTTCTCTCATGAAATAAAACATTTAACGTTTGATGTTTCGATTATATTATTGTTCAAACCTCTTAGAAAACACTGGCCTTGAAATACGATGCCTTGTTCAAGCTTTGCATACCTTTTGTAAAGGTACTATTTTGCATGAACCGGATCCCTCACTTTGCGCTAGACGGATCCCTCCACTTAGGGAACCGTGGGATTCGGGCAAACAGAAATGCAGTTGCAGTCGTTATACTTCAAACCATGTCCTTAGATCACTTCACACTAGCAAAACATAGTGCCTTAGGACCAATTAAGTCTTTCTCAAGCTTAGTAAAGCTTCATACTCACTCATAATCCACTTAGGATCACACTCAAGGCGCTTTTTGATCTATCATTTCACCACACTCATTACTCTTCTACTATTATACACACACATCATCTCTCACATATCAATACATCTTATTTTCTAAATCTCTCAATTTTAGCAAATTGATTTTAGTCATCCTTACCTCAAAATGGGTCAAATTCTAGCTTTTCCATTTTCTATAACTTTTAAGATATTTTCCAAAATTATCTTAAGTTACTATCTGGTCTTTAGGATCACTTAGCTCCACATGACACTTCAAAATTTTCTAGTGTCATCTTTGGTCATTCATTGGTATTCATAAAAGTTTCATTTTCTTCCATAAAAGGTAATCATTAGCTACATCACTCATTGCCCTTGATCATTTAAGTACTCTTTCATTAAGACACTTAGGAAGACTGAAACACTCAAAAGGTATAGGTATTAGACTTCAAAAACATCATTTTCCTTTTTTCTTAGCTGCTGAGAGACGGATCCCTAGGATTAGCCTAGACGGATCCCTCATTTGAGGGAACCGTGGGATCCGGGTGACAGATTCATTTTATCTCTAGGTAAAACAATCATTTCAAGCTCATCTTGCTAACTTAAACACTCCATCTCATCTTAATTAAGTTCCTAGATCAGTGAAACTATGAAGTTGACTCTTGTGCATGTCAATCATCACATTCCAAAGGATCTTAGTGGCTTAAGTCTTGAATGCACTTGCCAAATCTCTTTCTTTATAAACCACCTTGTTAAAGACTTCTAAAGTCATCATCTACATCCTCATTCTCAGCACTTAGAAACTTTCACAAACCTCTTTTAATCATCTCATCATGAGGAAAGATCCTAGTGGTAACTCATCCACCAAAGGACCACCCAAGAAACTCGCTCGTGTTGTTCACGAAATTTCTTCAACCGAATCATCTCCCATTAAATCCACAAATGGTAGGATCTCCCCTCCACCTATCAAACCAATCCCCAAAAGGATTGTTCCTACAAAACTACCAATGCCAAACATCACCATACCTCCTAAACCAAACAACCCCATTTCCACTAAATCATCTCCCTTAGTGCCTAGAGCCATATCATTCACGACCCCACTCTCATCACCACACCTTTACAATCTAGAGGACTTGCCTCCTAGGCCGTTCCATCCTCCACCACCGCAAACATTCTCCTCTTTAGGAGGAATAGCGGAACAAAATCAAGGTATTGAGTCAACACTAGCTCCGGCTTCTTTTTCTCCGACACCCTCAAATAATCCCTTTTGGATTTTGAGAAATCATCAAAGTCAACCACCAGACCACATGGAAGTTGACACCTTTCTACCGCCACCATCATTCTTAGTTGAGCCATCCTCAAATGCGCCTCCGCCAATCCCTCTTTATTTTGAGGCTCCTCAACCTTCTTCAATTGATCCTTCACATCAAATCATATCCTTTCTACTACCACCACTACTGAGCCATGACAAAGATTGTTATCATTGTCAACATGTTGAAAGTTTGATACATGAAGTACGTGAAGATCAACGTTTCATGTTTTATCACCTCCTCGAACGTTTCGACGAGATCAAACCTAAACAAACTTGAGCTAGAGGATTCAAGTGGTGTCCTAGTATCAAGCGCGACTTAGATAGTCTAGTAATCCAAAGTCATGTGTTGTTCATTTTCTTAGTTTTTAGAGTCATGTACATTATATCTCTAGTTTTATTAAATGAAATTACATGATATTCACATTTTTCTAAGTATATGCTTGTTGCTCTAATACATATCTCACTTTGATGATAACATCACTTGTTACATTACCTTTGCTGTATTTTGTTTACAGTCAGACGGATCCCTACGTCTTGCTTAGACGGATCCCTCCAAGGAGGGAACCGTGGGATCCGTGAAACAAAAGACATGTTTTCTACTAACTTGAGTCTTTTTGCAGAAAATTATGCACTATACACTTGTTTTCTAACATTTGTTTTGTAGATTTTTAATATACACATGAAGACATTGACACCTTACGCTAGGGGGAGTTTCATGTCAAAGCGATACTATGCAAAATCATTTGCAATATATTAGGATTACGTTACATGATGTCCCTTTGCAAAGTTGCATTCATCAAGGGGGAGCATTATTGTCACAAAGACGAAACCATTTGCAAACATAGTTGAAATACATTAGCTTAGTAGTTTTTATTACTTGACACCCTCACAAAGGGATGGACTCGTCAAGGGGAGTTAAGACGAGAACACTTCTCGTCACTTGCTCTCTACTTTTTCACATTATCTTTTTTCTTTAACATGTTTTTCTTAAAACAATTTGTTAGCTTCTTTTCGACGCTCTTTTTGTTTCGACAAAAAGGGGGAGAAGAGAGTAAAAACTCCAATTCAAACTTTTACGAATTTTAGTTTTTTCTTAAAATAATTTTATGTTTTTGTCATCAAGAAAAAAGGGGAAAATGTGAATACAAATAAACCGTAAAAACGTTTATTTATATTTTACGAACTTCCAAATGTTTTGTCGATAACAAACGTAAAATCATTTTGACGAAACAAATAAAATACGTAAATGGTTTGAGCCAATAGTTTACTAACACACTTACATTTTCACATAAAACACTAAACAAGTAAAAGTGGTTTTATGATTTAGTAATACATATGTACAACAACTAGTGTTTACATATTAGGCAAATATATACATAACTAGTATGTATCATAATGGGTAATATAATGAGTTTAAGTATTTGACCAATTGACCAAATACATTAAATGTTGTTGGGTAAAACCCAAAGTCCATGACTCATACCTATGGAGCATAACCCATAACCAATTGCATGACATCATGCATAAGTCATATATGGATATTATCCATGACCCATGGTTTTAACCCATGACCCATGGACTAGATGCATTGCATCTTGTAGATACATTGTATCTACTTGGATACCCATGGTCCAATATCTAGGACCCAAGACCCATAACCCATGACCCATGACCCATAACCCATGGGCAAAAAAGAGCGTCCCACGGATCCCCATGATTACACTGGATGGATCCTCAAGTGAGGGATCCGTAGAACAATAGAACTTTTTCCTCTATAAATAGTGAGCCAATTCTTCATTGTAACTCACCCCTTTCACATATATTTTCTCTTTGAGTTGTAAACTCTCTAACCACAGATCCAAGTGATCTTTGTATGTAGTTTTGTTTTTGTGTGATTCTCTAGGTTCCTCTTTAAGGTGATATCACCACCTTTTGAAGTCAAGCAAGCTCAAGTCCATGAGTTGCTATGCTTCTTCATCATCAAGACTGCTGAGGTTCTCTTGTTGATAGTTCTCTTCCTTCTCATTAGAAGTGTAGTGTCAAAGACATAAGTGAAAGATGTCTAAAGGGTCATGACGAAGACATTAGTGAAAGGTGTCGACCGTCCGTATTGAAAGCACTAGTGAAGGGTTCTTAGTAGTCAAGGCTAAATGCATTAGTGAAGGGTGCCTAGAGGTCAAGTCAAAGGCATTAGTGAAAGGTGCCTAAGGTGTACATTCGATATGGTGTGTTCGATGTACAAGATAGATTTGTATTGGGTCAAAGGACATTGATATCCTTATTGATGTTGTCATAAGGAGTGGATCTCCTTAGTGATTGGATTTGTGTAGTGTTAGGTAGTAGTTCCTCCATTGTAATGGAACTCGGTATCTAGCCTAGTACCAGATAAAGGGTAGGCGACGTTGTGATAGGTTTGGTTCTACCTCGTGGAAGAACCCGGTATCTAGCCTTGTACCGGATAAAGAGTAGGCAACGTTGTGAAGGCTTCTCCGCCATAAGGAGTTGGTGTCGTGTAGTGTTTACGAACTCTCGAGTAGGTGACTCGGGGAGTGGAGTAGGGCAAGGAAGGTGTCCTTGTAGCCGAACCACTATAAATACTCGCGTTGTAGTTTTGTGCTTCTTACTCCTTATCTTTTCATTACATATTTATATATGCTTGTCTATCAACATCCTACACACATGTTTAAATAGATTGATATAAGTCGATCTAAATAGTTTAAAACCAAGTTTTAATCGGTAAAACTATTCAACCCCCTTCTAGTTTTCCACAACCTTCTTTACAGGTGTCCAACTCATGATCTTAATAGTCAGCAGAAAGTTAACATCTTCTACAAAGGTATGAATATCCAGACCCATTAAATGCTAGATTCCCAGGGGCCAATCCCTGGATGACACCTATTAGAGCTCTCGAGTTGATTTAAAAAATAGCTGACCATTTACAGAAGTGGCATGATGATGCTAGTGTTAGAAATATAGGAAGTAATTTGGAAGAAATTTCGGCAATCACAAGCAAGCTTGATAGTCTTGGAGGGGACATGAAGAAATTAAAGGAGAACGTTCATGCTATTTAATTCGGATGTGAAACTTGTGATGGAGCTCACCTAGACAAAGATTGTCCTTTGAATGAGAAGTAAAGGCTGTTGAAGAAGCAAAATATGGTGATTATGAAAGGCCCTTTCAAAATAATGGGGGTAATGGAGTGAGATATCATGTAGGACCACCTTGGTACTACACAAGGGTGGAAAACCGTCCAACCTATGGGGAAAAGAAACCAAACCTTGAAGATACTATCAATCGACACAATGAGGAGTTGACTAAGAAAAAGAGTGAATTCGAAGAATAGATGAAGAAGCTTAAAGAAGATACGGATAGGATCATAAGGAATCAAAATGACATGATCAGGAACTTGAAGATTCAAATCGGGCAATTGACACAAGATTTCCAAGAAAAGGGTACAAATGAAGAAACCAAAGCAGCTGTAGGACTTTGCAAGCCCATCTTCACAAATAATGAGGTAAATGATATAAATCCTAGCTTTGATCATACTGATGAACTTTTTTGGAGTTTCCTTTATGTAGGATGAAAGTTTGCCTAGTCAATTACCTAAGAAGGAATCAAACCCAGGAAGCTTCACTCTTCCTTGCACTATCGGTAATGTTGATATGTTAACTTTAGCATATTTAGGTGTTAGTGTCAATGTTATGCCATTTTCCTTGTCTGAAAGTTTAAAATTAAATGATCTTAAATAAACAACCATGATTGTGAAAATGGCTGACATGTCCAAAAAGATTCCTAGAGGGTAGTGGAAAATGTTCTGGTTAAGATTAATAAATTTGTTTTTCTTGCCGATTTTATGATTTTTGATATGGTAGGAGACCCTAATGAGAACATGATCTTAGGAAGGCCATTTCTTGCAACATCCCATGCTCGTATTGAAGTTTTTAAAAGAAAATTTTCATTAGGAATAGGAGAAGATAGGATAATATTTGACATAAATGGAACCATAAAACAATTACCTATCACTATCAAAAAGGTTTGTGTGGCCAAGGCGACACAAGAGGAAGGGTCATTCGACCCTTTAGGAATTTTAGAAGATTTATTCTCTTATGACTCCCCTCTATGCTTACAATATGAATATAGTATTATGTCTGATTCTGATTCTGACGAAAGCAATAGAGATGCCTTTGTTTGTTATGATGAGCAGGTAATACAAAATAGGCGCATAGGTAGGACTGAAACTCAAGAACCAAGAAAAGTTACAGGGAAATGGTACTCTTGCAAACTAGCGCAAATTATGAGTGGGAATTTAGTCAAGATTTGAAAGAACGCAATGGAGGAGATTTGGCCAAAAGAAATAAGGTGGAAGGTACCACAAAGATGTGGGGATGTTTCCATGATGAGGGAATACATGAAATAGGATTTTAAGGGATTGATAAGAAGGGTTCTGGGTCGAAAAGACTTCCTTTTCTACGAGCAAGTTTTTCAACCCCTAGGCAGTGTACCTAATCGTTGTAGTGTAGTCTGGGGTAAGCCCAGGGGGTTGATTCGTTCTCTAGGGGAATAGAGATGCTAGAAAGAGATGTATGACGAGAAGGTAAGGTTGAGGGAGATTCTTTTTAGTCTTTTTTTTGGTTTTTTGAAAGCAAGTAAATATCTCGAGGTATAGGAGTTGGGGGTGGTACTTGTACCAATTTTAACTACTTTTAATTACTACTTACTAGTTAACTAATTGAACTATGGAAAGATTATGCTAATTGTAGATGTGCTCGTATGATGATTAAAGACGTATTTACTTAGATGTTCTTACTCCCTAGTTATCTCTTATTGGTCGGTTGAATTGTCACATTCTCATCTTAATTGGTGCGTTGTATTCCGTTTGGTCATAGGGGGTCCCTAATTCCCTAGTTCTACGAATTGTAACTCTCCGCTAGACTATTCGGGATCGGCAAGTACATAAGTATCTCCCCCGAATACTCTACTATCAACAAGCTACAACTCACGCAATAAACACAACGAATGGCCTAGGTGTACTCCTAAGCTTTTTTGCTATTTAGGACGTTCAAGCTAGCAACAATTAAAGAAGAAGCCAGTTTTTATTACTCTAGCGTCTACCAATTAAGACAAGAGACAACCTAACAATAATTAGCAACTAGGTTTCGTAGATCTAAGCAAACACAAGGATACTTTAGCTACACACATACAATTAAACATGGGATAGACATAATGATAATATGGATTAACAAACTTATCTTATGATGTAAAGAAGGGTATGGAACCCTTAGATGCTGTTCAAGTCGGACTAAAACTGAATTAGCGTTTGCTCTTTAAAGTTCTACCTCTTAAAATACAGAAAAATCGAATTCTATATATAGATTTACAAATGCGACGACGTCACCTTTTGCTAGTGACGCCATCAGGTCGCCGTCATTAGGGTTTCTTCCGGGCCAAGTCATCGTTGGGACGGCGTCAGTTGGTATGTGTGACGCCGTCAGTCTTCATGAAGGACGTCGTCTGAGATTGGTTCTTGGGCGTCTGGTGTGGAAATTGAGGGAGACGCCTTCCAGAGTTTAGGCATGATGCCATCAGGTTGTTGGATCAAAATTTGTTCTAAGCCGTCATGTGTATTTTGATCAGATTTCTTGATGAGGGATGGCGTCGCCCTTTGGTTGGGACGCCGTCGGGTCTGTTGGATGGCCTTTGATCTTGAATTTGCTATTTTCTTCATGTTTTCGCTCCTTTTCGTCCAAATATGCTTCATTCTAGCATTTTACTACCAGAAGACCTAAAATGTTAAAAGGAATGATTTTAAGTAGTAACGGATATAAATTGTGTCGATTTAGGGCTTAAATGACCCTTTAAAAATGTATGTTTTAAATCCTTATCAAATATCCCTACACTTGGAATTTGCTTGTCCTCAAGCAAATGTGCTTTTGGCCAATCAATTTATAAGTTAGGGGGCATGAAGCGTTGGTTTAAGATAGTCTACAACAAATACAAGTGCCACAATAGTCATAACAAGCATGGAAATTATATACTAGCACCTCACAATTGGTGTTTGGATTCTCTCATCTCTCGGGTTTATATGAAATATAATATGAATGGAAAGGGAAGATAAACACTCATTACCTGTCATAGTACATAGATTACCACAGGCTTGAGAATTGATCAAACCTCCACCGCTTTGGCATAAGCACTTAGGAATAACTATCTAAGAGGTCTTTACAAAGGGTTGTAACGTTAAGCTTAGGGTAGGGAAGTAAAGGGTTTTGTTGGATAAGGGATATTTAGTGGTGGCAAGTAAAAAATCTTATATTACAAGCATGTAACGCGTGGCGTTGCTAAGCCAAGACTCGAGTTACTAACATTAAATAACTTGAAACAAAACACAAACTTAAACTTAAAAACATAAACATAAAGATAGATGTAGGATGGTAGCCAGTATGTTTTTCTCATTTTTTTTTCATTTTTCTTTTTTTTTATTTATTTTTTTATTTTTTGCATACCTTTTTACTCTACTAACCTCTACGATAACATCAGCATAAAGAGATTTATAGGAGCATCCCTACACTTGAGTTTTTATTTAACTAACACTAATTGACCCGATTTGAAAAGATCAAAACACTTGAAGTACATAATTACGTAGACAAAGGGAATTTTAATTAATCGTTCTTTTCCGTTACTCCATAAAATATTACTTTAACCCATGAGTCCTAATCGTCCCAAAACTTTTTACAAATGATATGACTCGACTTAGCAATCATCCAGGTAACTAGATAATTGAACTAAGGGTTTAATAATGATAACAATAATGCACTAAAGATGAGTGCATACAAGGTAGGCTAAGGCGATTTGGTTGTAACATTTCGGGGTGGATTGTAAACAATGCTCTTCATTGATATTCCGGAAAATCGAAAAATCATGAGAATCGCGAAAAGGATCGGCTCTGAGGGGTTAACTAGGGGTATCGTGTACTAAAGATGAGTACATCACATGGGTGTGGGGAAAATTACTCAACCGATGTGGAAGAAGTAATTAAATTACAGGTTTAAAACAAGGGTTATCCTAATGCCTCTTATCATTTAGTTAATCCTAACTACATGAATGTAGTCTCACTAGCAATCTTGGAATGCATTACAAAACAAGTTCTAGAATCTATTATACTACCGGTACACTCACTAAGCATTAAATATAAATGCTTTTATTGCTAAAGATCTATGGGCGAACCTCACATTTTGGGGTGGAATTTGAGTGGTATACGGTTTTTGTGCTAGTCATATAATTCCTATCCATGAGACGCTTTATTAATACTAAAGTTTTACTCGTAAATGCCAAAAAAAATAATAAATTTGGTGCTAAAATTGCCCTAACAAATATTTTTCATAGTTTATTACACAATTTACCAAGGACAAGACAAAAACAAATGAGTGAATAGTTTCTAAGTTCCCATTTTATTCTCCCTCCCTACACTTAAACTGAACATTGTCCCCAATATTCCCTAAAGTATCAAAGTTATGATAAAGGAAGGTAAGTTAAAAGAGAAAGAAACTAATACTTCCCTGATTAGCTCGGTAGAATATGTATGAAGTTGTGGTTAAATCCTCCTCCAAGAAGAATGAATAAGTACCAAGTGCTTCTTCCAATATGTGTTTCTTTTTCTTGTCCAATATAACCTGCACACTTCTAAGAAAACGAAACAAAACCTCGCGTAAAATCGGGGGTAAAACTATATATGAAACAAAACTAAGCTAGAAAGCGAATAAGATATAATGCTCGTGGAATGGATGTTTTCAGTTTTTCTGGAAAATTAAGAATTGGGAATTTCCAAAAATCACAAGTTACACAGAAAACAAAACTGAAATTCTGTTTCCACATTGCCTAACGTCGTCATGTGTTAATCCTGACACCGTCAGGTTGTCCTGACAAAAAGTGGTCTGATGCGTTTTTCTGGAAAAATTACCTCATTAATACCTGGAAAATTTTCTGCAGAACACCCATTATGACTCGATACAAGCATTTGACTCTTAAAAACACACAAATATATACAATTTCAATTATTGTTAATCTCATGTTCATGTTATTAAAAACGCATGTGATCTTCCCTATACTTATCTTTTTATAAAAGTCCTTTATATGCAATTAAGATGAGGTTAAAAACAAAATAAAGCATTTTCACAAAGTCTAACATGAGAATAAACAACCATAAAAAAGATATATAAACACCCAAACAAACATTGAAAAATAAAACAAGTAAACAATTAAGCATGGGTTGCCTCCCATGAAGCGCTTTTCTTTATTTATGAGTCTTGTAGCTAGACTCGAAGTCGTGCCCCTACGTCGTCTCATGCATGTTCACATGCCCATATCTAAGCCACTCTAATGTTCTTTCATCTTTCTTATAATCATGTCCTAACTCTAGACATTTTTTATAATACCTCTTGTTTTTTTCATAAGTATGTCTAAGTCCCATTTGTTTGTCTCTTTCACTAAGTAACGGAATAGGAGCCATTCGATTACATGACTCGATATCTTTTTGTTTAAACCTAGGTTGTGTACGGGGCATTTGATAGACAAAATCCTCAACTTCACTAGAGAATGTAATTAAACCATCAATCATTTGTTCATTCAACTTAGTCATTCTCTTAAAGGGCTTTCCAAATATCACTTGGGTGAGGCTTCTATCAATAAATTCTCCTAAGACTTCTAAGACAATGAAATCTACCAAATAAGCAAAACTTTCAACAAACATGTGCAAGTGAGTGACCACATCAACAACATTGTTCTCTTGATAAGCTAACCCATTTACCTTAATTTTATTATATAGATTCCTTGAGATTAAGTTTAAAGGTAAGAATGAATTCAAGTAAGCATCAAAACTTTCAAATCCTATTTTACAAGGAAATTGCATGTTGAAGGGACCATCTATCTCAATTCTACACCTAGGGTCAAAACATTGGGAGAGATCTGCATCCATCTCAATCCTAACTCCATCGATGACTTCTCCGTTGTCAAGTGCCTCCCCGTCTCATCAAATTACTCATTGAAATCCGAATCAAAAAAAGGACTATTATGTTGCCAATTTATTTCATTATGCCCTAGGTGATTTCCAAAGTGGTGTATGGGTGAGAGATTTGGTGGATTCGAATTCTCCATAGCGGGGATTGGGGCGGGTAGTGCAAAGTTTCTATGGCAAAAGATGCGAATCATGGAAAGTGATGAGATCTACGAACAAAAACACAAAGAAAAAGATAGACTACAAGGAAGCTAAGTAAAAAGCTCACTTGATAGGAATCAAGCGAGTTGACCTAAATGAGATAGAAATCTAACTAGCTATTCTATTCCCCGGCAGCGGTGCCAAAAACTTGATACGAAGGGTTTGGGGTCGAAAAGACTTCCTTTTTTACGAGCAAGTTTTTCAACCCTCTAGGCAATGTACCTAATCATTATAGTGTAGTATGGGGTAAGCCCAGGGGGTTGATTCGTTCTCTAGGGGAATAGAGATGCTAGAAAGAGATGTATGACGAGAAGGTAAGGTTGAGGGAGACTCTTTTTAGTATTTTTTTTTGTGTTTTGAAAGCAAGTAAATATCTCGGGGTATAGAAGTGAGGAGTAGTACTTCTACCAATTTTAACTGCTTTTGATTACTACTTACTAATTAACTAATTGAACTATGGATAGATTATGCTAATTGTAGATGTGCTCGTATGATGATTAAAGATGTGTTTACTTAGATATTCTTACTCTCTAGTTATCTCTTATTGGTCGGTTGAATTGTCACATCCTTATCTTAATTGGTGCGTTGTATTCCGTTTAGTCATGGGCGAGGTGCCTAATTAGTTCTATGAATTGTAACTCTCTACTAGACTATCCGAGATCGGCAAGTACATAAGTATCTCCCCTGAATACTCTACTATCAACAAGCTACAACTCACGCAATAAACACAACGAATGGCCTAGGTGCACTCCTAAGCTTTTTTGCTATTTAGGACGTTCAAGCTCGCAACAATTAAAGAAGAAGTTAATTTTCCTTACTCTAGCATCTACCAATTAAGACAAGAGACAACCTAAAAATAATTAACAACTAGGTTTCATAGATCTAAGCCAACACAAGGATAATTTAGCTACTCATGGTAAACAAGCAACCATACACACATACAATTAAACATGGGATAGACATAACGGTAATATGGATTAACAAACTTATCTTATGATGTAAAGAAGGGTATGGAACCCTTAGATACTGTCCAAGTCGGACTACAACTGAATTAAGGTTTGCTCTCCAAAGTTCTGCCTCTTAACATACAGAAAAATCGAATTCTATATATAGATTTACAAATGCAACGGCGTCACCTTTTGCTAGTGACGTCGTCAGGTCGCCGTCATTAGGGTTTCGTCTGGGCCAAGTCATCGTTGGGACGACGTTAGTTGGTATGTGTGACGCCGTCAATCTTCATGAAGGACGTCGTCTGAGATTGATTCTTGGGCGTCTGGTGTGGAAATTGAGGGAGACGCCTTCCAGAGTTTAGGCGTGACGCTGTCAGGTTGTAGAACCAAAATTTGTTCTGAGCCGTCATGTGTATTTTGATCAGATTTGTTCATGAGGGACGGCGTCGCCCTTTGGTTGGGACGCCGTCAGGTCTGATGGATGCCCTTTGATCTTGACTTTGCCATTTTCTTCATGTTTTCGCTCCTTTTCGTCCAAATATGCTTCATTCCAGCATTTTGCTTCCAAAAGACCTAAAATGTGAAAAGGAACGATTTTAAGTAGTAACGGATATAAAATGTGTCGATTTAGGGCTTAAATGACCCCCTAAAAACGTACGTTTTAAATCCTTATCAAGGATACCTTTCCGCAACTGGTTTAAAATAAGGTTCGAAAATTCAGTTATGAATGAATCCATTAAGGTAAGGTTCCAAAACGATTGGGTGCAAGTTAATTAAGCACAAGAAGAACTTACGTCTTATCCTGATCATGAGGATTACGCCGTAACCATCTCTGGGGAACAAACCACGGGAATAGGCTTTTGTCATAAGTCCAATTCTCTTTTGGGAAACAATCATTATGCTTCTAATATCGCCTAGGAGAAAAGGGAAGGATCAGGAAGTGTAAAATCAAAAGCTCTTGATTATGACTACGATTTTGCCTCATCTAGGGGAACCTACAATGTGAACCTGACTCTGATCACATAAAGATTAGCACTAGCACATCCGGTGAAGGAAGATCGAGAAACTTTGGAGTTTTCACTAACAATGCAACTAGAAAACATAGGGCATGGGATCTTTATTTTGATGGGTGGTTAAAAACCAAATTTGGAACCACGAGAGTTGACAAGGCCATGAAAAAGAAGGTGTTCGTTGAATAAATGATAGACAATTATTCCAATTGCTCGAATACCTCGGAAGGAAGCAAGGACCCTTACTCAAAAGATATAAGAATATTTGCCTCATAGTGTAGCAATGAAATTCAACAGTTGACGGACAAATATGAGCTTAGAATTGGGAAGAAAGGTTACATATTGCAAGATATTTGGGACAAGTGCGAAGAAGTAACACACTATTATTGGCATGAAGATGGATTAGAAGAAGAGGTAAATAGAGAATGTGTAATGGAAAGAATAGACAACGATCCCTCGAGAATTAAAATAAACACATATGAAATAAAATGAAATTCATTTGAAGGCATGAAAAGTTTCTTATGTGTCGACAAAAAGGATGGTAATGAATTAATTGTTGGAAAAATGAACGGTGAGAGGTTCAAAAATAAGATATGAAGGGAAATGGACATAGTTGGACATGTTCATAGGGGAACATAGTCCCCGGTTTGAGTCACAACTTAAAAACATGTTAATAAAAAGAATTTTTTGTTGGGAGACAACCCGTCCTTCATTCCTTTTGCATTATTAATGTTTTTTCTTATTTTTTTGGTTTGGTATGTTTTTTCTTTATTTTTGCAGGTTTTTACAGTTAGGAAATATAGTAGAAGTGCTAGAAGGATCTCTTGATGCACGTATGAGGTCAGAACTTTTAAAAGATGACATAAGTAAGAAGTTACGACGTAGCTTAAACTCATTGCTACGTCGTAACCTTTTCCCATTACATATTAATTGTCAGGTCAACTAAACTATGGCGTAACCAACCCGATTGAGTTAATCCGTAACTTTTTCCTATAGAAAAGTTCTTTCAAAAATATTTACCAAACCTTGTGTCTTTCAAGTGTCAAATTTTGTGGGTATATTCATTGGAAACCCTTACAAGACTTCACTCATCCACTCGGGCCACCGAGGGGTTTAAAAGGCTTGTTAAATATGCTAAATGCAATCATGATTCCTAAGAAAGTGAGTTAGGTTTTTCATTTCTTTTTCATACTTGTTGTTTTTCTAGAATTATGTGTTGGTTTTTCCAAGTGATTTTAGGGAAATGAAGTTTACATGCCTTAACGCGTGTATCTTCTACTAGGCAAAGCAAACTTCAGGGGAGTCTTTCATTCTAATTCTACTTGTTCTCTCTTATTATCCTTTTTGTGTACAAAAGGGACTTTGTACAAACCAAGTGGGGGGATTGGAGTAGAATTATCACTTGACTTTACTTGTCTTTGTTTTTTTCTAGTTTGTTTTGAAAAATTATACCATTTTTGAAATTTTTTGACATGTTTTCTAACCAAACTAGAATAGATCTATGCTGAAATACCCATTAATTAATTGGTGATGATTTAGCCTTATTTCCGTTTTTCCATATTACATAATCCACCGAATATTGTGTGTGCTGGTAGTATAGTAAACTTTGGAACTTGGCCCGTATACTATTTCAAAACCATAGACGAGTATTGCATTGAGTTTTCTTGGTGTAATTGGGATAGTTAGTTTGAAAAGGAAATATTTTAGGATTTAACCAAATTAGTCCATATGTGTTAAATTGTGCGCGTTTATCGACTTGTCACCTCAACTAGTCGTCCATCCATTAAAAACCTAATTGTTGCACTTATTTTTAGTCCAAGATACCCCTATAAAAACCCTTTTGAGCCATCCTTTTGATTCTTAACCATTATATGTATTGTTTCGTTACACCAACCCGCCTTAGCCTACCGTGTAGTCTTTTATCCATAGTTGGGGAGTTGCTAGTTGTTCAAGTTCATGTTTCAAGTAGAGGGATTCGGGGATTACACTTATGTGGAAGACTTACTATTATGAGATCGATGAAGACTCCCCAATATCCTTATTTCTGACATATGTCAACTCAAGTGGGGGATGTGACAACCCATATTTTTCCAGGTTGATATTTAACCAATAACATGAATTATTTCACTTTGAACACTTATGTGCATAATTTAACTTATAACCAGGAGGTTATCCCGCGTATAACGAAAGACGTCATTGAACACGCACCGACACTAGACTAAATTTAGTCTACTCATAAGAAGTGTACTATGAGCACATTACATAATTCATATGCATTTACATTTATAATTTTTACATAAACTATCTACGTAATATATTTTTACATCTCATGCATGCATGCAATGCATAATATATCACCACCTTTGTATTATACCCCTAATATATACTACACTTACACATTTAATCATCATATTTCAAAATCCACTAACTCATCCACTTTCCCTCCCATTTACCACCCTTAAGTATAGATATAATCCATGCAATCCTAAAAACTCATCCAAAATCATTACCATTTACATGCTAATTGCACAACAAGCTAAGATTTTCTATCCCCCCTTATCCACATCCAAAATCGGCCCCAACCCCCAATCCCACTAACTATTGTAGTTTTCCTGATTAAACCATGAACATTTTAAATCTAAGATTAATCCACTCACTTTACCACGTTGGTTTTATAAAGAACTAGCAACTACACACTTTCATTTCATCAAAAATTCAAAACATACTTCTCTTTGTTTGTCTCAAACCCACGACCCAAATATTACAAACACATAAATTTGGTTTTAAATCTTGTTCAAGTATTTAAAACTTTTCATTTTTCAAATCATTAGCATTTAAAACTTTATTTGAATAAGAAAGGTTTAGATGTACCTCTAGGGTTCCGATTGCCATGAGACATGATTTGTTCCTTTTTTTCATGCTCTTCTTCATCGTTATCGTTCCATGTGCTCTTACAAAATATCTTTGGATCTTTCTTGTAGGAGTATCCATATACATTTGTATTATCCCCCAATATTCCAAGGTCCTCTTGAGCCACAGATCTATATTCAACGTTTCCAAAATTTGGTTTTAGGATTTAAAATTTTTGAAATAGAATTTTTCACTTTAAAACGTTCGAGAAACATTCGAGAAAGGTTTTAACGCTTGAAAACTTGAGTATCCCGCTCTGATATAAATTGTAGAACTGTAGGGGTGAATGCGGTCTTTTCAACTTAATTAAAGTTTAGAAACTTTAAGCCTCTAAGTTCGTATAAGGGTGTGTCAACAGAACAACCCATCGAAATAATTTGTAAAGAAAGATTAGAGAGATATAGTAGAGAGAGACATCAAGATTTATACTGGTTCGAGATGGAGGTTTAGACCATATGTGCGTCCAGTTGCGAATCTGCGACATCTATACTATTCACTAGTATAATCCTTGCGGTGGATTATAAACGATCACAAACTTCACTCCACTGATATGCATAAAGATCAGCGCTCACAAAGAAGAGCTAATCTCTAACGGTGTTACGCCCTCGGAAACACCCACAAGAATCTCGTGATTCGATCTAATAGAAGAGAGTAGAAGAAGACTCTAGACACAACATATAACAGTGGATTAGGTTCTTGTGGTTCTTCTCTTGCGAATAAGTGGTATCTCAATGTGATGATAAGAAGATGTTAAGAAACAACAAGATTGAAAGACTTAGATGGATTAGAGAGAAGAAATTATAGGGTAAGAATGAGTGTCAAGAGGTGAGAAAACACAAGACTGGCATGCCAAAAACTGTTGTTTCTTGGCTTGATTATAAATATCCAACTCTCGTTAAATCCTCAAGTGTACTTTAATTTTAAACTTTCCAAGTTCATTCTAAATCCCCAAGTGGGATAAGGTCAACTAACTCATTTAGTTAAGGTTTAAAGGGATTAAAAATATTTAGTTAAGTGTTAAAAAGATAGTTAGGGTTCTCGTCCATTTTGAATGAGAAAGAAAAGAACCAATGGACTAAGGGTTTATCTTTGAATGTTCCCCAAGGGTTAGGTAATACATTCCCTCCCAATTTTCAAATTCAAATTTCAAATTCAAAGAGGGAGGAGTGTTTAAAAAGTAAAGTAAGAGATATATCTCAAACGGGGAGACAAAAGGATATTGGAGGAGCCTATGTTTTTGAGTAGGGAGACAAGGAAAATTTTAATTTCAGATTCAAATTCTAGTTGTTGAGAGTGTGTGAGTGGGAAGAGTATTGGAGAAGCTAAAGTGGGAGACAAGACATATTTGAATTCAAATTCAAATTGTAGATGTTGTTAGTGTGTGACAGGGAAGTGTGTTAGACAAGCAATGAAGAAACATTATCATAAGGATGGATCATATTTTGGTGATAGGGAGACACGATACATTTGAATTCAAATTCAAATTGAGAAGGAAAGTGACTGAGTGTAGGAGAAGTAATAGAATGGCTTTGTTTATGACGTATGAAACAATGAGGGTGACGGGGAGCCTATGTTGGGGTGTAGGAGACAAGAAAGGTGTAAAGGTGAAAAGGAGAAAGAGTGTGTAAGAAGTTGGTTGTTGAACAAGGAAACATGTGCAAAGAAGATTCAAATTTCAAAATTTAAATATCATAATCCTTGTTTAAGGCAAAATTAGTATATTCACTAATCACCTCGAGGAAAATAAGATAAGTGTTTTGCGTCTTAAGTAACGTATTAACCCATAAAGGGAAAGTTGCATTTACGTAAAGTGGCCTTGACTTATTTGACCAATAAGGGAGTAAACCCGTTACATTATTAGCAAAGATATTCATAAGGATTATAGGAATCTGAATGTTTTTATTTGAAGGTTTAGTGATAGTTTGTATCTCCTAGGTTTGAGAAAAACATTTTAAACTTGGCTAATGGCTTTTAAAAAATATTTTTTGAGTTGGCATTTTGTAAAACGGGAAGAGGTATTTTGGTCATCTCTCTAAGTCCAAATCTTGTTGCGAGTTTACAAAACATCTTAAACATCATGTACGAACCTATATTGAAAGATCCATTTTTTCAAGTAAGAGGACAATTGACTTGGAAAAACCAAATGCGCACCAAACAGTCTTTAGCACACTGGTCTGGCGTGCAAGCACTCCAACCTGGCGTGCTAGGACTAAAGTTGTTGTGTTTTTGGTTTTAGGATACCGTTCGTGATTTTAAGTGTTTTCTAATATATTTGTCATCATTAAAACATAAAGGAGATCTTAGCAATCATTTGCACCATCAGACCCCTAAAATTATATGAAGTTACACCTCATCATCTTCCAGCAATCTGATGCATATAAACAGGTTACATAAACATTCATAGTTTATTAGCACGGTGAGTGACATTTTTGCAAGATTTGTCTATAACTATGTATGCATATATAAGGAAAATTATAAAGAATAGTTACAAGCAGTATTTTAAAACTCTGGTTACCCGGCCGGTTGAAAAGGTTGAACCGTAAACTGGTCAGGTAACCGGAAGCAGATTTTGAGTGAAATCCCCAGTTGAACTATGGGTTAAACCGGTTGAATTATGATCCAGTGGTTCGAACGGATCAATCAAAAACCATGTTTTTAAAACATTGGTTACAAGCTTCGTGTATAATTTTTGACATTGAAAATTGAAATGGATACTTTTTTTACCATTGAGTAATTTATTAGATATTATCATGTAGCTAGGTATAAAATGCATGGTGGTTGTTGAAAAAAACTAAGATTAGCAAATTGTTGTTAATAGGTTACAAAGATTTTTTTACAGGCGCTTATGAGATTACTAATCCACGAATTCCAATCTCGATCAACCTTTAAACTATCGATCATTGTCTGTACTCCTAATGTATTTTTCTTAGGAGGTTTCATATTGAAACAAACCTTGTGGCGCGGTGAAGAGTTTATAGCCCACTTAAACCCAAGTTCTGATTATGTTTAATTAGGAGTCTTTTATTCATTGTTATTATACTAATTATCTGATAACCAATGGAGCATTAGTACAATGGTTGGAGCACTTGTGCTTGAGTCAATTGACCCAGGTTCAAGTCCCATCTTTGGCGTTTGCTTCATATAGGTACCCACCTCCGCAAAACCTATGGGCACACTGGAGAGACTTTGTGGAATAAGAGCTCAGGGGTCCGAGTCTTGACTCGTGCTCACTCCAGTTGGTGCCCCACTAGGCCAGGAGAGTTGCCGGAGCTAATCCTTGTGGGGTGGACAATGGCTGGTGCCAAAAGGCACCCGGGGTCAAGGTGTTCCCGCCAAACTACACCTTTTTGTGGAATACTAATTATCTGATAAGTTATATCATATTAGGACTAGGATTACAAAATTAGTATTCTGTCAGAATTATAGTTTTTCAATTATAAATAGGGGTCGAAAGTTAGGAGGTTGATGTCCGCCAGATTATTTACTATTAATAAAAAGAGTGAGAATATGTTTTCTCAACCCTTTGTGTAAACCTTATTACTCCCTCCCAAAGTCTGACAATACGTTATTGTCTATAACCTTTAACATCACGCAACATTAGTTGGTATTAAAGACCAATACAATTCGATTGGAGGATTTCTTCTACTTCAAATTGTGATTAGCTGCAAGTGGAAGTTCGATTATAATCATAACTGATTTAGTGTTTTCAATTGCAATCTTGATTGGTGATTTTGAAGATTTTGGGAATTTAAAAATTCTAGTCAGATTCTTTGGTTTAGTTTTTAAATTGCAATTCATCCAGGTAATCCTATTTGAACGTAATTTCTTTTAGTTTATGTTCTCTATCTATTAAAAAAATATGTTCACAATATTATTGTTCATTCACGAGTTACTGGTCCGCGACATTGTTCACGACCTGGTATTGTCAAGTTTGGTACTGCTTATTAATTTTAAGGTGGAATATATTCTATATTGAGACTTAATAATGGTTGGTGACAATGTTAATAATGATCGAGTTAAGCAACTCGAATTCATTTAAACAACTTGAGGAAATCGTCAAGAAGTTGTTGCAATAAATAACTCAAACCATAGCAACTTTAACGACATATGAGAACTAAGATCTATTGGGTTAATCACCATCGACCCACTCTAACCCACTTAAACCCATTATGACCCGGTCAACAAAAGTCAACGAAAGTCAACAAGAAGCAGTTACAGAAACGGTTATGTAGCAGTTATACAATAACTGCCATATTCATTGAACCGACACAATGTTTCAAACATACCCTTTCATTCAGTATATATACTTGATACATTTTATGTAAAAACATGATGACATATTATTGATTAATACAAAGACATATTTACAGTTTATTAATCCTTGCATTTACTCGGTATACTTTTGATTTAACGTTAAGAACATAGATCCCGTTACAAAGGCCAACAATTGGTATCAGAGCGGTTTGGTCTAACTAACCAACAATCATCACTTACCGTACTCGTTTTAGTTTCCAGAATAAAAAACAAATCAAAACAGTTTCGATAATTTTTTTTTTCTGCAAATCGATAAGAACACAAAAAATCCAAGACGTCATTTTTTTTTGTCTTCACACCTTTGTCGCAACAGGGGAATAATCACTTAGTAATTACTCACAACCCGGCAACAAAACAAATTCGCAAATTTTTTCCGAAACCAGTTTCAACTACCCAATCCAAAAAAGGATCAGAAAACGAATTCAAATCATTTAACATTCGATTCAAATAAAAACTAAACGAGCGTCATCAATTAGGGCACAAACCAAAGATTCGAATTAGAACAAACACACCTGTTCATAAACGGAATCAAGCCCAGAAGGATCAATTGAAACCCCAATTTATTCATTTGCATACTCCAATTGTAAAATTACTATCGAATTACAAAACCCCCAAATAAGTCGAAACCCTAGGTTTCAATTGGAGGAATACTTGTACTCGTAAAAGAACACCCATACCGGAGAAAGAAGAAGAGGTGGTCAAAAAACACAGCCATTAAAAGGCCGGTCAACCGTCGATTATTGGAGAAGAAGAAGATCAAAAGTTATCTTCTTAGAGAGAGAGAGAGAGAGACTGATATTACTGTCTGAGAAAAAGAAAGAAAAGAATACGCGTGGGTTTTTTCTAAAAAAAACGAAAAGGAGAAAAAAAGTCAATATACAAAGGACGCGTATACACAAGGGCCACACAAAGGATAATATTAATAGGGCATCGGGTTAAACCATCAACCCCTCCAGGTTCCAAAAGATTAAAAATACCACCTTTCACTTTTAATTTCTATATTACTTTTGATATATATTGTTTTTTTAGTTTGATAAGTTATTTTAAAAAATTATTAAAGTCTTATCATATTTTTGGATAGTATATCTAACCTAGTGATTACACTGCTTAGAATACTGATTAGGAATAATTTGTAAGGAGTAATTAACCTTAGGTTATTCATTTTTAAATTTATAATCTCCAAGGATAGTTTAAAAATTGTTAAAACTATACCTAGAAACGTTTTACACCCATTTGAGGAAGATAAAACATTAAGAGCTCATTTTAAGAAATAAGAATTTTTTTTGAAACACTTTGTGTTAAAATTCTTTATTGGAGATTTATTGTCATTTAAGAAATGACGAAAGGAAAGGAATCTAGTACTAACATTTCGAATAGTACACCCCAATTTCAATGCCCAATCCTAAAGCCCGCGAATTACTCATTATGGGCAATTCGAATGCAAATCATTCTCGAAGCGAATGGTTTATGGGAAACAATTGAGCCGACTGAAACGACTCAACCCGATAAGAAAAAGCATAAAACCGCTATTGCTTTCCTTTATCAAGCCTTACTCGAAGAACAATTACTTCAAATAACAAAGCACAAAACCGCAAAAGACATTTGGAATGCTTTGAAAACTAGACACGTTGGCGAAGACAGAGTTAAACAAGCAAGAATACAAACACTCAAATCCGAATTTGAAATGTTATATATGAAGGAAGATGAAACAATCGACACCTTCACCACAAAACTTACAACACTCGTAAACAAAGCAGCTACTCTAGGACACACAATAGAAGATGAAACCTTAGTACGGAAATTACTAAATGCTGTACCCGAAAGGTATCTGCAAATAGTCACATCTATAGAACAATATTCCGATCTAAGTGAAATGACATTAGAAGAGGCAATAGGAAGACTTAAGACCTACGAAGAAAGGATTAAGTTCAACAAAGGAAAACAAGTGGACAGTCAAGAAAAACTGATGTTCACACGACATGACAATAGAGGGAAAATTTTCAGAAGACGTGGACGTGGAAAATATAAAGGATGGAGAAACCACGATAAAAATAACCACGAGAAGAAGGATGGAGAAAACACTCACAATCACTTCAATAAACAGAATATTGATTTCAGCAAAGTTAAATGTTACAAGTGTAATAAAATTGGTCATTATGCATCTAAGTGTTATGCAAAACCAAACACTAGTATGCAATCTAATCTTGTCGAGGAGGACTTAAAACCTACCTTATTAATGGAAATATTAGAAGACCCACATGTAACAAAGCTAGAAGATCAAAAGGTCTCGCTACATGAAGAAGATGTAGGATATAAAGAGAAAAGTGTCGATAGTCAATGGTACTTAGACAACGGAGCTAGTAACCATATGACTGGGATAAGAGAACACTTTAGAGAACTAGATGGGAACGTTAGTGGAAAAGTAAGATTCGGAGATGGATCTCATGTAGAGATTAAAGGAAAAGGTTCAATCCTATTAGAATGTGAAGACGAGAAACAAAGAATCATATCTCAAGTTTATTACATTCCCAGCTTAAAAAACAACTTATTGAGCCTTGGACAATTTACCGAAATTGGTTGTAAAGTTGTAATGGACGACGATGAACTACGACTTTATGACATGGACAACAAAATCTTCTTGAAAGTCACAAGACAAAGAAAACGTCTATACAAAGCAAGTCTGAAGATAGGCACACATGTTTGCTTATTAGCAAACTTAAGTGACAACACTTGGTTATGGCACGCAAGATTAGGACACCTCAACTTTGAATCATTAAAATATATGACTCAAAGATAATTAGTTCATGGAATACCTGCCATTAAACATACAACACAAATTTGTGATGTTTGTTTAGTTGGTAAACACAGCAGAGCGCCATTTCCCAAGAAAGCAAAAACTAGATCAACCTCACCTTTAAATTTAGTTTATGGAGATTTATGTGGACCAATCACACCACCAACACCATCTGGAAAGAAATACATATTCTTGCTAGTAGATGACTACTCAAGATATATGTGGGCGTATTTCCTAAACACGAAAGATCAAGCATTTGATACTTTCAAGGAATACAAAGAAACAATAGAGAAGGAGCTAAGGACAACATTGAAAATGTTAAGAACTGATCGTGGAGGAGAATTCACATCTAACGAATTCACTCAATACTGCAAAGAGAACGGCATAGCACGACAATTAACCGCACCTTACTCACCACAACAAAATGGAGTAGTTGAACGAAGAAATAGGACAATCATGTCTACTACGAGATGCATGATGAAAGCAACTAACATGCCACAAAATTTTTGGGCTGAAGCTGTTAGACACGCTATATACATTCTAAACAGCGTTCCTACAAGAGCCTTAGAAGACATCACTCCATATGAAGCTATCAAGAAAAGAAAGCCAAACTTAGAAACTTTAAGAGTTTTTGGCTGCATAGCATATGCAAAGGTACCATCACAACATCTGACAAAGTTAGATGATAGAAGCAACAAAATGGTATACTTAGGAAGCGAACAAGGATCAAAAGCTTATAGATTGTTTGATCCAACAACACAAAGAATATGTGTTAGTAGAGATGTGAAGTTTAAGGAGGATGAAGCATAGGACTGGAAGGATTACCTGGATGAACACACCAATGATGAATCCGAATGGTTTGACTTCAAAGTCGAAAACCTTGAAGCCACAAACGAACATCAGGAAAACGAAAACCAACCAGATGAAGAAGACAATGATATCACTGCAAATGATGATCATGAATATGAAACATCAACAACAGACTCACCCTCACAATCACAAATACTTGGCACACCATCTACAATTTCATCACGAATAAATACTCAACTCACACCAACTACCTCAAAACATTCAACCAATCAAAGTAACTCAACTACAACCCGGAATTTACATCCAGACTTTGATCATACACCATTACAAGGTTTTAGAACGTTGAATGATTTATATGAAAACACGGAGGAAGTCTTACCCGAGCATTTATTACTAGCTGAAGATGAACCCAAGAATTAGAAGGAAGCATCGAACGATAAAAAATGGATCGAAGCAATGAAGGTCGAATTAGATTCCATTAATAGAAACAATACATGGGAACTAACCACTCTACCAAAAGGACATAAATCCATTGGATTAAAGTGGGTATTCAAGACCAAGAAAGATGCTAATGAAAATATAGTCAAGCATAAAGCAAGACTAGTAGCAAAAGGCTACATACAAGAGCATGTCATAGACTTTGAAGAAGTCTTTGCACCTGTAGCAAGAATGGAAACAGTCCGATTACTATTAGCCATAGTTGCTAATAACAAATGGGAAGTACATCACTTAGACGTCAAATCTGCATTTCTGCATGGAGACTTAAAAGAAGAAGTGTATGTTACACAACCCGACGGTTTTATAAAAGATAATGGAAAATTCTACAGATTGATAAAAGCTCTATACGGTTTAAGACAAGCACCACGTGCATGGAACATAAAGTTAGACAATACCTTGAAGTCCTTAGATTTCAAGAAGTGCGCTTTAGAACAAGCTGTCTACACAAATAAATCAAAAGACTCAATACTTCTAGTAGGAGTCTATGTAGATGATTTAATCATCACTGGCACACCAAAGAAAGAAATAGACAAGTTCAAAGCTCAAATGGAAGAGAAATTCGAGATGAGTGACCTAGGATTACTATCCTACTACTTAGGAATTAAAGTCACACAAACTGGAGGTGACATATCAATAAAGCAATCCGCCTACGCAAGCAAGATCCTAAAGGATGTTGGAATGCTAGACTGCAACGAAACTTTAATACATATGGATCCAGGAACAAGACTAACAAAGAACACTGAAGAAACAACGGTCAACTCAACTGAATATAGAAGCTTGATTGGATGCTTACGATATTTGCTACATACAAGACCCGACTTAAGTTATTCCGTAGGATTACTTAGTCGTTTTATGCAAGAACCAAAGGAACAACACATGAAAGCTATAAGGAAAGTACTACGCTACGTTAAAGGAACAAAATACTATGGAATCACCTACAAGCACAATGGAAGAAAACATATACAAGGCTATAGTGACAGCAGCTACGGAGTCAACACTCAAGAAGGCAAAGGCACTACTAGAATTATCTTCTACTACGGTGAATCACCAATCAGCTGGAGTACATAAAAGCAAGCCACGGTAGCTTTATCATCATGTGAGTCCGAATTCATTGCAGCAACAGCAGCAGCAAAACAAGCATTATGGTTAAAGAGACTGCTTAGCAAGCTTACACACACGGAAGAAGAAAAGGTTACAATACTGGTAGGCAACAAGTCCTCCATCGAACTAATGAAGAATCCCGTATTCCACGGAAGAAGTAAGTACATTGATATAAAATACCACTTTATAAGAGAATGCATCAAAAGAGAAGACCTACAAGTCGAATTCATAAGTGGAGAATTTCAAAAGGCTGACATACTGACAAAGGCATTACCGAAGATTAGATTCCTCACAATGAGACAACTAATTGGAGTCAAAGATCTGAAACAAGCCGATTGTGATTAAGGGGGAGAATATTGGGTTAATCACCATCGACCCACTCTAACCCACTTAAACCCATTATGACCCGGTCAACAAAAGTCAACGAAAGTCAACCTCAATGAAAGTCAACAAGAAGCAGTTACAAAAACGGTTATGTAGCAGTTATACAATAACTGCCATATTCATTGAACCGACACAATGGTTCAAACATACCCTTTCATTCAGTATATATACTTGATACATTTTATGTAAAAACATGATGACATATTATTGATTAATACAAAGACATATTACAGTTTATTAATCCTTGCATTTACTCGGTATACTTTTGATTTAACGTTAAGACCATAGATCCCGTTACAAAGGCCAACAAGATCAACCCATTCGTGGTGGTCCATGACGACTAAACAGGGGTTGCGGGAATGGTCAATCTCAAGGACAACGTAATCAAAAACTTAATTATGGTGGTGAAGATTCTGATGTTGAGACGAGTATGAAGATGAATGGGAAGTAAGGGGAATGCGTTTTGGTCACAGGGGTGCTACCGATTTTGATTACCGTCTGTAGGGATTTAGTGGTCACCCACACGGCCATAAAACATGCATAGCGGAAAATAAACACATAAGGTTGTGCATACCAAAACCCTAAATAGACAGATCTTCTAACAGTGATATAATATAATCAAACATATAAGAAGTGTGTTTCGGGTTACTTACTTGTTATTCCTGCTACACGTAAGCTCTTGACCTTTCTTCAGCTGCATGAAACGCCTCCTTCTTGATCTTGATGCTTCACAAACACTCTTAAGGTTTCTTGGGAATATCACCACTTGGACAGTATCATGTATCCACTGGTATCACACTAGTAGAACTAGGGCTTTGGACCTATGCAAGTTAGGCGAGTACGAAACCGGGTAAAACCCTAATTGCCTAAATAGTCGACTGGGAGTTGACTTTGGTCTACTATGGGACGAACCAAAAGAGTTTGAAAACCCTTTGTGTGGGTTTTGGTCGTTCAACCAAGAGAGGAAGGGGATTTTTAGGATTAGAGGAGTGAATTATGAATCCTTTAATAAGCCCTTGTATTAAAGAGTTACATGGAGGCGCTCTTGGAGGACATTTCAATCATGGCAAGACTCTTGCTATTCTTGAAGAGCAGTATTATTGGCTACAATTGAGGAGAGATATGGGCAAGTTGTTGTTAAGTGCCTTATTTGTCAAACTACTAAGGGTCATTCACAAAACATCGGGTTATACGCATCACTAAGTTTTCCCAATGGGCCTTGGGAGGACATCTCCAAAATATTTTGTGTTGGGGCTTCCTCGCACATCTAGGGACTATGATTCTGTGTTTGTAGTCGTAGATCGCTATTCCAAAATGGCACATTCTATCCCTTGCAAAAAGATGGATATTTTTTTCGAGAAATAGTACGTCTACATGGTATACCTTTTACAATCACGTCTGATCGTGACACCGAATTTCATAGTAATTTTTGGAGGACTCTTTGGCGTTTGTTTAAAACTAATCTGAATTATAGCACATCTTTCCACCCTCAAATAGATGGTCAGATGGAAGTTGTGAACAAAACGCTTGGAAATTTGACAAGATGTCTTTGTGGTCATCGTCTAAAACAGTGGGATCAATTTCTTGCACCAGCAAAATTCACTTTCAATAATATGGTTAATAGATCCATAGGCAAGACACCATTCTAGATTGTGTACCAATGTCAACCGAAGCAAGCTATTGATCTAATTCAGTTACATGCACTACAAGGTCATAACATCACTGCACAAACACATAGCTGGGAAAATAAAGGCAATTCAAGCTGAAGTTAAACAAAGGCTCGAGTTATCTAATCCAAAATACAAAGAAAGTTGTGATAAACATCGTTGGGTGAAGATATTTGCTACTGGAACCATGTTATGGTTCACTTACGGAAAGAGAGGTTTCCTGTAAGGACATATAATAAACTCATTGTGTGGAAAATAGGTCCTTGCAACGTGGTTCGGAAAATCAATTATAATGTTTATGTCATTAATTTGCCCGAGCACCACTCCATTTCTCGAACATTCAAAGTAGTAGACTTGCTCGAATTTATATCTGATGTCTCTTTATATCATGAAGACAACTCGAGGACAAGTTCTTCCCGAGAAGGGGAGAATGGTGCGGTGAAGACTTTGCAACAGTTCTGATTATATTTAATTAGAAGTTTTTTATTTATTGTTATTGTAGTAGTTATTTGATAGGTCATATCATATTAGGACTAGGATTATTGAATTAGTATTCTGCCAGGATTATAGTTTTTTGGGTAAAAGGGAACTTCTACCCTGGTAAAATATATTAACCAAAAGTCGTTTAAAGTACAATGGAGTGTGGTTGAAACGCCACATTAACCTTAAGCAACCGATTGAACAACGACTAGATCATTTATGACATGCCATAAATGAACAACTAGCTACCAACAACTAAAAACATAAAAAGACATGCAAGACAAATAAACAAACCAAATAAAAGATTACTTCCTCGAACGGCCTTGAAGTTTGAAATCAAACTTGTTAAATTCCTCAAGTTGCCCAGGTAAGTCATAGACGTGGGCCGCATAATCATCAGAAATATAGCCTTCAAGCTCGTTATGTGCTCCTGCTGATGAAAAGTAACTGCCCATACGATCATTTGGCTCAAACACCTCATAATCACTATCTGAATCAACCACTTCACCCACTTTAGAAAATGGGTTGCCCTTCCTTTTACCATCAGCCACCGGAATAGGTTTACCATTATCATCCACAAGGGTAGCTTTCCCATCAATAATAAGCTTTTCAAGCTTCCCAATTTTCTTAACAATTGGAGTATTCTTCATAGGCGATTGATGAGTGTGTAAATACTCATCATTTTTGGTCAAATCTGAACTGCAAAACATTTAAAAACGCTCAGAAATGCATCAAAATACTGAAAATATCTCAAAATTGTATTTTATATGTTTCAGATGCAAAATGTTTAAAATCAGATGAAAAATGAGCTAAGTTTGCATAATTGGCAGTTTCAGTCCCCCGACTTTCAAATCTTGACAAAATCAGTCCCTGAGCATTTGTTTTGAAATAAAAGTCAACCCAAGTCCTTTCAAAATCAAAATTTATCAAAAATGATCCTTGGGTAAAAAGTTTGGAGAATTTACAAGTTTGGTCCTTCAAGTTTCAAAATTGGCAAAAATAGTCCTTGGAAGTTTAAAAATGTCTTTTATGGTCCTTGTACTATTGAAACTTGTCATAATTGGTCCCTTGGCATAACTTTGCAAAATTGGCAGATTTGGTCCCTTGGTTTTTGGTGAATTGCAATTATGGTCCTTGATATTAAAACCCTTGAACCCCTTTTGAATCATGACCCCTGCCAATACACCACTTGACCCCCCCTGTTTTGACCCCTTGTCCAATATAGCACCCCCAGTCAAATAAGTCAAAACCTGCCCAAACCTTTCCCTCCTTTTTCTCCTTTCTCCCACCCACTGTCTGCAAATCCAGACCTTCACCCCTCACCTCCAGCTCACTCTCACCTTTCCATGTCCCCTCCACCTCAACAAACATCCAAGAAGCATTTAAAGCTTCTCCTTCCTTGCACTCAATCCCCCCTGTTGATATACCCTTTTGGCGCCAAAACTCATCAATGGCCAAAAATGAGTCAAGTGATCCAATGGTCCAGAAAAGAAGTGGGATTTGCTCAGAGGAGAGAGGGGAGCACTTTTGATGTATAAATAGAGGAAGAGAAGGAGAGAAGAAGTAGTAGTTTTTATTTTTAAATTTCTTGTTTGTCGTTCTTATTTCCATTGTCTTAATTAGTTTCAAAAATTGTAATCTTAAGTCTTCCTGAACTGAACTAAAGCTATTTAGTTATTGTAATCTGCTTTCAAGTATTAATTCAAGGTTTTATATAAGTTTCATGTTTTTTATGTTCACTGTTAAAAAACCAGTTTTCATGCTCTTATATTCAAGCTTCAATTAGCTTATTTCTAGTTCCAATAAGTTTACTTAAGCTACTCATAGCTTCTGGTAAGCTCATAACTCAAGTTCAAACAAATTTGGAACTTGGTCAATAAAAGTCAACAGTGCAGAAATTAGAGTTGATTTGGATTGGGTTGCTGATATGGTTTTGGCATTTGGTGGAGTTTAGCATTGATTTTGGATGTAATATGGGTTGATAGCAAGATTGGGTCCTGTTTCATTGACCTCATGAGCATGCCATAGTGGCAGGACTTTGGTTAGTGTTGAAATTCTATTTTACAAGTTGAATCAGTAATCTAGTTAGCTTCTGTGTTTCTCAAGTGCTTCATCTAGTTATTTCATTAATCAGATTGTTAGCTTGATTGGTTATTAGTCTGCTTAAAGTTAGTACAATTTTCTGCATTTCTGTCCTTCCTTCTATAAGAGAAGCAGTTGAGTTTTAATGTTAAAATGTTGATAAGTTAGCTTGATCTAGGTTTAACTTAGTCATCTGAGTTTAGTTTAAGGATTAGTCCAGCTTGGGTTTGAGTTTGGTTTTGCAAAACTGTGAATCAGTCATTAAATGGGTGTTTGGATACAGTGAGTAACCTGAGCTAGAGAGTAGTGAAGTGGTTAAGTTGAATTGCAGTGTTCCTAGTAGGTCTATTAGAGTCTTTAGGTTCATCCATTTGCACCTTAGAACTCTAGTAGTCAAAATCACAATTAATCAGTTTTAATTTCCATTTCTGTGAGATTCAGTTCACCATCTCTCACATTTAGGTGTTATATTAGTTAAAGCAGCTTGAATTAGTTTCCTTTCATCATAAAAAATCAATTTCAATCCATTTTTGAGAATCAAAGTTCACCAAAGTCAAATATCCAATTCTGTGTCAAAAGTCAAAAAGTGCAAAACTCAGTTTTCACCAAACTGGATAGATTTATCATAGCTTCATTTCTGGTTCAAAATCATTGAAATTTTGGGTTTTTCTAGTTCAGTTGGTCAAGTTTCTTAATCTGATTTTTGTGGAATTTTTGTAATTTTTTATAAGCTTCAAATCAGCTTATCAATTAGGTCTAAAGTGCCCTGTGCACACACTCAGTGTATACTGAGTGTGCACAGGCTTATTGCAGAAGCTCTAGAGAGCTTATTACAGCTTCTCTAGGACTCAAGCTTGGTTCATTGGCTCACTGGCTGGTGTTCTTGAGGTCTACATTCCTGGTTTTCACTTTGGCTTATTAGATAAGCTGTTGCACTAGCTTAAAGTAGGTAGAAAAAGTTGTTTTAATTTTTATAAATCAATCTAGTCAAATCAGTGTAATTGGCACTTTAGAGGTTTAGACTATTTGACATGGGTTAGTTTTAAGTAGTTTTAGCTAAACTTAGGTGCTGTGATAATTTGGTACACTGTAGCAGCCTTTAGCTTATTTTGAAGTGCTTATTCATAAGCAGTTTCACTACAGCTCCCATATCTTGCACACTAGTATATGTTTTTATATTTTTCATAGACTTAGAATAATATTTTAGACTTTTCCTAAATTTTTCATAATTTTTCATTACTGTTTGCTATTTTTCTTATTTTAAAACAGTTTTTAGGACTTTTTAATTAGCCTTTATTACAAATAAATCAGAAAAACTTCAAAAAAATAAGTTTTCAATTTTCATAGGTTAAGATAAATATAAAAAGCAAAAAAATAAATTTTCCAGATTTTTCTTAGTTAAATTTGTAATTTTTAGCCATTTAATTAGTTTTAAATAGTTTTTAAATCATAGAAATTAGAATATAAATCAGAAAAATACAAATCCAATTTTCAAAAGTTTTTTTAGTTATTTTAAATTTTTGAAAAATAGTTTCACAATTTTTCTCTTTATTTTCATAATTTGTAGTATTTTAATTTAGTTTTAAAGTTTAAAATTAGTTTTAATTTAAATTTATAAAAGAAAAAATCAAGAAAATCAAAATTTAAAAATAGTGATAGCGTTTATTTAATATAATTTAGCTTTTTAATTTTCTTTCATTTTTCCTTTGTCATCTAGTATCAATCACAAACCTTTTCCCGTTCAATATCACCCGATCACTATACGTTTGGTTATTCAGTCGCACAGCTCGTTGGGACTTAACGACCTGGGGAAACACTAAACTCTCCTGGACTCAATTGCATTGCGTTCTCAAGCTGTCTGGCTTTGATTACGGTTGACCATTCACAAGTGGTTGACTTATGTAATAAACCTGACTGTTTGGGAGCCAATCAAATTTTGGCGCCGCTGCCGGGGAGCTGTGCTAATTATCTTTCGTTTAGCAGATTAGTGATTTGAATATTCACTCCTTGTTCATACCATCTATATATATATTTATATTTTCTTATAAAAATCAAAAATTCAAAAACATCTTAAAACATATAAAACACAAAAATATTTTTCTTTTGTTTCTACATATATATAAAACCATAAAACTCAAAAAAAGATTCTTCTTTCCCCATTTTCATAATTCCCTTCCTTAACTCTGAGATTTCTTAGAGTTAACTCTAGTGTATGCGCACTCGCTCTTCTAGGTCTGTGAGCCCATTTCGTGAGCTTGTCAGGATTCCAAGAAGGCGTATCCGTAGACGTTCTGCCCCATCAGTCGGATCTGAGATCCGGACTGCTCACATGTCACAATTCTCAATTTCCAGTCATTTCTCAAACTAAATATTCATCATTTCATATCGGTTCGTGCATAGTTTTGCATTTTACATTAAACGTATAATCTCATATTAAATAAATGTTATCGCGTAATTAATTATTTTGAACAATTGATCCGTTACTTCCAAAAATTATCCCGATATATTTTTATACTCATATTAAGTTTATAAAAATAATATTATTAGTTTACCCAATGTTTTAAATTTATTTCGTATATAAATTGTTATATTTATATAATTACGACGGTTTTCTTAAAAACTACACGATAATTATTATTTCACTCAAATTTTGTAAGGAATGTATTTTTATAATTTTTATGACTTCAATATATTTTATTTTGACCCGTTAAAATTTATTATTAGCTAACGTTATCCTACGAGCTCAAATATATATCTAAATTACCAACTATGCTTACAAATATACATCTATTCTACATCTAAATACTTAAATAAAAAAAATGATCACTAACTATATTCAACTCCCCCTTGTCGACACAAGGGGGTGACTCACACCAATTTCATCCAAAATATCTACTTTTAGTATACTTATATTCATTTTATTACTTACAAACACATACAACTAAAAATACAAGGTGTAAAAAAATATTTGTTCTCTCTTTCTCTTGCACAAAAACCGGCAGCCACAAGGATCATAGGAGGATCATCATAAAATTTTCAAGACAAGATTTTTAAACACTAGTATCACTCTTGGTTTAAGGTTTTGCAATATAAATCTTGGGTGATTAGGAAAAACCTTTTGTTCTCATAAACCTCATCAATTACTATCATTATAGGTCGCGGTTAGACTGTTGCGTCTCATTTCTGTGCATCCACTTTGTCATCATAACTATTGCAACAGGTGAGTTCGTAGCCCCACTTTTACTCGTTTAATTGTTTTATAAACTCTTCGGGGGAGATACATGCTCAGCTACTTGCTTTTATTTTACACTTATATGATCTTAAATATCTTTTGTTTCACTCTATGTGCGCGTAAGTAGATTATGCCCGAACTAAATTGATCACTATGTTATGAACGCTATTAGTTGAAACACTTTCCTTGATTTTGAACCCTTCGACATGTATAATTGAACTCTTTTAAATTGATTCGGACCCTTTAACATATGAGTGAACACTTTGGACTTGATTTGAACTTTTTGACATATAGTTGAACTCTTTTAACCTGTAAAGGACCCTTTTGATATATGTTAAACTTGTTTGACGTGATTTTGAACGCTTCGACTATCTTGAACCCTTTTGATATATGTTAAACTTGTTTGACGTGATTTTGAACGCTTCGACTATCTTGAACCCTTTGGTATTATTCGAGCTCTTTGACTGTTCTGAACTTTTGAACTCGACTTAAATCTTTGAACTTAACTACGAACTTTTGAACGAAACTCTTGAACTTAAATACAAACTTATGACTTGTTTGAACTTATTGAACCGTACGTGTAATGACCTTTACTATAAAGTCTCCCTTGTTCGAAGCATCCCTATAAAGTCTCCTATGATCGGAGCATCACTATAGAGTCTTCCTTGTTCGGAGCATCACTATAAAGTCTCCCATGTTCGGAGCATCACCATAAAGTCTCGCCTTATTGGTGGAGCGTTCTCAATAATTCTCGCCTTATCGGTGGAGTGTGCAAAGTCTCCCCATGTTACGGAGCAGAACGTCTCACTATGTTACGGAGCGTTCTTGACCCAAAGTCTCCCCTGTTCGGAGCAGAACGTCTCACTATGTTACGGAGCGTTCTTGACCCAAAGTCTCCCCTGTTTGGAGCAGTGCAAATTCTCCCATGTTCGGAGTGTTCTTAATCGTATATAATAGTTTTATGATGTACTGTTCGTACATTCGCATTGTTAGTCTCCTATTAGTAGGTAGTATGGATAGCGCTATTAGAGGTCGGCCAACCTCTCGTCCACTATGTTACGGGACGCATATTATTTATTCTAGGGGCTTTGCCTGGCATACATTATTATATACGTGGTACTATATTGTGAATTATTATGGTAACTTATACTCGACTATTAGACCCACTATATTTGGTGCAATGGGTTGTGAACACACAGGTTGCAAGTTTTGTATGGGCGGAACTTGGAACTAAGTGGATTTACAATGCCTTTGCTTTGAGAACTCATTTGACCTCGTGTGCTTGAACATAAACTATACATATTTTGGCAGTGGATTGTGAACACACAGGTTGCAAGTTTTGTATGGGCGGAACTTGGAACTGAGTGGATTTACGATGCCTTTGCTTTGTGGACTATTCTAAATGACCAAAAACTTTGCCTTTGTTGCATGAACGATCTTTAAAAGCTTTACTTGTTAACCAAACTCTATGAACTCACTCAACCATTGTGTTGACACTTTTAGCATGTTTTATCTCAGGTATCTAAGGCATTCACTTCATGGCATGCATGTGGACTTATCATAGAGTCGCGGTGTCGACGCGTCTCACCTATATTTTATGCACTTAACTATCGTTTGGTTGTAACAAACTTATTTTGGTATCTTGGAAATCTGTTGGGACCTATGTTTTGTAAACTCTGATTATTTTACTGAATCAAACGATATTTTCAAAACGACACTTTAGGTCGTTCGATATAACTGTGATTGTGATGTTATGACAGTCAACCCCCAGGAATTCCATTCCGCTGCAAAATAGATAATTTGGGGGTGTGACATCACACTACTTCCGTTATCATGGCGGAAGAATGTCCTATGTGTGAGCTTCTCCAGGCACCCATCGATGGGTATGGAGATGCTATTGTTATCCCAGCCATTGTGGCTGAAAATTTTGAACTCAAAACCGGGTTACTAAATCTTGTAACCTCAAGTCAATTCTATGGTTTTGAGAGGGATGATCCTCATGCTCATATTCGATGGTTTAACAAGATTGCATCTACCATGAAATACAAGAATGTCCCTACCGATGCTGTTAAACTTCTTCTATTCCCATTTTCCCTTGAGGGACAAGCCCGAATTTGGCTTGAAAAACAACCCCCTCAATCGATCGAAACATGGGAAGACCTGGTGAAGAAATTTGTGAACGAGTTCTATCCACCTTCTAAAACCACGAGTCTTAAAAACGAAATCATCAAATTCACACAAAATTTTGATGAACCCTTCAGTGAATCGTGGGATCATTTTAAGGAGTTACTCCGCAAATGTCCTCACCACGGTTTCTCCGAGTTAATGCAACTTGATACTTTCTATAATGGAGTGAGTCAATCTGATCAAGATTCTCTCAATTCCTCTGCTGGAGGAAATTTCTTGACCAAAACTGTAAAAGAAGCTTTAACGATAATTGAAAACAAGTCTAAAGTCCGCACTGCACGAAGCAAACCGGTTGTTTCCCAAGTCAGTGTTGGTCCTTCTTCTTCATCACCCGTGAGTCAATCTAGCACCGATGCTAAGATTGACAAACTCACGAAAGCAATTCAAGCTTTGGTTCTCTCTAACCAAAAGAAAGTTTCTTTTCCACAAACTTCACCTCCTGCTGAAGTTAAGAAAGTGGAAGTATGTGTTACTTGCGGTGGCCCCCATGCCTATTACAACTGCATGGCCACCGATGGTAACCCTTTTGAAGCAAACGCTGTGGGCGGGATTTCCAATTCAGGAGGCAACCAATACCGTGCTCCTATGGACCCGAACCACCGTCCTAACCACTACCCTGGACCACCCGGTTTCAACCAAAACCAAAACCGTAATCAAAATCAGAATAGAACAAACCAAGGTTTTCAAAACCAAGGTAATTTTAGTCAGAATAACGGTTTTCAAAATCAAAGTCAAAACTTCCAGCACCAAGGAAATTTTAATAGAAACCAAGGTCAGGGAAATTTCAACCCAGGGTATTTTCATGGCAATAATCAAGGAAATTTTCAAAATTAAGGCCCTAATCCAAACAATAGAGGCCAGAATTTTCCTACACAAAATCAAGCCATTGTTCCAACTGGACCATCATCTGATGAGTTGTTGAAGCAATTCATGAAATCCTAAGAGGAAATGAATAGGTTGTTGGTTAGCCAGATTTCTGACATTAAGAAGTCTTTAAATGATCGACCCTCGGGCTCAGGTACTTTACCTAGCAACACGATCGCTAATCTAAAGGGCGATGCAAAGGCGATCACAACCAAAAGTGATGCTTCATATGATGGACCCGCTATTCCTACTACCTCTTCTTCTTCTCTCCCGAAGGTAGTGGAAAGTGAACCTGAGGCGACAAAGGACCAAGTGCAACCTACTAGCTCACAAAGTAGAGCACATGTCCATCCTCAAGTTGTCCCGAAACCCAAAACCAAACCAGGAGTTGTTTTTGAACCTCCAGTTGACAACCCCAAATCCAAAACTTCTATTCCTTACCCATCACGTTTAAATGAGCAAAAGCTCCGCGAAAAAGCCAGTCATCAAATGGAAAAAAAATTTCAAATTTTCCAAGAACTACATTTTGACATAAGCTTTGCGGATGCTATCATGCTGATGCCCAAGTTTGCATCAACTCTCAAACACATGTTAAATAACAAGGAAAAACTGTTTGAAATGGCTAAAACTCCTCTGAACGAGAACTGCTCAGCAGTTCTGTTAAAGAAGCTTCCCGAAAAGCTTGGAGATCCTGGAAAATTTCTTCTTCCTTGTGTTTTTCCAGGGATGATTGAATGCTTTGCCCTCGCCGATCTTGGTGCAAGCATCAATCTGATGCCTTATTCAGTATGGAAGAAACTTTCTCTTCCAGAACTTATTCCTACCTGCATGACTCTTGAGCTTGCAGATCGTTCTATATCGCGTCCTTTGGCATCGCCGAGGATGTATTCGTGAAAGTAGGAAAGTTCCATTTTCCTGCTGACTTTGTGGTTGTTGATTTCGATGCCGATCATCGGGTTCCCCTCATTGTTGGACGAGGATTCCTGAGAACGGGCCATGCTCTCATTGATGTATTTGAGCAAGAAATCACGTTACGTGTGGGTAATGAAGCTGTCACCTTTAACCTTGATCAAACTTCGAGGTACTCCTCAAACTATGATGCTGAATCGGTTAATCGAATCGATTTAATTGATATTGCTTCAGAGGAGTACTCTCAAGAGTTTCTTGGTTATTTTCATAATTCTGTGAGTGGGGATTCCACCACATCTTCTCAACCAATTATTGCCAACTCTTCCCCCTCTCTTACTCCGTTTGAGGGAGGTGACTTCTTTTTGGAAGAGATCGATGAGTTTTTTGCTAATGATGAATCGATTCCGCCGGGAATTGATGGTGTTTATGATTCGGAGGGAGATATCCTTTATCTTGAGCAATTGTTAAATGAAGATCCATTACCTTCACTCCCTCCGAAAGAAATCACGATTGAAGAAATCAAATCCGTGCAAACATCTACTGAAGAATTTCCCTAGGTTGAACTTAAGGACCTACCTCCTCATCTCGAGTATGCATTCTTGGAGGGTAATGATAAATTACCCGTCATAATTGCTAAGGACTTAACTGAGGAGGAGAAGACTGCTCTCATAAAGGTCTTGAAGTCACACAAGTAAGCAATTGCTTGGAAACTCTCCGACATTAAGGGTATTAACCCTGAGTTTTGTACTCACAAAATCTTGATGGAGGATGACTTCAAACCAGCAGTCCAACATCAGAGAAGGGTGAATCCTAAGATTCATGAGGTTATCAAACAAGAGGTTCTCAAACTTCTTGATGCCGGTTTAATTTACCCGATCTCTGATAGTCCTTGGGTCAGTCCCATCCACTGTGTTCCAAAAAAGGGTGGCATAACTGTTGTCACAAATGAAGAAAACGAGTTAATTCCAAATCGATTGGTTACGGGATGGCGTGTATGTATTGACTATCGCAAGTTAAACGAAGCCACCCGTAAAGACCATTTTCCTCTACCCTTCATAGACCAAATGCTTGAGAGATTAGCAGGGAACGAATACTATTGTTTCCTTGTTGGTTTCTCGGGGTATTTTCAGATCCCCATTGATCCACAGGATCAAGAAAAGACCACATTCACCTGCCCATACGGAACTTTTGCCTACAGACCGTATGCCTTTTGGCCTATGTAACGCTCCTGGCACGTTCCAACGATGTATGATGGCAATTTTCCACGACATGATCGGGGAAACAATGGAGGTGTTTATGGATGACTTCTCGGTCATTGGGGACTCATTTCAAACATGTCTCTCCCATTTAGATAAAATGCTAAAACGGTGTGAAGACACCAATCTTTGTCTAAATTGGGAGAAGAGCCACTTTATGGTCAAAGAAGGCATAGTCCTTGGCCATAAGATTTCCAAAAATGGGATTGAGGTTGACAAAGCGAAAGTGGATGTCATTTCCAAATTGCCTCATCCTACTACCGTCAAAGGTATTAGGAGTTTTCTAGGTCATGCTGGTTTTTATCGCAGATTTATACAAGATTTTTCTAAAATCGCCCGGCCTATGACCCATCTTCTTGAAAAAGATGCTCCTTTTATCTTCTCACCTGAGTGCATCGAAGCTTTTGAAACATTAAAGAAAAAGCTTACGGAAGCACCCATTCTAGTTGCCCCCGACTGGGAGTTACCCTTTGAACTCATGTGCGATGCAAGTGATTTTGCTATCGGTGTAGTCCTGGGGCAACGAAAAACCAAGCATTTTTAGCCTATCCACTACGCGAGTAAGACTATGACTGAAGCTCAAACCCATTACACCACTACAGAAAAAGAATTATTAGCTGTGGTGTATGCGTTTGAGAAGTTTCGGCCATACCTAATCTTGACCAAATGCGTGGTGTATACGGATCACTCGGCTCTCAAATATCTCTTTGCAAAACAAGATGCAAAGCCGAGATTTCTCCGTTGGGTTCTCCTCCTGCAAGAATTTGATATCATTATACGTGATAAAAAAGGAGCTGAGAACCTGGCTGCTGATCATCTATCCCGTCTAGAAAACCCTCACCAGGATGTGTTCGAGAAAAAGGAAATAAACGAAACATTTCCTCTCGAAACACTCAATGTGGTTTCTTTTCGTGGAGACTCTTCTACCCCATGGTTTGCTGACTTTGCAAATTACCATGCGGGTAACTTTGTGGTGAAAGGGATGTCGTCCCAACAGAAAAACAAATTCTTTAAAGATGTAAAACATTACTTCTGGGACGACCCCTACTTATTCAAAATTTGCGCGGATCAAGTCATCAGGCGATGTGTGTATGGTCAGGAAGCCAATGACATTCTCAAGGCTTGCCATTCTGGACCTACTGGGGGACATCATAGTCCCAACTACACTGCCAAGAAGGTGTTTGATTCCGGATTTTATTGGCCCACGATTTACAAGGATGCCCACGAATTTGTCAAAACCTGTGACGCTTGTCAACGTCACGGAAATATCTCACAAAGAAATGAAATGCCGCAAAACGACATTCAAGTGTGCGAGATTTTTGACATCTGGGGCATTGACTTTATGGGGCCATTTCCTTCATCTCGAGGAAATAAATACATACTCGTGGCCGTTGACTATTTGTCAAAATGGGTTGAAGCGAAAGCTTTGCCTACCAACGATGCCCGAGTTGTTGTGAAATTCTTAAAATATCTTTTTGCTAGGTTTGGAACTCCACGAGCTATAATCAGTGATCGTGGTACGCATTTCTGCAATGACCAGTTTGATAGAGTCATGCAAAAGTATGGTGTAACTCACCGTCTCTCTACTGCGTACCACCCCCAAACAAGTGGGCAAGTGGAAGTTTCCAACCGAGGGATTAAAAGAATTCTGGAGAGGACAGTAGGCGAAAACCGTGCCTCTTGGTCGGATAAGCTAGATGACGCACTCTGGGCCTTCCGTATAGCTTATAAAACACCCATCGGGTGTACTCCATACAAGCTTGTATACGGGAAGGCATGTCATCTGCCGATTGAGCTTGAGCACAAGGCATACTGGGCCTTGAAACATGCCAACTTCGATATTCAGACAGCTGGTGATCACCTGAAAGTTCAAATGAATGAATTAAATGAACTCCGTGATCAAGCATACGAGAACTCTTTGATCTACAAAGAAAAGACAAAGAAGATTCATGACTCCAAAATCAAGAACCGCGTCTTCAACGTCGGTGATCGAGTCCTTCTTTTCAGCTCAAGATTGAAGATTTTCTCGGAAAAACTAAAATCCCGCTGGTCTGGACCATTCACCATCACTAAAGTATTTCCTTATGGAACCATTGAGTTATCTCAGCCCAATGGTCCAAATTTTAAAGTGAATGGTCATCGATTGAAGCACTATTTTGGAGAGGACATTCCTCCTGTGGTTGTCCCGGATCTACAAACTTTCCCCATGAACCAATGAATGAGGGGATCGAGTCAAGCTAGCGACTCGGGAATCAAAAACAGTAGCACACTATATGTGTTTTCACCCGTATTTCTGACTTCTTTCTACTTTCTACCACCCTAGTGTGGGGGAGTTGCCCCCCGCTGTTGTATATAAAGTTTTCAAAAAAAAAAATAATAAAATAAATAAAAAAAATAAAATAAAATATTTCAAATAATGGCCGTAATATTTCCCTTTTACATTCTATGTTTCGGCATAACCGCCGGTACTTTGAAAATTGAGGGCAATATTCATTTCTAGTGTGGGGGGGAATTCTCGCGAATTTTATCATGTAATTATATCACCCAATTCCCCCATTTTTGGCCAAAATTTTTTTTAGAGTAAGTGTTTTGCACTTACTCAGCTTACGGTTATCAGTCCGCCATGTCTAATAAACAAAAGGATTGGCTAATCCAGGAGCAAACGGCTCTTGGTAAAGATATCTCAAATCCGTTGACGGCTTGCAATTTGCCCAAAATTGTATGGTGTTCAGCTCGCCATATCTTTAATTAGTGAAGAGTTGGCTAGCCCGCAAGTTTATGGCTTGTGGTAAAGGCAGTTGGAAAACCATAATTGGTAATCAGCTCACCAAAGATATTTTATCTAAGAGTTGGCTAGTCCAGAAGCAAACGGCTTCTGGTAAAGACAAATCAAATCCGTTGAAAGCTGGTGATTTGCTCAAAATCATATGGTTATCAGTGTACCATAGTTCTTACTTGAACTGAAACATTTGGCTACTCCAGAAGTGATGGCTTTTGGTAAAGAGATTCAAATCCATTAAGTTTTCATAAAAGATTGCTAGGGACTAGCAATAGTTTAGTGTGGGAGATTGATGAGTGTGTAAATACTCATCATTTTTGGTCAAATCTGAACTGCAAAACATTTAAAAACGCTCAGAAATGCATCAAAATACTGAAAATATCTCAAAATTGTATTTTATATGTTTCAGATGCAAAATGTTTAAAATCAGATGAAAAATGAGCTAAGTTTGCATAATTGGCAGTTTCAGTCCCCCGACTTTCAAATCTTGACAAAATCAGTCCCTGAGCATTTGTTTTGAAATAAAAGTCAACCCAAGTCCTTTCAAAATCAAAATTTATCAAAAATGATCCTTGGGTAAAAAGTTTGGAGAATTTACAAGTTTGGTCCTTCAAGTTTCAAAATTGGCAAAAATAGTCCTTGGAAGTTTAAAAATGTCTTTTATGGTCCTTGTACTATTGAAACTTGTCATAATTGGTCCCTTGGCATAACTTTGCAAAATTGGCAGATTTGGTCCCTTGGTTTTTGGTGAATTGCAATTATGGTCCTTGATATTAAAACCCTTGAACCCCTTTTGAATCATGACCCCTGCCAATACACCACTTGACCCCCCCTGTTTTGACCCCTTGTCCAATATAGCACCCCCAGTCAAATAAGTCAAAACCTGCCCAAACCTTTCCCTCCTTTTTCTCCTTTCTCCCACCCACTGTCTGCAAATCCAGACCTTCACCCCTCACCTCCAGCTCACTCTCACCTTTCCATGTCCCCTCCACCTCAACAAACATCCAAGAAGCATTTAAAGCTTCTCCTTCCTTGCACTCAATCCCCCCTGTTGATATACCCTTTTGGCGCCAAAACTCATCAATGGCCAAAAATGAGTCAAGTGATCCAATGGTCCAGAAAAGAAGTGGGATTTGCTCAGAGGAGAGAGGGGAGCACTTTTGATGTATAAATAGAGGAAGAGAAGGAGAGAAGAAGTAGTAGTTTTTATTTTTAAATTTCTTGTTTGTCGTTCTTATTTCCATTGTCTTAATTAGTTTCAAAAATTGTAATCTTAAGTCTTCCTGAACTGAACTAAAGCTATTTAGTTATTGTAATCTGCTTTCAAGTATTAATTCAAGGTTTTATATAAGTTTCATGTTTTTTATGTTCACTGTTAAAAAACCAGTTTTCATGCTCTTATATTCAAGCTTCAATTAGCTTATTTCTAGTTCCAATAAGTTTACTTAAGCTACTCATAGCTTCTGGTAAGCTCATAACTCAAGTTCAAACAAATTTGGAACTTGGTCAATAAAAGTCAACAGTGCAGAAATTAGAGTTGATTTGGATTGGGTTGCTGATATGGTTTTGGCATTTGGTGGAGTTTAGCATTGATTTTGGATGTAATATGGGTTGATAGCAAGATTGGGTCCTGTTTCATTGACCTCATGAGCATGCCATAGTGGCAGGACTTTGGTTAGTGTTGAAATTCTATTTTACAAGTTGAATCAGTAATCTAGTTAGCTTCTGTGTTTCTCAAGTGCTTCATCTAGTTATTTCATTAATCAGATTGTTAGCTTGATTGGTTATTAGTCTGCTTAAAGTTAGTACAATTTTCTGCATTTCTGTCCTTCCTTCTATAAGAGAAGCAGTTGAGTTTTAATGTTAAAATGTTGATAAGTTAGCTTGATCTAGGTTTAACTTAGTCATCTGAGTTTAGTTTAAGGATTAGTCCAGCTTGGGTTTGAGTTTGGTTTTGCAAAACTGTGAATCAGTCATTAAATGGGTGTTTGGATACAGTGAGTAACCTGAGCTAGAGAGTAGTGAAGTGGTTAAGTTGAATTGCAGTGTTCCTAGTAGGTCTATTAGAGTCTTTAGGTTCATCCATTTGCACCTTAGAACTCTAGTAGTCAAAATCACAAATAATCAGTTTTAATTTCCATTTCTGTGAGATTCAGTTCACCATCTCTCACATTTAGGTGTTATATTAGTTAAAGCAGCTTGAATTAGTTTCCTTTCATCATAAAAAATCAATTTCAATCCATTTTTGAGAATCAAAGTTCACCAAAGTCAAATATCCAATTCTGTGTCAAAAGTCAAAAAGTGCAAAACTCAGTTTTCACCAAACTGGATAGATTTATCATAGCTTCATTTCTGGTTCAAAATCATTGAAATTTTGGGTTTTTCTAGTTCAGTTGGTCAAGTTTCTTAATCTGATTTTTGTGGAATTTTTGTAATTTTTTATAAGCTTCAAATCAGCTTATCAATTAGGTCTAAAGTGCCCTGTGCACACACTCAGTGTATACTGAGTGTCCACAGGCTTATTGCAGAAGCTCTAGAGAGCTTATTACAGCTTCTCTAGGACTCAAGCTTGGTTCATTGGCTCACTGGCTGGTGTTCTTGAGGTCTACATTCCTGGTTTTCACTTTGGCTTATTAGATAAGCTGTTGCACTAGCTTAAAGTAGGTAGAAAAAGTTGTTTTAATTTTTATAAATCAATCTAGTCAAATCAGTGTAATTGGCACTTTAGAGGTTTAGACTATTTGACATGGGTTAGTTTTAAGTAGTTTTAGCTAAACTTAGGTGCTGTGATAATTTGGTACACTGTAGCAGCCTTTAGCTTATTTTGAAGTGCTTATTCATAAGCAGTTTCACTACAGCTCCCATATCTTGCACACTAGTATATGTTTTTATATTTTTCATAAACTTAGAATAATATTTTAGACTTTTTCTAAATTTTTCATAATTTTTCTTTACTGTTTGCTATTTTTCTTATTTTAAAACAGTTTTTAGGACTTTTTAATTAGCCTTTATTACAAATAAATCAGAAAAACTTCAAAAAAATAAGTTTTCAATTTTCATAGGTTAAGATAAATATAAAAAGCAAAAAAATAAATTTTTCCAGATTTTTCTTAGTTAAATTTGTAATTTTTAGCCATTTAATTAGTTTTAAATAGTTTTTAAATCATAGAAATTAGAATATAAATCAGAAAAATACAAATCCAATTTTCAAAAGTTTGTTTAGTTATTTTAGATTTTTGAAAAATAGTTTCACAATTTTTCTCTTTATTTTCATAATTTGTAGTATTTTAATTTAGTTTTAAAGTTTAAAATTAGTTTTAATTTAAATTTATAAAAGAAAAAATCAAGAAAATCAAAATTTAAAAATAGTGATAGCGTTTATTTAATATAATTTAGCTTTTTAATTTTCTTTCATTTTTCCTTTGTCATCTAGTATCAATCACAAACCTTTTCCCGTTCAATATCACCCGATCACTATACGTTTGGTTATTCAGTCGCACAGCTCGTTGGGACTTAACGACCTGGGGAAACACTAAACTCTCCTGGACTCAATTGCATTGCGTTCTCAAGCTGTCTGGCTTTGATTACGGTTGACCATTCACAAGTGGTTGACTTGTGTAATAAACCTGACTGTTTGGGAGCCAATCAACGATGGATAAGTAGTTTTGGAAGAACTAGAAATAGCTTCACATGTAGTGTCAATCACAGGTTCCAAAACCGAGTCTTGCTCCGATAGCACACCCAAACTGTTCTTCAAATCAACAAGGTTAATATCATCAATCCAATTGTTATTCTTACCTTAAACATTCTGAGAAGGAGTCGTACTACTAGTAGAACTAGTAGTAGGTTCCTTTGACACCTCATCAGACTTCCTCTCATTTGCCTCCTCACTTCCATTTCCATTCAACTTTCATGCTTCATCTGATTTCTCATCAGTACTCGTAGATGTAGAAGCAACATTAGCCCCAACTTTAGGTTTAGGACGATAAAAAGAGTTTTGAGAATTTGTTTTCTCAAATCCTAGTCCAGTAAACCTCATTACTCCTTCCCAAATTCTGACAATACTTAATTGTCTAAAACCTGTTGCATCATGCTACATCGCCTTGTGGCAGAATCTCCAAATAACCCACCCAGCGTTACGAACATTGAATGCCTGTATAATCAAACTTTTATTAACGGGTTTGTTTATAACTTGATAAGTGTTTTAAGAAATATAAATAATAAATCAATGATTTTTCCTTTTCAATGTATAAAAAATCCTTTATGAAAAGTTCTTATTATGATGAATTTATAATGCATTTTGATAATAAGTTAACTTTCTATTATTTTCTTTTTTCTTGTTTCCCAATTGCATGATGTGTGTGTTCCCTACACATTGGAGTCTTTTCTACTTTTTTTTCCCATCTTTCACAATAGATGGCTTAAAAGTTTGAATCCATTTTTAGTTGAATTCTCTATTTTCTTCAAAATTACTTTTCCACGTGTATACATACAAATCATATATTCATAGAATATAATAATATAATACTACATAACTACTTCTTGTCTTCAATTACACGTGTATTATATATTATATTTTCATGTAAAGAGAGATTATGTGTAGTGGAAGCAAAAATCTTATCTTAGCTTCCTAACGAAACAAACCACCAAGGTTTTTCATATTTTCCATGACATTTCTAAATGAAAATTAAATCACTTTAACATGTTAGTTTTTCTATATTATATTATCTCATCATATAGAAACACATAAGTGTGTAATTCTATTATCAATAGAAGAATTGATAATCTAATATCTAACGGAGATATATATTTTGAAACAAAATACTAACAATAAGTTTTGTATTCAATCACTATAAGATGAATTACAATGAAGATAATTATCACGCGCGAAACTCATGTGGTGCGTTGTTACAACATTACCATAACCATGCTTGAAGGGACTGAGTGATTGTTACAGAAGCAAAGGCGGTGAAATATGATGATAAAAAAAGTACTACATGACGATGAGACGAATGTAATTTGTATATTTTTTTTAAAGTGTGTGATTGTTTTAAACTTTTTGTTTATTAGAAGATTAAATTAAGACCAAATATATTGATTAGGAGTGAAGGAACACAACGTATGGAGTCAAAAGACAAGACAACAGCCTCTTTTTCTCCAGACCGTTTCTCCTTATTCGTTTAACCAACGACCCCCACCCATTACAACTTACCTATATCTGTCTACCTCTAAAAATGTAGGCTATTAATTTACTACTATAATATTTATCAAATTGAACACTACAAGGATAATATATGTATAATATATCCGCTAAACCGGCTAAACTGGCCAAAAAGTTAAGGTTTTACTCGGTTTAAATTTGTGTGACGGTGAATTTTAATCAAATATATGTTAAACAGCTTTATTATATATCCGTGGTGAAACGTATATGCGTATATGTATAATGTATATAAATGCATGCATGCATGAATAAGAAGAAATTTTATGTAAAATGTTGCTTCATGAAAGATTAGTTCGATATTTGGTTATATGGGATCTTGTTGATGGTGACAAAATGTGTATTTAGATCGGATTCTGTTAACAGAAATTATATGAGTATATTAGTTCGTTTATATGTCCGATCGGCACATTAAATACAACTACATTATGTATTTATATGCTTAACAACACGAGCATTGATTTTGTTCGATTTAAAATTAAACACATGCAACAAGTTTTTGAAGCCAAAATTTTCTAAGACAAAGTTATTGTTTATTTTATTATTATTTTATTTTATTTTATCTTATTTTTGTTTTGTGGTGCATAAAATGTTACTCGTATAAAAACTGGCTGAATACCAGTTTCTAAAAATGTTTGTTTATCATAACATTTCCCTTACAAAAGTGCTTAAATTACATGACTAAATGCCTGTCATTAAAAAGAATTTATTCCATTTCCTATCAATATCCGTTATAAAAATATCATACAATTTCATTTTGTTAAGTTAATAAATCATATCATTATGAAACCTGCATGTTTAATATACTTTGAGAAATAACTAAAGTAATTTTTTAATTTTATTTTTAAAGAAACTAAACTAATTAATTAACCCATGATGATCAAAACTATAAAGCGCATGTACTTGGTAGTGATGAATTAATTACAGTATCTCAGACACTAAAATTTAATCATTTGTTATCTAGAAACAGAATAATAATCTAATAATTATGTTGGAAATGTAATACCAAAATACCATGTTAAAGATTTAAAAAGAAAAGACCTTGCTGGTGACATATTATTGGCTTAATTATGATACCATGTATATCACTCATTTCAAATCTATTCATGCATATTCTACCAAAATTGAAGCTTAAGCATTTAATTTTGGTTTTGTTTTTTTTCCCATAAACCCTAATCTATCTCTCTCTCTAGATTTCAAAATTTCATGACCCCATTTCTAAGCAAACCCCACTGCCATCATTATCATCATCATAACCAATCCCATTCATTTTTCTCTTCCTCAAACAAACAAACACAGGACATTTGGCTGTTTATAAAGTAAACACATTCTCCAAAACCACAACTACTTTGGAAGAAGCTTATAAGATTCACAAATATCATAACATCCTTCTCTCAACTCTTATTACTTCACACACATTACACAAAGAGTACACATATTGTGTGCTTGCGCGCGTGTGTGTCTGTTTGTGTGTTAGCTTGTTCATATATATTTGAAATGAGGAAGCCCATAGGAGGTAACGACACAAATAACTTGATGTCGAGTGGGAATAGTACTACGATGGCAATGAAAATGAGGAAAGGGTTGTGGTCTCCAGAAGAAGATGAGAAGCTAATGAATTACATGATTACCAATGGCCAAGGTTGTTGGAGTGACATTGCTCGTAATGCCGGTTTGCAAAGATGTGGTAAAAGTTGTAGGCTACGCTGGATTAATTACTTGAGGCCGGACCTTAAACGTGGTGCCTTTTCTCCTCAAGAAGAAGAACTCATTGTTCATCTTCATTCCCTTCTTGGCAATAGGTAAGATTTCATTCCCAACACATATATTATCTTTTACTTCTTTTTTTAATCAATTGATCGAGACAGCGAATCAGCTTGAATACGAGTGAATTTACGCCAACTATCTTATCACATTAGCCCCAAAAAATATTTGCTATTTTAGCTTAAGAGTTGATTAAATTCAATCTTCTTCTTGCGTATATATATAGTTTGTAAGTCTGTTATAAAATTTTGATAATTTATTGTTAAAAGTCCATTTAAGGGTGGTTTTCTAAATAAATATATGACCTTTTATAAATTTCATTGTTGAAATTATGAGTATCAAATAATTAATGTATTCAACATTTTGATGATAAGAGTACAAGATACGTTATCTCAGCTCTTTTCCTACATATTTTACATAGAGTTTCATAACTTTGTTTTAAGTTATTAAGTTGCATGATTATCTAACAAAAATAGAAAACTAACTATTTATAATACAAAATATAAATTGTTTTCCAACTTCAGTCAAAATTTACCCTTTTCATATATAAAAGATGAACTTTTCTTTTTTCTTTTTTTCTTTTTGCAAAATATCAAAGGGACTTCCAACTTTAAAGGGAAAAAGAGATAAGTAATATCTATGTATATATATGTGTGTTTATTTAAACATAAAACGTGAGGTCTTATACCTTACGAATCAAGATTAGTCCGTTGTGGTAATTTTTCTGAAAAGTGTTTTCGCAATTTGAAGCTAAAAAGAAAAAGAAAAAATTATCATCACTTTCTCCTTCTCGTGAACGAAGTTCAGAATCAACCAGGGTTCGTAGAATGAAGGGAGGATGTCGTGACACTGCACGTATGCATATCATACATATTTAACCTTAATATTAAAGGATTGATAAATTATAATTAGCATGATTAGTAGATGAAAACTTCGTATGCAATAGAACATGATCAATTCCACTGAGAAATATTGCAAATTAGTTATCAACAAAACAATTTAATAATAAATACTCTAATTATTAATTGGTGAAACTTAGAAAACGTTTATTAGAAGTTTTGAACCACTACAACTTTTGCATGTCATATATAGCTTATACATAGACATGATTCCATGCACATATATATGAAACATTAATATACGTAGGTGCATGGACTATAATACGCATTGCTATATATATAATCTAGTCAGTAAAATGTCAAAATCATGGTCACATGATGATATAGGCAACTTATGATGCAAATTTAATCCTTGTGCTTTTGACCTCAACGGGTGAACAGCAAAACACTAATGGAGATAACAATAATTATCTTCCATAATTATATCGAAGAAAGAGTTACAAGACATAATTATAATATATGCATCAGACATTTGTATAATTTTACACCGCACACAGAAAATCAATATATATTACATGCATTTTAACAATACAAGATGTATACAACTTTAACCAACTTGATTAGTATATTCACAACAAATAAGTATACCAACATATATGAAAAATTAGCAATCTAGCTTACATATGCATTTCAGATAATTAGTTATAAAACTAATGCTTGTTGAGCTAGACACATGTAGTTAATGATGTTTGTTTCTCACTAGCTTTCGTTTTGGACTTTTTGTATGATTTTATTAGTGTTGGTGTACTATCTCACTAGCTTCTTGCAAGTTTATTTAATGAAATGTATCTGCTGTTCAAAATAAAAATTGATGTTTGTTTGTACTAAAAACTTGTAGTAATCAAGATTTGAGAAAATTGTTCTATACAAGTTGTAGTATGCAATTGGTAATGGGCTAAAAGTGAAAGGGGTGATTGATCGAGGTGTGTGTCCACATATAATTACCTTTGAGTTGAAGACACTCCACTGTCTATTTCAGTAGTTTGTTTACAACTGAAGCCAACCTCCATGCATTTCATGCATTCATACAGTATTTTACGTGTAATACAATTATATATGCAATATATGTCTATTAACTAATTAACCTATGTTTTGATTTCCTATAGGTGGTCCCAGATTGCCGCACGATTACCAGGTCGTACAGATAATGAGATCAAGAACTTTTGGAACTCGACGGTAAAAAAGAGATTGAAAAAGTCCTCATCTGACTCTTCGTCACCAAATACAAGTCATGATTCATCATCTTCCGAGCATAGGGACATTATGGGTGGATTGATATCCATGCATGATTCTAGCAACATCATGGCTATGTACATGGATGCAGCACGGCGATCATCATTGTCGTCCTTGCAAGCCATGAACATGAACCAAATGATGGAACAACTGCCCTTGACTAGCGATCATCTTGGCCAAAACATGCCCATCATGCATGCATCATGTTATGGTACTGCACAAGTTGGCATGGATGGTAATGGGATTAGTTATCATGGATGTTATGAGATCTTTGGGGGAAATTTAGGGTTAGAAGATGAGATGTTTAATATCCCACCATTAGATAACATGCCTAACAAGAATCAAGATATGAAAATAGAAAATCTTGATGATAGAAACACCATGATCATGGCTAACAACATGAACAACATTATCATGAACCAATGTTATAACAATAGCAAGCACAAGGTACAAGCCATAGCCACAGGGTTCGAAAATTGTTGGGAAGGAGGAGATGAACTAAAGGTTGAAGAATGGGACTTTGAAGAACTAATGAGAGAAGCTTCTTCGTTTCCTTCGCTTGATTAAATCTTACAAAATATAGAGTTTTACCTAAAATTTCTTTTGCCATTTTTGAAAAGTGGAGTATCTTTTAATTACCATATATTGTAGTAGTAAAATGATGAAGATTGTAGAATAAAATGGCACCTAAACGTAGATGTAAAGGAGCCATTGTGCAAATCCTGTTGTATAGATATATCAAAGTGTACATGTACATTACCTGTAATAACAGTTTGGCCATCTCAAATTGATCATCATTATCTGTGGTTTAGAGAATTAAAACATCTATGTGAATGGTGAATTTTTTTGCCTTTGAATTGTTTAATATCTCTTAATCTCAATCTATGATCTTTGTCAACGTAAACCATCAATGTGAAGTGATCAATCCTCAGAGTTAAGTTGTACTATAGAGTATTGTTATACAACATGATTTATAGCTTTGTTTTAACAGCTATATATTAGAACCTAGCAAATGCTAGGATAACGAGATTACAAGCTAGAGGAGAGGGTGTTGTGAGGATCTTTAGATAGTTAAGGATAAGATCCTTTGTGACAACATAGCTATATTCACACACCGTCTGTTTTTATCACTAATGGTACTAGTGAGCTACCCTTTGCAAATCATAACAAAATGTTACTTATCTATGTTGAATATGAAAGTTATAAAGTACGTGTACCTTCAACCATTTGTGACAAGATATGTCATGACAAACTGATTGAATCTTCGCATGTATTTATATAGTTAACATTCTTGTGTGCTTGTTCGTACGTATGCTGAAAATTGCATTTCTTCACGTTGCGAGTATTTTTAGCATTCTTGCAAGTGTATGATAAAATTCTTATGCTAGTGAAATGATAGTTTGAGTTGAAAAATGATGAACTAGTGAGAAATTATCCTTGGTGTACTTGAACTCCATGATTAGAAGGAAAGACTAATGGTGTTCTTTTAACTAATGACATGACAACAACTAATTAACCAAAGTCCATACATGTAATTCCATGTTTATCTTGTACAAATGATTGTGCTTTCCAGATTTGTGAAAAAGGGGGATTATTAAGAGACAAAACAATGTTGTTGATTTGGTGAAATATTTTATAAGTGGGAAGTAATTAGAGGTGGTCTTGTTCTTGAGCATTACCCAATGTGTATGGAGTTTGGTTAATTAGTTGTTGTCTTGTCATTTGTCTCAGGTAATTAGCACCATTAATCTTTCCATATAATCATGGATTTCAAGTACCAAGGAAATCTTTTCACTACTTCATCATTCCTTCAACTTTGACTTACATTTCACTTGCATAAGAAATTTTCATTTGCTAATACATTAATCTTAATTGCATATTTTTGATTTCCTTGTGAATTTCAAATATTGTTTTACCTTTCATATAATTAGTTAAACCAGATAATATGCTAAATTACCCTATCAAATAATCAATGCCGACAAACCCCATTTCTCTCCCATGCATGGCGAAAAGGGACTAACCCTAAATTCTAAAAACAGTCAATCTTCATTCATTCCTAACCTGTTAATCCAACTCTAATCCAATCTTATTCCATTCTGGTTAGGAATTAATTCTTTGGACTAATCGCTTGTTGGTTAGGGCTTTGTTTTGCGATTAGGGTTTGGTTACCGATTAGGGTTTTCATAATGGTTTGGTACTGTGTTTTTCTGGTTACCTGTTGTTACCCTATATACGTAATTATTTGTCTTATATATGTTATAATCATCTAGATTATAGGTGATATAGTCAATAAGTTGAACTAGGGTTACAACGTATTTGTTGTGCGTGGATCTGAATTACAATTTCTAGGATTGAAATCGGGTAATTGTAATTGTGGTGTTTTACATGGTGTGATTATGAAGCTAGGGATTTTAAATTCGGGAGGAAAAAAGGGTGGACACAAGAATGATAAGAATAAGGATATGAATGCTTTGAATAAGTATGGTTCGAATTTGAAAAGCAACGTGCATGTTATTATAAGCGAGGGGCAGGTTGCTGTCACCAAAGGCATTGCTTCGAAGGTCGCTTTGAATGTTGATAATAGTGTTGCTGGAATGAATTCGTTTCCAAGCCTATCAAAGGCTCTTGGTTCGAAACAGAATCTAGAAAACTAGGTGTCATCTAGTTAGATGGAGGTTCCATCGAATGATGGGGATGATAATTCATTGTATGGAAAACTAGAAGGGGGGTTGAATAGTTTTAACGATTGATGCAGGTTTTACTGACTATTTTTTAATATTTATAATGTCTCGTTATACCTATGGTCTACCCTAGTGCACTAACGGGCAGTGTACCCGGTCGTGTGTAGTGTAGTAATCGGTAAAGCCGAGGTCGTCCCAAGAGCTATGTGTTCTGGATTATTACTAAGTCTAGGTGTCACAGATTAGTAAAGGTTTCGATAGGGATTTAATTAATTAAACTACTAAAACGGAATAAAATAAAGCAGATAAATGGTAGAGGGAAATCAATAGAGGAAGGTGGTGCTAACCTAGCTAATCCTCCTATCTAGTTATGTCTACGTCTACTTACTTCCAATTACTTCCGGTGGGGTCAAAGTCGAGAGGACAATATTTGGTTAATTCTCCCTAACCTATCAGCAAAGATGCCACCACAGGAGAAGTCAGGTGTCCCCTCATAAGTCATGTTGTTCCTGGTCCCCTAATCCAAGTCATTAAGTACCGCTACATGATAGATTCATAATAGTGAATGCCCGGCCGTTAGGAACTTAGACACGCACCCCCTAATTCTTAAGTTCATCCAAACGATAGGTGATCAGTTGGTCAAATCGCACAAGTAGAAAGGGTCGTCAGTTGGTCATATCTTACCCTTCCCGTCTCAGTCCGCTCACCTAGGGTCAGTTGGTCATATCTCCTAGGCAATTGGCCTCTATCGCCATTCAAAACTACCGAACCAAGGGTGGCTACCAATAAACTATGCATGCATACACTTAGAAATAATTGTACGGAAGTAAAATAAACGCAAACAAAATAATTAAGGAATCATAACTAGGCCAACACCAAAAGGTGCTTAGCCGCTCATATTAATCATGCAAACCGATTCAATATTCAAAGGTACGAAATACATGAATTGAAAGTAAAAGAAATATAAAATGCTAATGCTTATCGTAGGGGAGTGATTTCTCCCTTGGAGACAGCTCTGTATGCTCCTCTAGACCTGCCTTGAGCTTTTTCCCACGTTCTCTGAGTGTTGTGTGTGGAATGGAATGAATAGAAATGCCGGAATTCATGGGGTAACTATAGGCCAGATCTGGGTTACGGCGTAACTTATATAAGAGTTACGCCGTAACCTTCTATTTCTTCGTATTTTGCACTAGATCTGCTGGTTACGGCGTAACCTTAAGAGTGGTTACGCCGTAGTCTTCAATAAACTCGGTTACGTCGTAGTTGATGCAGCAGTTACGGCGTAAGTATGAGCGAAGTGGAACCTCATTTGACCTAATATAGTTACGTCGTAACCTTTGGGAAGAGTTACGCCGTAACTTTCTGATAAGTTGGTTTTCTGAGTCACGCAATAGTTACGGCGTAATGTGAGAGACGAGTTACACCATAACTTCTTCAAAGTAGCATACTGTGATAAATCTTTAGATATTTCTCCAGTTCCGCGTCTCTTTAGCTCCAATGCTCGTAATTTACCTGAAAGTGGAAAACAATGGAAAACAAGCGTAAATCCATATAATTGATATAAATTACAAGTATTATCGGGGGAAATCGACACTTAATATTCAGGACTATTTGATGTTATCAAATATCCCCCCACTTGAATTCTACTTGCCCTCAAGTAGACCTTATTAGAAAGATTCCTAAAAAGATATCTCCCATAACATGGAAAATATGAGTTTACAAATCCCTTATGCTAGAATAAAACAAAGCCGAACACCTCACGAAAGGGAAACAAAACACTCAAATCTCTCAACTATTCTAAGTGTCAATTTCGGGGTGATCACTCAATCGCACAGTAATAGCATGTATTCTATCATAAGCTTGGCGGTTATACAAATCTCCACCACTAGAGTTAAGGGCTAAACAATTCTCGAAGGAAATATGGGTAGACACAACAAAGGTTAAGGGGTGAATCGTCATTACTAACATGTCACGGCGAAGTAGACAAAATCAATGATACATGACCAAATCCATGGCCAAGACACCAAATATTGCTCGCTGCATCACCTAGACACGCTTCATGACTAAAGGGTAGGATAAGACATGGGATATATAATTGGTGTAAAATAAAAAATAAGCAGGTAGTCTAAATCTATAATCAAGTCATCACCACTTACCGTCCGCCCAAAGTTCAAGCTTTGAAGTAAAAAAACCGGATCATGAAATGCAAGGTAGATGTGTCATTAGAGGACGTCGTGATGGACACACTACCTTTTCTCCAACTGTTGGCATAACTACCAACTCAAATCTTCAAATGTGACCGAGGTGGCCTCCTTGATACTAAATCTATGAAGCTCATAACATAGTGCTTATAACATCGCACTTTACAATAACATAACAACTATTTTTTTTAACATAACAATAATAACATAACATAATATCCCCCCACTTGAGATGAACAATGGGAATTCGGAGGGTCTTCAATGATCTTCAGGAATGTTGTCGATGAAAGCGTGATTTTTGAACCTTTCCACTCGAACCTTGAACTTAGGCAAATGATGACTTCCAAATCACAATTAAATACTACAGGGTAGGCTAAGGTGTATAGGTGCATCGAAACAATATATTGGGTAAACAAAATGAAAGGAATGGCTCAGAAGGGTGTATCTAGGGGTATCTTGCACTAAAGATGAGTGCAACAAAATGGTTTCACATGGGGGTCGAAAAGTCGAGGTGACTAATCGATAGACACACAATGGTAGGCTGTTTGGGTGATAATCCAATAATATTGCCTTCTAAAACTGAAAAGTCCAAATACATCGAGCTAACTCAACATACCTTGTCTATGGTCTCGAAATGATGCAAATGCCAAGTTCTAAAGTTTACAAGCTACCGGCATACTCATAATTTGGTGGATTTGGGGTAAAATAGGAAACGGATAAGGCTAATCTCACCATATATATCAAGGGTTGTATGTGCTTGGCTAAGGTCTAATCTAGTTAGGTTAAGAAAAACATGTCAAAATTTTAAAAATGGCATAATTTTTCAAAGTAAACTAGAAAAATGAGGGCCAAATAAAGTTCAAGAGATAACTCTACTCCCGCCCCCAACTTGAATTGTACAAAGTCCCATTTGTACTAAGCATTAAATAAAGGTGAAGAGAAAAGTAGAATTAGAGCGAGAACTTTCCGGAAATTTGTTCCATACAGTAGGAAGGCCCTAGAAAAAGAGACGTGCCTTTGTATAAGCATCATGAACAAAATTCAATCCCTGAAATCACACTACCGACAAACATAATTCTAAAAAAACAAAATGAAAAATGAAAAACAAACTTAACTCACTTTCGTAGGAATCACGGTTGCATTTAGCATATGCAACAAGCCTTTTAAACCACTTGGTGTCCCAAGTGGACGAGTGAAGTCTCGTGAGGGTTTACAAGGAACACACCCACAAAGTTCATTTAAAATACTAATACAAGGTTATTGCGTTTTAAAATGAAAGAATTAAAGCAAAGGAAGGTTATGTCGTAACTCTTTTAAGGGAGTTACGCCGTAACTGGAAAAACCTGACATAAGCTGCAAAGCGAGTGGTTACGGCGTAACCACTGAGATGGTATTACGCCGTAATTGGTAATGCGTCAAGAATTTTGCTGCTAAAAGGTTGGTTACGGCGTAATCACCAAGATGAGTTACGTCGTAACTCTGTTCAGATCAGCAAACAGCAGCAGTAATTACTTCCTCGTTTCCTGCAAAAATAGTTAGAAAACACAAAACCTTACAGAAATGGAAATAAAACAAATGAAAGGGATAATTCAGGTTGTCTCCCGAAAGAGCACTTTTCTTTATTTATGAGTCTTTAAGTTAGACTCAGAGCCGCGGGGCTACTATGGGGGCCTTTGGACTTCCCCGACCTCTTCAATATCTTTCATCAAGTTATGCCTCATCCAGGCGACGTTCCTAGCCGTTTTGAGGTATTCATTAGTTTTGATTTTCCGGATTTTACAAAAAATTTCCTCCGGTCCCAAGTGGTAGCGAGTGAATTCGTATTTTTCCACAATAATAGGTGGTGGTCTCTTGTAGGGAATCCCAAGGAGTTTGCACCTCCTTTGCTCATAAGCTTCGTCGTCGGGATCAGTAAACTCCTCATTATCTTGCAACTCGAGGTAATTTAGAATCCCTTCAATGTCATCATCATCAGAAGTTGTACCTTTGAACCATTCTTCATCGAGCAGATTCTCCACTAGTACGCGCTTGCATTCTTTTTTTTCATCTCTAACCAACTCATTGTCATTCCTAATTGTTTTTCACTCGTGTTGTTGAGACTTTCATTGTTTGAATTTTCTCGATCCATGTACTCCTTCCAAATCTTCTCCTTGGTTAACGTATCCACATGTCCATACTTAATCTTTACCCAACTATCAAATCCTAGGTTGTCCAGCCAAGGCAAACTCGTTCTCTCCTCATCATTGGTTGAGGACCAAAAGAATTCATCTTTTCTTATTCTCCCAGAGCTGCTTCCCCCGTTACACATATCATCATACGGGTTGCATGACGCCCAGAAAATTTTCCCAGGAGATTTTACTTTTTCGCACCAGTGACTGCGTATTTCCTTGTTGTCAGTTTCACTTAAATGCTCATCCATGCAGTAGATGTCTTTATTAGCCACTTCCTTTTTCTGAATGTGCTCCTCGTAATCAATTTTTAGCTTCTTAAGAAGATTCGGGTTAATCTTGGCATCCCCGAATTTTATTGCGTACCAGTCATCAAATGCCAAGTTACCGAACTTTATACAATGTCTTTCACGCTCATGAGGGCATGTCCACTCTTCCTCTCTTTCACTATCCCCGCCGTTGCAATACTCGCGGAAGGGGTTGCATGTAGGCCATGCTCGTGTGGACTCCTCGTCAGTTATGATGACCGGATTACACCAGTGAGTGATAAGTGGCTCTTCTTCATCTTCAAGGGAGAGTTTCTCGAGTCTTTCATCATCAGTATATACAGGCCACATAAATTGGTTATGGTTGATCCTATCCTTATTGCTTCTTCCATCGCAAACCTCATTTCTCGGGTCACATGAGGCCCAAAGATCATACCAATCTCCCTTAGCAACTGGTATCATTTTGCACCAGTGATATTTCTTCTTAGATTTGGGCAGAGGGCACAAGTCAATGTCGTGAGACCATTCGTTTCCTGATTCGTCCACTTCAAGGAATTTTTCTGCTCACGTATCCCAGTTACGCCGTAACTGAGATTCTTGATTACGGCGTAATTCGTTAGAGTCATTTTCCTCAGTATTCTTCATAACCTCGTTATCGCTGTCAAAAACATATTTACGCCGTAACTCATAAGGCAGATTACGGCGTAACTCAGATCTGTCGACGAAATCATCCCCTGAATCCGTATCATTGGCTTGAACCTTCGAGTTATCATCAGCAAAAATCACTTTACATTCCATAGCTGGTTTAGATCCTTCAGGTTTATTGTTATTCATCCTTACTTTTTCACTGAGCTTTTCCACCATGGATTCTAGGTTTTTCAGAGTTGTGTCGTGCTTGGAAAGGTTCCTGTTAGTGTTTTCCTGGAATTCTTTTAACCACTCATCTTGCTCCTTTTGTCTTTGGGCTGAACTTTCCAAGAACTTGTTGATTGTTTCTTCAAGACTGGGCTTTCTTTCTCCATAAGGCCCACGGTTGTAATTTCCACGATATCTGTTATTATTTTGATTATCTCCATAAAAATGACGATTTTCTCCATACTTGGCTTCTTCAATATTTTCTTTGTCGACATGAGGACAATTCTTCGTGAGATGTCCTCCTCCACAGCTTTCACAACCTACTTGGATGGCATGAACGGTTTCTCTGACCTTTAGCATATCTCGACTAAGATTTTCAATTTTACTGGCGATTGCTGCAATTCCGTCAAAACTTCCGCTTTGGTTTCTTTTACTTCCTCCGTCGTACCATTTTTGAGAGTGATCCGCCATTTTTTGAATGGCTGCAATTGCAAGAGTAGGAGTCATGTTCGGGATAGGTCCTTGATAGTCCAGCATTTGCCTTATAGTTACGTTAATTCATTTGTAGAAAATGTTGACCTTCTGCTGGTTGTTCAGATCATGTGTAGGACACTTGTAAAGGAGATCGTTGTATCTCTCCCATGCTTGATACAATGTTTCATCGTCTTCTTGTTTGAAATTATGGATCTCCAAAAGCTGGTTAGAAATCTTCGATGGCGGACAATATCTTTGAATAAAGTGCTTCTTAAGTAGCGCCCAAGTATTAATTGCCCCGGCGGGCAATCTTTCAATCCATCTTCTAGCAGCTCCGGTAAGAGTCATAGGGAATACCCTTAGCATAACAGCATTATGAGACACACCCAGAATGTTGAAAAGGCTTGCAATGTATAGGACATTTTCAACGTGCTCATATGCATCTTCGTCCCTGTTTCTTGAAAAAGGGTTAACACGAAGCTCCCTCATAAATTGGTCTTTGATTTCGAAACGGACATCCGCTCCAATTGCTAGTCTTACGAGATCCAGCCCTTGTTCCGCTCTTGTCAACGCCAAGTATTTCTCAAGAGTGAGGTCATCGATGTTAACAACTTCCATGGTACCTGAAAACTTGAAATATGATCGTGAGAAAAGTTTAAAACGAAATGAAAGACTTAATATTAATCCTAATATAACTCCTCGGCAACGGCGCCAAAAACTTGATGCAGGTTTTATTGACCAGGTTTTAATATTTATAATGTCTCGTTATACCTATGATCTACCCTAGTGCACTAACGGGCAGTGTACCCGGTCGTGTGTAGTGTAGTAATCGGTAAAGCCGAGGTCGTCCCAAGAGCTATGTGTGCTGGATTATTACTAAGTCTAGGTGTCACAGATTAATAAAGGTTTTGATAGGGATTTAATTAATTAAACTACTAAAACAGAATAAAATAAAGCAGATAAATGGTAGAGGGAAATTAATAGAGGAATGTGGTGCTAACCTAGCTAATTCTCCTATCTAGTTATGTCTATGTCTACTTACTTCCAATTACTTCAGGTGGGGTCAAAGTCGAGAGGACAGCATTTGGTCAATTCGCCCTAACCTATCAACAAAGATGCCACCACAGGAGAAGTCAGGTGTCCCCTCATAAGTCATGTTGTTCCTGGTCCCCTAAGCCAAGTCATTAAGTACCGCTACATGATAGATTCATAATAGTGAATGCCCGGCCGTTAGGAACTTAGACACGCACCCCCTAATTCTTAAGTTCATCCAAACGATAGGTGATCAGTTGGTCAAATCGCACAAGTAGAAAGGGTCGTCAGTTGGTCATATCTTACCATTCCCGTCTCAGTCCACTCACCTAGGGTCAGTTGTTCATATCTCCTAGGCAATTGGCCTCTATCGCCATTCAAAACTACCGAACCAAGGGTGGCTACCAATAAACTATGCATGCATACACTTAGAAATAATTGTACGGAAGTAAAGTAAATGCAAACAAAACAATTAAGGAATCATAACTAGGCAAGCACCAAAAGGTGCTTAGCCGCTCATATTAATTATGCAAACCAATTTAATATTCAAAGGTACGAAATACATGAATTGAAAGTAAAAGAAATATAAAATGCTAATGCTTATCGTAGGGGAGTGATTTCTCCCTTGGAGACAGCTCCGTATGCTCCTCTAGACCTGCCTTGAGCTTTTTCCCACGTTCTATGAGTGTTGTGTGTGGAATGGAATGAATAGAAATGCTAGAATTCGTGGGATATTTATAGGCCAGATCTGGGTTACGGCGTAACTAATATAAGAGTTACGCCATAACCTTCTATTTCTTCGTATTTTGCACTAGATCTGCTGGTTACGGCGTAACCATAAGAGTGGTTACGCCGTAGTCTTCAATAAACTCGGTTACGTCATAGTTGATGCAGCAGTTACGGCGTAAGTATCAGCGGCGTGGAACCTCATTTGACCTAATATAGTTACGTCGTAACCTTTGGGAAGAGTTACGCCGTAACCTTCTGATAAGTTGGTTTTCTGAGTCACGCAATAGTTACGACGTAATGTGAGAGACGAGTTACGCCGTAACTTCTTAAAAGTAGCATACTGTGATAAATCTTTAGATATTTCTCCAGTTCCGCGTCTCTTTAGCTTCAATGCTCGTAATTTACCTGAAAGTGGAAAACAAGCGTAAATCCATATAAATGATATAAATTACAAGCATTATCGGGGGGAATTAACACTTAATATTCAGGACTATTTGATGTTATCACCGATTAAACTTCGTTTTAAAATATTTAGATGTGTATGTTGGACATTGATAGATAGATATGTAAATGTGTAATGGAAAGATAAAGAGTAAGAAACACATAACCACGACGCGAGTGTTTATAGTGGTTCGGCTACAAGGACACCTTCCTTGCCTTACTCCACTCCCCGAGTCACCTACTCGAGAGTTTGTAATCACTACACGACACCAACTCCTTGTGGCGGAGAAGCCTTCACAACGTTGCCTACTCTTTTTCCTGTACTAGGCTAGACACCGGGTTCTTCCACAAGGTAGAACCACACCTATCATAACCTCGCCTACACTTTATCCTGTACAAGGCTAGATACCGAGTTCCATTACAAAGGAGGAACTACTACCTAACACTACACAACACCTATCCGAAAAGGAGACTCATCACTCCTTATTACAACATCAACAAGGATATCAATATCCTTGGATACACCCTATCTCTATTTGTACTTCGATACACCTTATCGATTGTACACCCTTGGCATTCTTCACTAATGCCTTTGACACGGACGTTCGACACCTTTCACTAATGTCTTCCTCTTGACTCTTTTGACATCCTTCACTAATGCCTTCGACACGGACGTTAAGCACCTTTCACTAATGCCTTCGTCTTGAATCTTTTGGCATCATTCACTAATGCCTTCGACACGGACGTTAAGCACCTTTCACTAATGCCTACGTCTTGACTCTTTCGGCATCCTTCACTAATGCCTTCGACACAACACTTCTATGAAGAAATAAAGAACTATCAACAAGAGAACCTCAGTAGTCTTGATCATGACGAAGCACGGCAACTCATGGACTTGAGCTTGCTCGACTTCAAGAGGTGGTGATCTCGCCTTTAAGAGGAACCTAGAGAATCACACAAAAACAAAACACAAACTACATAGAGAGATCCTTAGGATCTGAGGTTAGAAGGTTTACAATACTAGGAGAAAGTATGTGTGGGAGTGACAACCCAAAATGAAGAAATGGCTCACTATTTATAGAGGAAAATAGCCTATTGTTCCACGGATCCCACGGATCCCTTACTTGAGGGATCCGTCCAGTGTAAACTCGGGGAACCGTGAGACGCTCCTCTTTTCCCATGGGTTTTGGGTCATGGGTCATGGGTTATGGGTCATGGGTCCTAGACTTTGGACCATGGGTATCCAAGTAGATACAATGTATCTAGTCCATAGGTCATGGGTTAAATCCATGGGTCATGGATAATACCCATTCATGACTTATGCATGATGTCATGCAATGGGTTATGGGTTATGCTCCATGGGTATGGGTCATGGACTTTGGGTTATACCCATCTACATTCAATGTATTTGGTCAATGGATCAAATACTTAAACTTCTACCCATTATAATACATACTAATTTATGTATATATCTACCCAATATGTAAACACTAGTTGTTGTATTACTAAATCATAAAATCACTATTACTTGTTTAGTGTTTTATGTGAAAACGTAAGTGTGTTAGTAAACTATTGGTTCAAACCATTTACGTATTTTATTTGTTTCGTTAAAATGATTTTACGTTTGTTATCGACAAAACATTAGAAGATCGTAAAATATAAATAAACGTTTTTACGGTTTATTTGTATTAACAATCTCCCCTTTTTGTTGATGACAAAACATAAAATTATTTTAAGGAAAAAACTAAAAATTCGTAAAAGTTTGAATTGGAGTTTTTACTCTCTTCTCCCCCTTTTTGTCGAAACAAAAAGAGCGTCGAAAAGAAACTAACACATTGTTTTAAGAAAAACATGTAAAAAAAAGGAAAAAGTAAAAATATAGAGAGCAAGTGACGGGAAATTTTCTCGTCTTAGCTCCCCCTTAACGAGTCCATCCCTTTGTGAGGGCGTCAAGTAAGAAGAAATACTAGACTAGTGCATTGCAACTATGTTTGCAAATGGTTTCGTCTTTGTGAAGAATATGCTCCCCCTTGATGATTGCAACTTTGCAAAGGGACGTCATGTAACGTAATCCTAATGTGAAATATATTGCAAATGATTTTGCAATATATTGCTTTGACACGAAACTCCCCCTAGCTTAGAGTGTCAAAGTCTTCATGTGTATATTGAAAGTCTACAAAACAAAGGTTAGAAAACAAGTATATAATGTATATTTTCCTGCAAATAGGACTCAAGTTAGTAGTAAACAAGTCTTCTGTTGCACGGTTCCCTCCTTGGAGGGATCCGTCTAGGCAAAACAGAGGGATCCATCTGTCTGAAAGTTTGAGACAGCAATGGTGATGTGAGCAAATGATGTCAACATCAAAATGAAATATGTAATATTGCAACAAACATATACTCAAGACAATATTGCATAAAACATGTAATATCATTCAATAAAAATGCGAGAGATGATCTACAAATCTCTAAAACTAAGAGAATGATTTAACCATGTAATACATTTTCTACTAATTCTAATAAGTGACCAACAACTTAAAAGGCATTATTGTACTTGAATCTAAGGATGAGTAGACTTGTTGATTTGGTCCAATCGTTCAAGAAGATGATTAAACATGAAATGCAACTCATTTTGTACTTCTTGAACAAGTCCTTGGGTGATTAGACTTGAAATTGCTGAGGTGGGATTCTAACATTAGGACTTCTTACGGGTGATGACTCGGTGGATGATATCTCATGGACCATATGAGTATTCCTTTTGGATGAACCTTTAGTTGAAGAATTCTTGCTAGACGCTTTAGTCATAGTGAAGTTGAGGATGTAGTAGGAGTCTTCAACTACTGATTTTTAGGATTGTGGTAAGAGTGGTGACTTAAGCTCTCAAGAGTGTTTGGTTTATAAGGGATGAATTTGAATTAATGAATTAAATTCATGTCCACTAAGAAAATTTGGCATGCACCAAGGTCAACTATGGTGTTGTTCAGCTCTAGGGAATCATTAAATGGTAAGCAAAAATTTCTAGATTACCAAAGATGGTTTGAATTTTGAAAGAAAAGCTGATTAGAAGTTCTTTGTAGACACGGATCCGTCTGGTTATAAACCAGGGATTCGTCTGTCAGACAGAAATATGGTGAAGTGATTATGCTCTTGTAAGGTCTAGTGCCTATAAATCTTGAGGGTTTGACTTTCCTTAGATGTCTTAAGTGATAGATGACTTAAATGTCCAACCACAAGGAGTGAGGATACTTAATGATGGTATTGGGTAGGAAAATGGACTTTTTGAGAGTGTAACTAAATTTTTAAGGATGATACTCATTGATTTGAGTATGAAAAATGATGGCAATTGATCCTAGAGATCAGATGATGACTTAAGAGAAATTTGAAAAATTCCTAAAAAATGGAAAGAAATGAAAAACTAGTTTTAAGCCTATTTTAAGGTAAGGATGACTAAAATTAATTTGCTAAAATTGAGATAAATATCAAGCTAAGTGTTTTGAGATGTGAGGAACAATGTGTGAGCATTGGAGCGGAAATATGGTGAGTTTTGGTGAGTTGATAAATCAAAAAGCACTTTGAATTTAACCCTAAGTTAGCTACGGATGAGTGTGAGACCTACTAAACTTGAGGAAGACTTAAGTAATCTTAAAGAATCATGTTTAGCTAGAATGATGTGATCTAGGGGACAGGTTTGATGTAAAATGAACTGTATCTGGTATCTGTTTGCCCCGGATCCCACGGTTCCCTCATTTGAGAGATCCGGCTAGTTATAGCCCAGGGATCCGGCTACTGCTGACCAGTAGCTTCTCAGCAATTGTGCAGTTTTTGCACTCTTAGAAAATGCTTATCCTAATCATTTCTACAATCAGTAAACACATGTAAACAACAAGTATAACGCATAGCAAGTGGGGAGAACTAAAAGGTAATTAAAAATGAGTGATAACAACTACTTGAATAGGATCAAGTCGTCGTAAAATCTCATTTTACTAGTTCCTAAGTTAAAGTGTCTAATGCCAAACCATGGCAATTCCTACAAGCTACATCCTAATCTACATAAATATTGTTAAGATATTTACAGGCCATTGTTTTAGAAATTGTTTTCACAAATTAAGGTCCTATGACCTTACCTTCCATCCACACCTTCATCCATTTCACTCCCGTCTTCATCTCCATCTGCATCCCTTTCACTCTTCATCCCACCATCTCTACTTCTTCTTCTTCAAGAAGTTGGCAAAGCACTTGAATATCCCTTTAGTTTTTTGCCACTCTTGTGATAGGCTTGGAATATCCGGTAATTGATTGATGTAATCTAAAGTGTCAAGATCGGTGTTACCAAGGGGATTGCTACTTCCTTCTCCTTCTCTTTGTCTTTCCCTTTCATCCGATGAATCCGTTAGTGGGTGAGGTCTCTTGCCATCCACCATGATCCTTGTAGTCTTTCCATCGGATAGCGGTACCATGACCTTGTTGCAAAAACTATGATCAAAGGAATAAGGAGAAGGTTCTAAAGCAAAGATGAAGTTTGCTAGATGGGTCAGGAGCATTGCATAAGGGAGTACCATCTTGTCCATGCTTTTCACACTCGCCATCCTTTTTATCATGTAATAAGCGAGGTTGAAGTGAGTGCCGGTCACAAGGCAATAAATCATATAGCTCAAGCATGCACTGGGGTGATCTTTGTTACCTCCCAAGAAAAGCACATTCTCCCTTACCACGAGTTCCCATTTCTTGTACAACGGGAACATTTCTGAAAGCTCCATTTGAAATGGATCCCTATAGATCACCTTGGAGTTTCTCGTGACCCTTGATGGAGATGTTCTTTCCATGAAGACGGTATCCCTTACCGTGGTTGCTTCCGGGATTCTCGTGAAGTATGCTTCATGATGATCTACCATGTCATGTAGCTCCGCCAAAGACCATTCGTTGGAATACATGCACACTCCTTGATATGGTACACAGAGTATCCTTCCAAATTCTACAAGAGAAAGGGTGTACTCATGCTCATTGATGATGAAGGCTATTGAGATGGTCCCGTCTTCATTCCTAACGATTCTCATTGTCTTGTAAAATTCAAGCACGAACACCAAAAAAATTTGCTCGTTAATGTCCAAGAGGCAATCAAAGTTAATTCCTCCAAAGACTTGTCGGATGTTGGTGTTTACGAGGAATTATGGTTTAACCACACGGCCTTCATGGAAAAGCCTCTTTTCTAGCAATTTGAAAGCTTTCCTATCCTCCGGGCTTAGGCCTTCCTTACGATGGTACATTGGGATGTAGTGGGCGGTATCATGGTAATCTTGTTGGCGGTTGCTAGGCATGATTGTTCCTATACAACAAGACCACAGTGTGGTGTTGATTGTGTGAATGGTAACCAAATGGGATTGATCACAATTTTGCTCAAAACATCTTTATTGAATTCAAGGAATGAGTTTAATTTGTATTAACAATGTTAATTCTTTGATTTAGATTATCTTAGAAACAATGTGGTAACAAATTGTGACAAACCCATTTGAGCTCAACTTCTAAAGATGAAAATTGTAATCCTAGGAATCAAGGAATGGAAATAACAATGTAGTGAAGATTATACTTAAACAAGAGATTGTTTTTCTTGAAGAAGATGATCAATTTGCTCCTGTGAACAGTAACTAGGTTTATGTTCGTGAGTCTTGATAGAGAAAGTGGGTAGTGGAACTTCCACAATGATCATTTCTTACTTATGTTGTCTTCTGTTGCACGGATCCCTTGTATTAGGGATCTGGCTAGTTCAAGCTCAGGGATCCGGCATATCAGCAATTTGACAGCTTAAGTGATCCTTAATAATTTTGGTTTGGGAGCTTAAGTGATCCGGCATATCCCTAGGATCGATGTTAATGCTCTATAACTTATGGTTTGGGGTTTTGACGGGTTATACTAGTCCTATTTGACGAGGTTCCCTTTTTATAAATAAATCTTAATTCTTTGGGAAGTTTTCAAAAATTATGATAAAATATCATTTTATCATAATGTAAGAAATTTCACATGGATACTTATTGACAAAGATGAATTGTCAATAATCCTTATGTGAGAAGTGATGATCAAGGCTCTTGAATAGCCGAGATATCATTATCACTCGTTTGTAATTTTTTTTTATAGAGATCAACGAAGAATACTATTCTTGATGATTAGTTCAATATATATAAGTACTTTGGTGATTATTAAGAGAGCGTAAAGATACTACTAAAACACAAAAAAAAAATTATCTTATTAATTTATCTAGAAAGAGAATAAAAAAAATTATTTGTAGTTTATTAAATATCATACCTTTGCTAAATATTCTTTTTAAGGAAAGAAGTATTTAGAGAGAAATACTTCATGATCTTCTTAGGATGCCCAAATCCAAGTATGTAGAATTCTCAACAAGAAAAATATTAGAACGATCTATCATTGTCCAACATTATAAAATATGATGATTTTAAAACGTGACCTTTTGTTTTTAAGGAAGTTCCTTCCTTGTAGTTTTCAAACATACATAGATCGTGTTAAGTTTTTAAAAGTACAATATACTTTTAAGAAACTTGGTAACTAAGCTCTGATGCATATTGTCGAAAACTAGAAGGGGGGGGGGTTGAATAGTTTTACCGATTAAACTTCGTTTTAAAATATTTAGATCGAGTTATGTCAATCTATTTATATGTAAATGTTGGACATTGATAGATAGATATGTAAATGTGTAATGGAAAGATAAAGAGTAAGAAACACATAACCACGACGCGAGTGTTTATAGTGGTTCGGCTACAAGGACACCTTCCTTGCCTTACTCCACTCCCCGAGTCACCTACTCGAGAGTTTGTAATCACTACACGACACCAACTCCTTGTAGCGGAGAAGCCTTCACAACGTTGCCTACTCTTTTTCCTGTACTAGGCTAGACACCGGGTTCTTCCACAAGGTAGAACCACACCTATCATAACCTCGCCTACACTTTATCCTGTACAAGGCTAGATACCGAGTTCCATTACAAAGGAGGAACTACTACCTAACACTACACAACACCTATCCGAAAAGGAGACTCATCACTCCTTATGACAACATCAACAAGGATATCAATATCCTTGGATACGCCCTATCTCTATTTGTACTTCGATACACCTTATCGATTGTACACCCTTGGCATTCTTCACTAATGCCTTTGACACGGACGTTCGATAACTTTCACTAATGTCTTCCTCTTGACTCTTTTGACATCCCTCACTAATGCCTTCGACACGGACGTTAAGCACCTTTCACTAATGCCTTCGTCTTGACTCTTTTAGCATCCTTCACTAATGCCTTCGACACGGACGTTAAGCACCTTTCACTAATGCCTACGTCTTGACTCTTTCGGCATCCTTCACTAATGCCTTCGACACAACACTTCTATAGAGAAAGAAAGAACTATCAACAAGAGAACCTCAGTAGTCTTGATGATGACGAAGCAAGGCAAATCATGGACTTGAGCTTGCTCGACTTTAAGAGGTGGTGATCTCGCCTTTAAGAGGAACCTAGAGAATCACACAAAAACAAAACACAAACTACATAGAGAGATCCTTAGGATCTGAGGTTAGAAGGTTTACAATACTAGGAGAAAGTATGTGTGGGAGTGACAACCCAAAATGAAGTAATGGCTCACTATTTATAGAGGAAAATAGCCTACTGTTCCACGGGTTCCACGGATCCCTTACTTGAGGGATCCGTACAGTGTAAACTGGGAGAACCGTGGGACGCTGCTCTTTGCCCATGGGTTTTAGGTCATGGGTCATGGGTTATGGGTCATAGGTCCTAGACTTTGGACCATGAGTATCCAAGTAGATACAATGTATCTAGTCCATGGGTCATGGGTTAAATCCATGGGTCATGGATAACACCCATTCATGACTTATGCATGATGTCATGCAATGTGTTATGGGTTATGCTCCATGGGTATGGGTCATGGACTTTGGGTAATACCCAACTACATTCAATGTATTTGGTCAATGAGTCAAATACTTAAACTTCTACCCAATATATTACCCATTATAATACATACTAATTTATGTATATATCTACCCAATATGTAAACACTAGTTGTTGTATTACTAAATCATAAATCACTATTACTTGTTTAGTGTTTTATGTGAAAACGTAAGTGTGTTAGTAAACTATTGGTTCAAACCATTTACGTATTTTATTTGTTTCGTTAAAATGATTTTACGTTTGTTATCGACAAAACATTAGAAGATCGTAAAATATAAATAAACGTTTTTACGGTTTATTTGTATTAACACATTGATAGTGAACGAGGGCGCCAAGTCGAGTGGTATAGGGTCTCCATATTATGCCAACGTATTGAATGCTGATGCGGACACAAATGTTTCCTTAGCTGATAAGATTTGTAACATTGAAAAACAAATGTTGGAAGGTAAACTTTTGATATTGGGTGACGATGGGAAGCCATTGAACACAGGAGGAGCAAAGATGAGTAACGCTGAATCTAGCACTAACGGTGAACCAAGTAATAAATTGATAACTTTTGTACCTTAATAGCCTCAGATGGTAATGGGGCTGATGTTGCTATTCCCATAAAATTTTCCCTAGAGGTCGAGGAACGTTTCGAGAATTCTTTATATGGGTTTTTTTGGGTAACACAGTTGCGTATCCACTGGTTGAAAACTATGTTAAGAATGTATTGGTTTAGTGGTCACCCGCATGGCCTATAAAACATGCAATAGCAGAAAATAAACACATAAAGGACATGCAGCCAAAATTCTAATAGCCATATCTCCTAATCAGAAATATAACCTAACTAAACACGTATGAAGAGTGTTTATAGAAGACTTATCATACAGTAACCTAATCTTTATGACCAGTCTGCGAGTGGAATCAACTTCTTCTTTCTTTTCTTTATTGGATCGATCAGTGTAGGGTTTTATGGGAGAAAACCTAGACTTGGGTCACGTCAGGTATCCACTAAATGCACACGTAGAACTAGGGCTTGAACCTATGCAAGCTAGGCGAGTACGAAATCGGGTAACTAGTCAACAAGAGGATGTCAACTAGATGTAGTCAACTAGCAAAATTCGACTAAGGGATTTATCCTTTGGTAGAACAATCATGGGAGAGGGAGGAGAAGAGGAGGATTTTAGGGATAGTTGGCGTGTTATATGAATCCCTAGAATTTCCTTTGTATTTATAGGATACTTAGGAGAGTTTGACAAGGATTAGGATACCTCCTTAATTATCCCTTAAGTGTTCCAAGTTTGACAAAAAGTTAAACCTCCCTTTATAAGGTTTGGCTGACCTTTATAAACCCAAAGGGTTTACGGTTTTGTATTTTACACATAAAGATATTTATCTCCGATAAATACATATACTTTGGATAATTACCATTTTACCCCTTTAATGAAAATACTACGGGATTTTCATTTCCTCAATACTCTTATCTCAAATCTCAATTCGTAACTCGTCTCTCATTTCCACTTGCTTTTTTATTTCATGTGCATTGGTATGACCCTTCAGCGTTTTTGTGAAAGCCAGCAGTGAAAGATGTTATTTATATGCACATAATCCTTTCAGACTTCTACTTGTGCAGAGGAACAATGTAAGAACCACTTTCACGATACCAAGTGGTCGCAAGCAATAGATTGAAGTACCCAGCTCACGGAAACCAATTCAATACCTAAAGTAGTGATTTCCTCAACTTAACATCCCCAGCTGAGTCCAGGTATGTGACTATATCCTTTCGCACTTTATCAATATTTTTAGAAAGTAGCTGGCATGGATATGTTAACCTTGATACTTTCATCCTTTCTTGTTCTCATGAATGATTTGTCTCCCATAGAGATTTGAGGCACTTTTGTTGTACGATCGTACTTTCATAAATCATTACACACTCAAGGACCTCGGAAAAAATATCCTTCTCTAGTCTATTTCAACTTGGAGCAACAAATTGCCATCTCGGTCAATAAGCTATCTTTCCTGACCTCCCTATGAGTCCAACATGAGCACACAACGTTACACTGTTAAATACTCAATAAAAAATAAAGTCGAATAACCTAATACCTCAAGTAATTGGGATAGCCCGCCACGATTCAAGTACGCCATTAACTAATTAATCTATGTGGTTGCCTCTCAATCACGGTCACGTCTAACATTTTGCTCAACAAAATGCATGTGAGATTCAGCGGTCCCTGGAATGCTCCCTCTTTCACAATAGTTGTTGTCATTATTTCGGTCTCCCACCGTGATAATCAGCAATGGACCCTTTTAGAATAAAATATCTTTCAATCACATATTCAATATATGCTAAGTAGAATCTCATAGTAACGTCTCATCTGATTTGCACGAGTTTACAACATTACTTCCGGCTCTCGGCGATTTATTTAACTCATATCAAAAAGTGTTGGGAGTTTGTAACACCCCCGAAAATCTTAATGACAGCGGAAGACTAATTCGGGTGTTACTTGAATGGAGATCATAGTCAGTAATTATAGAAAACGACTCAAAAGTGACGTTTTATTAAAATAGTTATCATTCATCGAAAACTCATAGTTTGTTACAAAATATTGTAGTTAGATCAAGTGTTTTTCCCAAAAGAAAGATCATGAGTTTGAAAGAAATGATAACTTTTATGTTTTACACCACCAGATAAGCCTTGCCATGCCCCGTTCCGCACCTTGGTCATAATCTTCACTGATTACCTGAGATAACATGCTTAAAAAGGTCAACAAAAATGTTGAGTGAAGTCCATAGGTTTAAAATAAGTTGACACAAGTATAAGATCATGATCATTGTAAACTAACAATATCATAAGAAAAATCACAGATTATTATGCGCTAATCTCATGAAACCAAGACTCAACTGCATACACCGAATTACCAGTGTACGTAAGTATGCCCCAAAGGAGGTAATAGCCAATTACCTAAAGAAATTCGATATGGTGCGCCCCGGTTATTTCTCTATAACCGAAACGGGGTTCGTTAATCCCCATAGTACTATTCACGATATCTACGTTCACTCACGGTGACTAATGGTTCATGATCAGGGGACTTGTGGCTAAATACTTAGGCAGTACCAATAATCAAGAAGATGTAGCATTTATGAAAAACCTTGTGTTCTAGTTTAGAGCATGTATCTCCCTCGCGGGGTTTGCAAAAATAAAGTAAAAGCGAGGCTATGAACTCACCTTGATGATAATGCACACGCAAAAATAGATCAAGCACAATGTAGCGGAGGTTCCAACTCGAAACCTAAAATGATGAGATGGCGAGTCTCAGTAAATGAGCATTTTGGTTCGCGACCAAAATAATAGAGCATTGAATATTCTTATTCAATAGATCATTGGATTGTCCAATCCAATAGTGTGCGATCGTGATTAACGTTTTAAGTTAATTTATGTGCTACATTGCCTTAATTAATGATCCTCACTTTCGCATAAGTGAAATGTTCCCCCGTTGTGATTTTAGTAAATTCGTTGATCATTTTAGCGTATTTAGATTCCCCGAGTATTTTATCAAAATAAGTATACTTTTACATATACTCAGTTATTTTCTAATAAATATATATTTACATATTCATTTATACATGAAATAAGTTTATCATTATTCGAAAATATTACACTCATGTGATCAAAATACTCATTTTTACAAGGCTATAATGAAATCATAAGTTTTGCTAAACTTTTCTCAAATTTACACTTTTTACCCTCGAGTTACAAAAAGTACAAGTTTAGTCCTTGGACTTTTAGAAAATGACACTTTCCACCCGAATTATATTTCATACCAAAACTTTCAGAAATGATAACTTTAACCCTTGGTAAAACTGAATTTACAAAAACAGCCCTCCAAGTTTATTTTTATACGTTTTAAACTTTAACTTTTCCAAATGTACACTTTTCACCCTAAACTTTAATTATAACTAGTTTAGGCTAATTACACATTCGGTCCTTGTGGTTTCCATGCGTGCGCATGCACGTAAAAGTTGCCCCTTATACTTTCGAAAACAGCATTAATAGTCCCTAGACTTTTATAAAACACTTATTATACGTATAAAATGACCCTTTACTTTAGAAAACTTTCCACTTTCTACCCATAAACTACTCGTTTTGCAATTCAAGTCCGAAATTCCTTTTTAACATACGAAAACTTTACAAAACTTTTACAAGCTTATTCCTAGCTTATTTTTAGAGCTTATTAGCTTATTACTAATTCATTGGGCCAGGTTGGGCTCTCGTTGGACTTAGTTTAGGCTAGATGGGCTTTCAGTTTGGGCTTCAAGCCCATTAGTGTTTACGTGAGGGATAAATGGGTACGAGGGGTTCTAAGGATTTGTGATGTGTTTTTCGACATGTATTACAAGTTTTAACAAGAAATTAGTGAGTGGCTATGTGTTGAAGGTTGTTTATTTCGTGTTTCATGATAAATACTAGCGTAGAAAAGGTGCGCTTAATGTTTTAATGTGTGATATCTAAAGTGTAAACAATAAATAAAATGGAAATGGGTCGGGAATGACTTACAATCACTCTTACGAGTGGTGATGATCGATGAGATGGTGTTTCCAATCCTACCCCGTGTTCTCCTTATAATGCTACTCGTCTTAAATGTTTACCCAAGTTTCTCCTAGCTTTCACCTTGCAATGTTTTCTTTTCCTTTTTCGACTTCCACAGTGCACGATTTCTTTAGTGTAGGTTGAGGGAGTTTGTGAGTTGTGTGAGTTTAAGTGAGCTAGTGGGTGGTGAGACTTTGCTAAGTGATTAGAGTAGTTTATAAAGGGGAAGAGAGTATGGCATTCTTAACATTTTACTCTTAGCTTTCCTAATCCTAGGTTTTATTTGTCACATGCTTCATTGAACTTGGTCATGTTTGTGAAATGTTGCTAGACGTGGGATTTGAGTTCTAAGCATGCCATGGCTTGTCAAGTCATTAGAAACATGATATCCACTGGGTCTTGGAGTCAAAGCTAGGTCAAAGTGGGTTTAGGTTATTAAATTATCATTTGTAGGGTGGCTAAGTATGGTGGTTTGTCTCCTTTGTTCACTCTCACACGACAACACAAAGAAATCAAAGGGAAGTGCTTTTGTTTTTAGTTTGGTACCCTTGGCTAGTTTGATTTCGTTTCTCGTTCGGTTACAAAAGAGAGAAACACAAAACATATTAACATCAATCTTCTAATACATGTACATGGGCTAGGTGATATGAACGAGGCCCAAAGCAAAAATATGGGTGGGTTGGGCTCGTGTTCTAGGTCGGTTGAAGACAAGGTCCACTTGAATTGGTAGTTTTGTTGGGCTCAAGTTAGCTAGCGAGGCCCAAAGTGTTATCGGTGTGGGCTTGGTCCGGTTGAAAGGCCCATTAACGAGTTGGGTTGGGTTACGGGGTGATATAAAGTCCAATGAGTTCCGAGGCCCGATACGAATTTTATATATTTTTGTTATATTTAAATTCGTAATTTTTACAAATATTTACGTATTCATTACGTATATTAAGGTTATCAAAGTCGTGGGGAATTTTATTTAGATCACAACGGTATCTTTTATGAATGCTCAAGCTGCGTTGATCATGCATATGCCAAATGATATGCAAATGTGATGTTTAGAAAATTTCATGACGAAATAAATCATGCTTAATTTCTGATTAAAGCGTTAAGTACATTGAAATTTTCCGGGAGCTTACAGTACCTACCCCTTAAGAGAACCGCGTCCCGCGGTTAAACTCGCAGAGGCTGTCATGGGTGATCTAGATGAACAGGTGGGGATACTTGGAACGCATTACATCCTCACGCTCCCAGGTGAACTCTGCACCTCGTTTCTTATGATTCCATCAAACTTTAACGATAGGAATGCGGCTTTGCTTAAGCCTCTTAACTTCTCTGTCCATGATCTCGATGGGTTCTTCGACAAAGCTAAGTTTGTCATTGAGTTGGATGTCCTTGAGAGGTACGACTAGAGTTTCATCCGAAAGACACTTCTTAAGATTTGAGACATGGAACGTGTCATGTACTCGGCTAAGTTCTTCGGGAAGATCGAGTTTATATGCCACTGGACCAATTCTTTGAAGAATTTTGAATGGTCCGACGTATCGAGGTTTGAGCTTTCCTCGTTTTCCAAATCTGACCATCCCTTTCCAGGGTGATACTTTGAGCATTACACGGTCTCCGACTTGGAATTCCATTGGTTTTCTTCGAACATCTGCGTAGCTCTTTTGTCTATCTCGAGCTGCTTGCAATCTTTGCCGAATTTGCATTATCTTTTCTGTTGTCTCTTGGACAATTTCGGGGCCTGTAAGTTGTACTTCTCCAACTTCCGCCCAGCAAACTGGTGATCGGCATTTTCTTCCATAGAGTGCTTCAAAAGGAGCAGCTTTAATGCTGGCGTGATAACTGTTATTGTAAGAGAATTCAGCCAGAGGTAAGTGCTTATCCCATCCTTTTCCAAAATCAATCACACATGCTCTTAGCATGTCTTCCAGAGTTTGGATCGTTCTTTCACTTTGTCCATCTGTTTGAGGATGGTACGCGGTACTCATATCTAAGTTGGTACCCATGGCTCTTTGAAGCGTTTGCCAAAATCTTGAGGTGAATCGGCTATCACGGTCAGATATGATAGAGATTGGTACACCGTGACGAGAAACAATCTCTTTGATGTACAGTCTAGCGAGTGTAATCATCTCGTCGTTCTCCTTGATTGGCAAGAAATGAGCGGACTTTGTAAGACGGTCTACAATAACCCAAATGGTGTCAAAACCATTAGAAGTTTTTGGCAACTTTGTGATGAAGTCCATTGTGATTCTTTCCCATTTCCACATAGGAAGTTCTGGTTGAGTTAGCAATCCAGATGGCTTTTGATGTTCAGCTTTAACTTTCAAGCATGTCAAACATTTATTGGTGTATACAGCGATATCAGCCTTCATATTAGGCCACCAGTACAAAAGCTTTAGATCTTGATACATCTTGTTGGGACCATGATGTATGGAATACTTCGATTTATGTGATTCATGCATGATGAGTTCTCGGATACCTCCAAAGAGTGGAATCCAACTTCGATTCTTGAAACATAGCGTTCCGTCCGTTCTCTTCACAAATCCATTCTCATTCTCCGGCATGCCATAAATCTTCTCATTCGGCCTATTTTCTTCCTTAAGGGCTTCGATCTGAGCTTCAAGAATTTTCGATGGTAGGGGTGAATTGATTACCATTCCCAATGATCTCACTCTAAGTGGCTTAGGGCGATCTTTTCTGCTCAAGGCATCGGCAACAACGTTTGCCTTTCCAGGATGATAATGGATCTCGCAGTCATAATCACTAAGCAATTCGAGCCAGCGACGTTGACGCATATTCAGTTCCTTTTGATCTAAGATGTGTTGAAGACTTTTGTGATCAGTGTACACTATACATTTGGTTCCGTACAAATAATGTCTCCATAATTTGAGTGCAAATACCACGGCGCCAAGTTCTAGATCGTGAGTAGTATAATTCTTCTCATGAGTTTTGAGTTGTCGTGACGCATAAGCAATCACCTTGTTCCTTTGCATGAGAACAGCGCCTAAACCCATGTGTGAAGCATCACAATATACTACAAAATCTTCGGCTCCTTCCGGTAGTGCCAAGATAGGTGCTTCGCAAAGTTTGTTCTTTAGGAGTTGAAAAGCTGATTCTTGATCGTCTCCCCATTCGAATTTCTTCGTTTTCTGGGTTAACTCGGTCAATGGTTTAGCTATTTTCGAGAAACCTTCGATGAATCTTCGATAATAACCAGCAAGTCCTAAGAATTGACGAATTTCAGTGGGGTTAGTGGGTATTGGCCAATTCTTAACAGATTCAATCTTTGCGGGATCCACATGGATTCCTTCACTGTCGATCACATGACCAAGAAATTGGACTGTCTCAATCCAAAAGTCACACTTGGAAAACTTTGCGTACAATTTTTCATCCTTGAGTAACTTCAGGACAGTCTTCAGGTGTTCCGCATGTTCTTCTTTATTACGAGAGTAGATAAGAATATCGTCGATGAACACAATGACGAATTTATCCAGATTTGGTTTGCATACTCTATTCATGAGGTCCATAAATACAGCAGGTGCATTAGTTAAACCGAATGGCATTACTTGGAATTCATAATGGCCATATCGAGTTCTAAATGCGGTCTTGGGTATATCTTCTTCTCTTACCCGTAACTGATGATATCCAGATCTTAAATCAATCTTCGAATATACACTCGAGCCTTGTAACTGATCAAACAGATCATCGATTCTTGGTAAGGGATAGCGGTTTTTGATTGTGAGCTTGTTCAATTCTCTATAATCGATACACATCCGGAATGATCCATCTTTCTTCTTAACGAATAATACCGGTGCCCCCCAGGGTGAGGAACTTGGTCTAATGAATCCTTTCTCAGATAGCTCTTCTAGTTGTTTGGATAACTCTTGCATTTCTGAGGGCGCTAAACGGTACGGTGCTCGTGCTACAGGAGTAGCTCCAGGAATAAGATCGATTTGAAATTCGACTTGTCGAGCAGGTGGGAGTCCAGGCAAATCTTCTGGAAACACCTCAGGATATTCCTTGATTACAGGTACATCCTCTAGTCGTTTCTCTTCCGACTTCTTTTCCGTTACTTGAGCTAAGAAGGCATAACATCCTTTTTCCATGTACTTTATTGACTTCGCGCAGGATATGATACTTAAGTACTTTCTACTTTGATCTCCTTGGATGACTAAGGTTTCACCATTGATCGGGATATGAACGGTTTTCTCGTCACAAACAATCCTAGCACGGTGTTTGGACAACCAATCCATGCCAATTACGACATCGAAACTTCCAAGTTTGATTGGCAAAAGATCTATGAGGAACGAGTGATCTTGTAATAGAATAGGACAATTACGGATTACGGTGTTGGTTCCTATTATTTTCCCATTGGCAAGTTCTATCTCATAAGTTGTATCTAAGGCGATTGGGGATATTTCAAGTAATGGTGCAAAAGTAGTAGATACAAAACTCTTATCTGCTCCCGAATCAAACAAGATTTTTGCAGAATGATTGTTAAGAGAATACGTACCCGTCACTAGAGGTGCACAAAAACCGGTTTTTACCGGTTTTCGGTTTTCCAAAAACCGGTTTTTAAAAAACCGGTTTTGCCGAAAATCAGTTTCGGTTTTTTTGGTTTTTCCGGAATCGGTTTTTTTCGGTTTTAAATGTTCGGAATCGGTTTTTTTCGGTTTCAAATGTTCGGAATCGGTTTTTTATCGGTTTTTTACCGGTTCGGTTTTTTCGGTTTTAAATGTTCGGATCCGTTTTTTATCAGTATTTTACCGGTTCGGTTTTTTTCGGAATTTAAAACATTTAATACATTTCGAATACAATCATAACTTTTATTTAAACAATACAATCATACAACTAAAACTATAAAATACTAATACATTTCGAATACAATCATAACTTTTATTTAAACAATACAATTATAGAACTAAAAATAAATAAATACTAATACATTTCGAGCTTCGGCATGGCCATCACCCAAAAACATATTAGTATACTCAAGTATATCGAGCTTCGGCATTGCCATCACCCGTGTATACTCAAGAAATTAAATCATCCAAAAATTCTTCTACATCTAACTCTTCAACATCAAATGGTTCAAATTCACCTTCATCTAATTCGGTAGCCGGAGGTGATATCCCCATGTCATCTTCTTCTTGTGCTATAGTTTCTTCAACTTCTTCAATCGAACCTTCCAACGATGTTTGATGTTGTACCCTATCTACTCCGTCCATATAATCTTTCAAACATACACATACTTCCACGGATTCGGGGCTAAGTTTTGTCCTTCTATCCGATATAATTCGACCACTATGAGAAAAGGCCGATTCGGAAGCTACCGTCGAAGCTTGGACCGCTAATAAGTCACGAGCCATAGCGGCTAAAATTGGAAATTGGATTTCCCTTTCTTTCCACCAAGCCAAAATGTCAAAGTTTGCAAACTCATCGGGACTTAAAGTTGTTAAAAAGTTTGTAGCCATATATTGTCCCAACTCGCTTGTCGGGGCCGATGATCGTTGACGCTTTGTAGCGTCTTCACGTAAAGTATTATAAAGGTTTATGTTAATGTCCCTTGTCATTCGGGACGAACCGGCCCGCATTGGGTCGAGAATTGGGTTTGGTTGTTGACCATATTTTGTTGCATAAATTTCAAACAATTTTTTAAAATAATCATTAAATTTAAAAACTTGAGATTCTATATAGTTGGGATCTTCACCGTCCAACCCAAAAGATAATTCTAAATTTTCCATTATTCTTCTTATTAAAAATTCTACGCCTCCAACATTTAAACATGGATTAAGTGCGGCGGAACAAGTATAAACCAAAGGTAAACTAGCAAAATATTTTATAAATCTCTTTTTTATAACTTTAACCATTTTTCTAAACATTTGAGTAGGTGAGTCTTTTAATTCGTCTAATTTTTCCGTCATAGCATAAACTTGATTTAAAACTAATGGGCTAGTTGGGTAATAAACACCCGATACTATAGTTGTTGCCTCTTTAAAAACTTGTAAAAAAATAGTTAAATCATTTAGTCGATCCCAATCTTGCTCATCTATCGAAGTAGAACGGTTTTTATCAACAAGTAATTCATTAAAAGCATCTAAAGTAGAACGTTGTCGTAATATATTTTCAAACATAACGCAAGTAGAATTCCACCTAGTAGGTGTATCTAATTTCGGTCCTAGCCATGGTTCACCACATTGTTTACGAAAACGTTTATAGTTAATTTGTCGTTCATTATACGAGCGATATATATTTGTTAAGATACCCCTAAATACCAAACGTAATCTCTCACATATTTTTAATGCCGCTTGAACGGATAAATTTATAACATGAGCAACACAACGGGAATGAAAAAAAGCACCATCTAAAATGGGTTTTATACGTAATTTTAACAATTCCATAGCTCTAGTATTATTAGATGCATTATCTAGTGAAATCGTAAAAACTTTATCATCTAAATTATATTCAATTAAAGTGTCATGTAAAATTTTTCTTAAATTAGATCCCGTATGTGGATAACCAAATAGTTTAAAAGCAATTGTCCATTTCATTAATAACCAAGATTCGGGATTAAACCAATGAGCCGTAACGGCGAGATAAGAATTTGCCGAACCATGTGGTGCGGTCCAAACATCCGTAGTTATAGAAACACCATATTTATAATCATGAAAACCATTAATAATATCATTTTTAGCCGTTTCCCATAATTTAAAAGCATCACTTCTAAGTTTAGTACGACTTACTTGTTTATACCGCCCGTGTAGCCTCTTTTTGATGATGGCCGTAAGCTTGGCGTTGTCGAAGAGGTTGAATGGATAAGTATATTGAATGACCCACCCCGCAAAATCTCTTTGAAGCGCATCATTATCATATACACAAATTTGACCATCCTCACCAATAGTACCGTCGGCATTTTGAGGTACCGCGGAACATTTGGTTATATGACCCCTTAGTGTAGTGTTAGCCCCGGAAGCATAAAAGTTCAAACATTTTTTGCAACGCGCCTTTTCCGTCCCATCCTTCATAACACACAAATCCATATGATTAAAAACCTCCGGATTTCGTGCGGTTGGTTTAACATGAAGAACATCATCTTGTGTGTAATGTTTTCGTGACCGGGAAGACCCAACGGAGGGAGGATTAGTGGAAGCTTGTTGTGATTGTGTGTTTTCCATTATAAAGAAATTAGAGATAATAGAGAGATTAAAGAGAGATTTGATGTGTTTTAAGCCTCAACCCAAAACACATATTTATACTACAAGTTCTAGCTTCAAAGTACTCAAAAAATCAAAAAAAAGACAAGAAAAAACGGTCAAAAAAAATATCACAAGGCTACTGTGCTACAGTACCATTTTTGAGCCGATCGGTTTTAAAAACCGGCGAAAACCGGTCAAAACCGGTTAAAACCGGTTTTTAAAACCGGTTTTGACCGGTTTTCGCCGGTATTCAAATCCAACGGATACTTTGACTTTACGTTGACCGGTTTTTAAAACCGGTTTAACCGGTTTAAACCGGTTTTTAGCCGGTATTCAAATCCAACGGCTAGTTTGACTTTACGTTGACCGGTTTTTAAAACCGGTTTAACCGGTTTAAACCGGTTTTTAGCGGTTTTCGACAAAAAAAAAAAAAAAAAAAAAAAAAAAATCGGTTTTAACCGGTTTTTTGAAAAAACCGGTTTAACCCGGTTTTAAAACCGGTAAAAACCGGTATTCTAGAAAAACTTAAAACCGGTGCAACCGGTTCGGTTTTACAAAACCGGTTTCGGTTTAGTAAAAACCGGTTTTTGCTAAAACCGGTTCCGGTTTTATTGGTCGGTTTTTTTGAAAACCGGTTCTTGTGTGCACCTCTACCCGTCACAATGTCAGGGTTCAACGGTGCATCTCCATCTCCTAGCATGTACACTCTTGCACGCGCATTGTTTGTTTGAACGACATTTAACTTTGGGCATTGACTCTTGAAATGACCTTGTTCTCCACATCCATAGCAGTTCATGTTTGTCACAGTGTTGCCTCTTCCAGGGTTTCGGCAATGCTTACCTTGATGACCTACCTTGTTGCACTTATCGCACTTCACAGTACAAGGTCCAGAATGGTGCATCAAACATCTGTTACACTGGGGATGTGGTCCTACATACCCTTTTCCAGCAGTGGGTGCAGCATAAGCCCTTGCGGCTTCTTGCCTTCGGTTTTGCCGATTGTGATGTTGGTTTCTGTTGCGGTGATATTGGTTGTTGTTGTTCCGATTGTTGTTGTTGGACTGATGGTGGTTGGAATTTGAGGTTTTCCGATCATCAAACTTTCTTTTGTTGTCACTTGAGCCTTGTGCATTTGCAAGCTTTAGTATTGGTTCCATAAGGCGGTGGGATACAATGACAACTTCTTCAACAGTCTTTCGATTCGAAGCGATGACATCTCCTTCGATGCTTCGAGGTAAACCTCCGATCAAAGCTTCCAAAAGCTTTTCATTAGTGGGAAACAGATGAGGACATAGAGCTCTCAGCTCATGGAATCTCTTGAAGTATGTCTTGAGATCATTACCTTTAGCAGCCAAGTGGTAATACTCATCTTCGAGTTTCTTGATCTCAGTTCTCGGGCAATACTGTTTCATCAACAGTTGTTTCAGATCTGACCATGAAATCTTACAAGCTTCTTCCATTCCAATTGGTTGAGCATGGCCTTTCCACCAAGATAACGCATCTTCTAACAAATTTCCAGTTGCAAACTTGACTTTGCAATCATCTGTGCAGTCACTTAGCAGAAATACAGTCTCGGTTCTCTCAAACCAATGAAGTAACCCAATAGCACCTTCAGTGCCCTTGAAGAATGTCGGCTTGCAGTTCATGAACTCTTTGTAATTACACTTGCGAGTTACAGTGGACTCACTTTGATTTGTTGGAGTGTTAGTTGCATTTGAGTTTGCCATTTCAACAAGACGTGCAGCTTCTGTGGCACGATTCTCTTCAGCAATGCGAGCAGCTTCAGCCTCGCGTGTGGCTTGAGCGACACGCTCAGCTTCAGCCTCTCGAGCAATTCGGGCGTTCTCAGCTTCTCTTGCAATTTCGGCTTCACGTGCCTCTTGGGCAATTCGTTCAGCTTCAACGCGTTCAGCTTCGGCCCTAGCAGTATCAGCGACATGTTGTGCTATAGCTGCGCTAACACTTTCAGCGACCATTTTCTGAATAGATGCGGGAGTGATGGTGGATGAGGTAGCTTTCTTCTTGACCATTTTTCTAAAATTTCCAAGAATAAATACCAAGATTAAGAAATTATCGGTCGATGATAAAACTGATTTCATATTATACATATCATAATAGTCCAGATTACCACTTTAAATTAATGATATGATATGAATATGATTTTCTCAACAAATCATAATATGTGTATAAGGACATAAGGATCGGTTCGGCACACATTACCGAGGAATAATATCATAACATCAGAATATAAGAAATACAACCATAGGATACATGAAATACATCAATACATAGTATCGTTCACAACCAAAGGTTACATCATCATAATTCTTGTTCCAAGGTTACAAACCAAAAAGATACAAGCCTTAATGCCTCATATGGCGGCTTTATGATACATACTAAGATAAAGATGACTAGGATTTACGCATCTCCCGATGCGTCATCCTGACAACGACGAATCTCCTCAACCATGGCTGTCAAGTCTCGGATCTGCTGCTCACGGGCTCGATCTCTCGCCTCGAGGTCATCAATCCTCTCTTCTAGAATAGCAGTGTGAGCATGAGCGGATGCAAGTTCGTGATGCAGGACTCTCTCTCGACCTAAAGCAGTCTCTCTCAAAGTACTAGCATCTCGGATAGTAGTCTCCAATCTCTGAGTCAATCGGTTAACGGCCTCTCTCGCCTCCACAATCTGGGTACTCATCATATCAAACACAATCTCAATGGAGTAGCGACCTACCACGAGGTTTTCGACTTCTTCCTCCAAGCTCTCTATCCTAACCAGTGGAATCTCATCATAATGTGCCATGAGCTCATTCAAATGGTCTTCGTGCCTGATAAGTCTCGTAGCCAACAAGGGGATAGTGTGGTGTACCGGTTCACCGGTAACAGGCAGAACTGGAGCTGATGCAGTAGTTGAGCTTTCTCCAAGCTCGAAAGAACTAGGTGCTCCCTCCTCTTCTCTCCAACGTCGAAGTAAAGGTATCAAGAATGACCATCGCCTAGCACCGGATTTCTTCCTTGGTCCGGTCTCATTATCCACTTGAGTAGGCATGTCAGGATCAGATAGTGATGGTGGATAGCACTTGATACAAAGCGGTAAAAGTGGCTCACTAAAAGTGACCAAAGGAGGTGATGCTGTAGGTGGTGATGAAACAGGAACAGTAGTGGTCTGATGGTAGAACACAGTAAGTGGCAGTGGTGGTGAAGTAGCAGTAGGTGGAACAGCAGGTGAAACTGGTGATGACTGAGCGGGTGGTGACTGAGCTGATAGTAACTGAGCTGGTGGCATCACATGAGTCATAGTGGTGGGTCGCACACGCTTCCTAGCGGTGCGTTTGAAGGTCTTACCCTTAGGATGAAGTCTATAAGGTACTCCAAACGGCTCAGGCTCATGAGGCTTAAGAACACGAATCCTACGTCGACGACGACGGATAGCTCGGGAAGATGATCCAGAAGAATCTGATGAAGCAGAGTCGGTGTTCTCTGATGACTTGGATGATCCGTCATCCACAGCAACATCTGAAGCAGGTAGCCATTGCTGCGACTCATAGTACTGATCTAGGGTCATGGAAGCAAAAGCATTGTACTCTTGAGGATGAGCAGTCATAGCTGGAGCAGTAGGAGTTCGGGCAACTTCACATTCCTCAAAAGGTTCAGTTTCGTCCGATACAGTAGCTGGTATGACAGGACTGGGATGAGCTGGCATAGTGACAGTCGTAGAGGACATGGTATCATCCATCTCGGTGTCTGAGGACAGAACAACTGGGTGGGATGCAGACATGGTACTGTAACAACCCATAAATTAATGTAAGTAAATGCCAAATAATATAATTATTTTAGTTAGCTACACATATTTGCCAAGCAAATCTCCATGCCTAACTAAAATGAATGCAATTTACTTATGATCTAGTGATGCATCAATCCTAATGCATAGAGCGGTCACGGAAGGGCGTAAGGCAGTGGTGTAAAATAGTCCCGTTTTAAAAGTGCGGTTATAGTCCAAATGTTTTTGAAAAACTCTTTGGTTCTCTATAACCTTGGCTCTGATGCCAATCTGTAACACCCCCGAAAATCTTAATGACAGCGGAAGACTAATTCGGGTGTTACTTGAATGGAGATCATAGTCAGTAATTATAGAAAACGACTCAAAAGTGACGTTTTATTAAAATAGTTATCATTCATCGAAAACTCATAGTTTGTTACAAAATATTGTAATTAGATCAAGTGTTTTTCCCAAAAGAAAGATCATGAGTTTGAAAGAAATGATAACTTTTATGTTTTACACCACCAGATAAGCCTTGCCATGCCCCGTTCCGCACCTTGGTCATAATCTTCACTGATTACCTGAGATAACATGCTTAAAAAGGTCAACAAAAATGTTGAGTGAAGTCCATAGGTTTAAAATAAGTTGACACAAGTATAAGATCATGATCATTGTAAACTAACAATATCATAAGAAAAATCACAGATTATTATGCGCTAAGCTCATGAAACCAAGACTCAACTGCATACACCGAATTACCAGTGTACGTAAGTATGCCCCAAAGGAGGTAATAGCCAATTACCTAAAGAAATTCGATATGGTGCGCCCCGGTTATTTCTCTATAACCGAAACGGGGTTCGTTAATCCCCATAGTACTATTCACGATATCTACGTTCACTCGCGGTGACTAATGGTTCATGATCAGGGGACTTGTGGCTAAATACTTAGGCAGTACCAATAATCAAGAAGATGTAGCATTTATGAAAAACCTTGTGTTCTAGTTTAGAGCATGTATCTCCCTCGCGGGGTTTGCAAAAATAAAGTAAAAGCGAGGCTATGAACTCACCTTGATGATAATGCACACGCAAAAATAGATCAAGCACAATGTAGCGGAGGTTCCAACTCGAAACCTAAAATGATGAGATGACGAGTCTCAGTAAATGAGCATTTTGGTTCGCGACCAAAATAATAGAGCATTGAATATTCTTATTCAATAGATCATTGGATTGTCCAATCCAATAGTGTGCGATCGTGATTAACGTTTTAAGTTAATTTATGTGCTACATTGCCTTAATTAATGATCCTCACTTTCGCATAAGTGAAATGTTCCCCCGTTGTGATCTTAGTAAATTCGTTGATCATTTTAGCGTATTTAGATTCCCCGAGTATTTTATCAAAATAAGTATATTTTTACATATACTCAGTTATTTTCTAATAAATATATATTTACATATTCATTTATACATGAAATAAGTTTATCATTATTCGAAAATATTACACTCATGTGATCAAAATACTCATTTTTACAAGGCTATAATGAAATCATAAGTTTTGCTAAACTTTTCTCAAATTTACACTTTTTACCCTCGAGTTACAAAAAGTACGAGTTTAGTCCTTGGACTTTTAGAAAATGACACTTTCCACCCGAATTATATTTCATACCAAAACTTTCAGAAATGATAACTTTAACCCTTGGTAAAATTGAATTTACAAAAACAGCCCTCCAAGTTTATTTTTATACGTTTTAAACTTTAACTTTTCCAAATGTACACTTTTCACCCTAAACTTTAATTATAACTAGTTTAGGCTAATTACACATTCGGTCCTTGTGGTTTCCATACGTGCGCATGCACGTAAAAGTTGCCCCTTATACTTTCGAAAACAGCATTAATAGTCCCTAGACTTTTATAAAACACTTATTATACGTATAAAATGACCCTTTACTTTAGAAAACTTTTCACTTTCTACCCATAAACTACTCGTTTTGCAATTCAAGTCCGAAATTCCTTTTTAACATACGAAAACTTTACAAAACTTTTACAAGCTTATTCCTAGCTTATTTTTAGAGCTTATTAGCTTATTACTAATTCATTGGGCCGGGTTGGGCTCTCGTTGGACTTAGTTTAGGCTAGATGGGCTTTCAGTTTGGGCTTCAAGCCCATTAGTGTTTACGTGAGGGATAAATGGGTACGAGGGGTTCTAAGGATTTGTGATGTGTTTTTCGACATGTATTACAAGTTTTAACAAGAAATTAGTGAGTGGCTATGTGTTGAAGGTTGTTTATTTCGTGTTTCATGATATATACTAGCGTAGAAAAGGTGCGCTTAATGTTTTAATGTGTGATATCTAAAGTGTAAACAATAAATAAAATGGAAATGGGTCGGGAATGACTTACAATCACTCTTACGAGTGGTGATGATCGATGAGATGGTGTTTCCAATCCTACCCCGTGTTCTCCTTATAATGCTACTCGTCTTAAATGTTTACCCAAGTTTCTCCTAGCTTTCACCTTGCAATGTTTTCTTTTCCTTTTTCGACTTCCACAGTGCACGATTTCTTTAGTGTAGGTTGAGGGAGTTTGTGAGTTGTGTGAGTTTAAGTGAGCTAGTGGGTGGTGAGACTTTGCTAAGTGATTAGAGTAGTTTATAAAGGGGAAGAGAGTATGGCATTCTTAATATTTTACTCTTAGCTTTCCTAATCCTAGGTTTTATTTGTCACATGCTTCATTGAACTTGGTCATGTTTGTGAAATGTTGCTAGACGTGGGATTTGAGTTCTAAGCATGCCATGGCTTGTCAAGTCATTAGAAACATGATATCCACTGGGTCTTGGAGTCAAAGCTAGGTCAAAGTGGGTTTAGGTTATTAAATTATCATTTGTAGGGTGGCTAAGTATGGTGGTTTGTCTCCTTTTTTCACTCTCACACGATAACACAAAGAAATCAAAGGGAAGTGCTTTTGTTTTTAGTTTGGTACCCTTGGCTAGTTTGATTTCGTTTCTCGTTCGGTTACAAAAGAGAGAAACACAAAACATATTAACATCAATCTTCTAATACATGTACATGGGCTAGGTGATATGAACGAGGCCCAAAGCAAAAATATGGATGGGTTGGGCTCGTGTTCTAGGTCGGTTGAAGACAAGGTCCACTTGAATTGGTAGTTTTGTTGGGCTCAAGTTAGCTAGCGAGGCCCAAAGTGTTATCGGTGTGGGCTTGGTCCGGTTGCAAGGCCCATTAACGAGTTGGGTTGGGTTACGGGGTGATATAAAGTCCAATGAGTTCCGAGGCCCGATACGAATTTTATATATTTTTGTTATATTTAAATTCGTAATTTTTACAAATTTTTACGTATTCATTACGTATATTAAGGTTATCAAAGTCGTGGGGAATTTTATTTAGATCACAACGGTATCTTTTATGAACGCTCAAGCTGCGTTGATCATGCATATGCCAAATGATATGCAAATGTGATGTTTAGAAAATTTCATGACGAAATAAATCATGCTTAATTTCTGATTAAAGCGTTAAGTACATTGAAATTTTCCGGGAGCTTACAGAGTTAGCAATCATTACTTTTAATATTCCTGACGATCCTACTTCTAGGGACTATTGAGCCTTACCTCTCAAACCCTTAATATTGTTTTTACTATTGATGAACCTAAGTGAATCTTGGTACCAGCAATTTAGTATACTGGATAATAGACTAGGATAAATCGTGACACGTTCAGCTTAGCGTTCAAGGATGTACTTCATTCTATACTTTAAGTAGAATGGAATTATTGCTTAACAAATTAAGAGTCGGGACTCCTTGTTACTGATTCTCCTAAGTCTCTGAGAACGTCAGTACAAGCCTCTTGAAACAGGCAATTACAAGTTTTAGAAGTAAAGACAGAAATGATAAGTGTTTTAAAATCCTAAATCCCAAAAGATGCATGAGTTCAAGCATTCGTTTTTTGCAAACTTTCTCTAGGACTCTTTATCAGCTGCAGTAATAGCTTCTATCTACTCCTCCTCTTCACGTCCCATCTATTTTATATTTCAACAAATTAGATCTTTTTTAACTAAGTAACAGAGTGAGAGACAACAATATTAGTTATGCACTAACCTGGGGTCTTAGCATTATTCTCCTTATCCTTTTTAGTTGGACCATTTGGACAAGTTCTCGAATAGTGACCTGGCTCACCACACTTTTAGCAAGCAAATCCAAATTTGGATTTCTTTCCTTTAAATACTGGCTTGAAAGTCTTATTCTTCTTCCATTTGCCTCCTCTTCCTCTCCACTTGTCATTGTTCTTGCCATACGTCCCATTAGTAACCACAAGCACATCTTTTGGCTTCTGCTACATGCCTCTTTCAGCAGTATTGTTCATGTTGTAAACTCGGCTATGGGCTCGCCTTCAAGATTATTCATTTTGTAGTTTAGTATAAACTGCTTACACTCTTTGCTCGGAGAATTCATAATGAAATCAATAGCAAGCTCGGGTGCAATGGCGTGGCTTAGCCTTTCAAGTCGATTGATGTGCCCAATCATCTTGATTACATGTACACTCACTGATGATCCCTTACCCATTTTTCAGTTAATTAAATTGACAATAGTAGAAGTTTTAAAAGTAAAGACAATTAAATTCAATTTGTATTTATAGGATACTTAGGAGATTTTTAGAAGGATTATGATACCTACTTAATTATCCCTAATTAAGTGTTCAAGGTTTAACAAAAAGTCAAATGTCTCCCCTATAAGGTTCGACCGACCATCATAAACCTAAAAGGATTATGGTTCTCTTTTCACTTATATATTTATCTCCAATAAATATATGTTATGGATAATTAACGTTTTACCCTTCAGTGAACATACTACGGGATTTTCATTTTCTCAATACTTTTATCTCATTTTCCACTTGCATATTCTATTTAGTGTGCACCGGTGTGACCTTTCGGAATTTCTGTGAAAGCCAACAGTGAAAGTTGTTGATTCTATGCACACAATCCTTTCAGATCCCACTTGTGCAGAGGAACAACGTGATAACCACTTTCATGATACCAAGCGATCAGGAGTAAGACATTGAAGTACCCAGCTCACAGAGACTTATTCAATACCCAAGTAGTAATTTCCTCAACTCGGTATCCCCAACTGAGTCCGGGGTATATGACTATATCCCTTCGCACTTTATTGATATTTTTATAAAGTAGCACACATTGATATGTTAACCTCGGTACTTTCGTCCTTTCTTGTTCTCGTGAATGATTTGTCTCCCATAGTAACTTGAGGCACTTTAGTCTTACGACTCCACTTTAGTGAATGATTTGTCTCCCATAGTAACTTGAGGAACTTTAGTCTTACGACACCACTTTAGTGAATGATTTGTCTCCCATAGTAACTTGAGGCACTTCCCCGAACTAGGCTTGACCACCAAGGTACACTTTTAAAGTGACGGCATGGGAGTAGCCAGTTACACTTTTAAACTGTTTGTCTTTTTCTTCTATTCTTCGTCCAAATAGCCCAAAACTTATACAACAAAGGCATACTCCAAGACCTAAGAGTAATATAGGAAGGATTTTAAGCAATAAATGATACAAAGTGCATGAAATAATGGGTTAAATGACCCCTATAAACATTACTATTTTGCACCTCATCAATGGCAAGGTCTCACTGAACGATGTTTGATCTCCTAATTCACCAAGATAATGAGCAAAGAATCTCAAGTATATAGAAGGTCAAAGGCGGGAAAATCTACTAAAGCAAAAAGGGATAAAACAAAGCCTTCATAGGTATCGGCACCTTTTCAGAGTTGGTATAAAAGTGCTACAGTGGTCAACAATATTCCCTAAATAAGAGTTTATCAATTACCTAAAGTAGAAGCATTTAATGTATATCTCACCAACTCCTTAAATGTTCAACACATATAAAGTAGATGCCTTTTTTGAAAGAGATGATTTGCACACTCTCATAATTTATTGGCACATTCAAATTTAGAGTGCCTTGACATATATATCCGCATATTACTTTATTCATGTTCATCTTGTAAGGGTATAATTGTCCAAATACTCTAAATTTGAGTGTCCCAATCATTTATGCGAGTGTGCAAATCACCTTCCTTTTTGAAACCCTAATTCTATGTTATAAAAGAGAATATTTGTAAAGGAATAACTGCATCTCTTGCAATAAATGTGAAAACATATTTAAAAGCATTTACTCTTTTAATAGACTTTAGGCAGCTGAACATTCAGCGTGTAAGTATAAGTTCTTACTTAAACTATAACTTAGGTTTGTGTTTAAGTTAGAGAGGAGATCACCACAAATTATCATTCAACTAAGATTTTATTTCGCAAACAATCTTTGTCAAATTCTTTGATTAATTTGTAATAAGAATTTTAACCGTTGAAAAACCTTGTTATGTATTTCTCATTTAAACTGCTTTAAGTATTCTTGCTATAAATTGTTTAAACATACATCAAATTACATGAAAAGTGATTTAATTTAGTTCTCTTATGTTATAATTACTTTAAAGGGAACAACAGATCCCGAAACCTAGTTACAAAAACCAAATGGTTTCGGTTTTAGTTTTATAAAAATCTAATATTTTGGTTCAGTTTCGGTTTTAGCCAAAAATCGCCCCAAACCAAAACGTGCACACCCCTAGTTAGCCATTATGAACAACTACTTTTATTACATCCCATCAGACCTAGCCGCCATATTTATTCTTGTTAAAAAAACAAATAATATTAAAAAAAAATCCACCACTCATAATTGAAACCAAAACAAATTAAAATAGCCTATGATCATCGCTCCAAATTAAATCCATGTTCTACGTCTCTTCTTTTGTAGTATCACGAATTTTGTTTTATATTAAAACTTTGCAATTATTTATTATCAAACATAAAATTGTTGTTGCTGCAATCAGGTTCCCACATGCCAAACAACCAAACGCCACTTAACCTTTGGCTATTCAGCTCTTTAGTCAGATAAAATCACCAGGATATCTTATGTTGCTACTTTATAAATACTTTGTTGTCGAATATTTTCATCAATAAGATAGTTATACCTTTAATGTTTTTATTTTTGTACTCCTTAGGGTTATGATTAGAGTTTCTTGTATCTATGTACATATTAATAAACAAGCAATATGACCTACATGAAATTCTATAATTTAACAGAGAAGAGGAGGGATTCATCTAATGTGTAACGCAGGCTGTACATATAATTTTACAATACATAACATATTAGAATCCTAGAATGATAGTATAATTTTATGGACGTATGAAACGATAATCAAATTAACCAACAATTTAAAGTTGCAATTTGTAAAGCATACATTTTCATAGCTAGTCATCAACTCATTATTTGTGTTCATTAAAAACATCACAAATATTTTTTCCATTTATGTTCATTTACTAATATGTTTGTCACTAAAAAGTTCAAAAGTTACAAATGTCATTTCATCTTTACAGTAAAGTAAATGTCTAGATAAAGAAGTTTTGAGTTATCTAAATATTTTAAAAATCTATCTTGGAAAGTGTATTATATAAGGTACCGTTTCTTAATATAGGAAAATCAATTTTCACCTAATACAGTATATCGCAACTTCATTTATTCCAAATTTAGATTTGTGCGATCGTACGACTGTGTGACTCCATTACAATTTTGACAAGTGTCCATTTAAGGCTTGTAAATGTTTTTGTAAAACTGAACATGTTTTTTGCGCAACTAATGTAAAGTTTTGTCTTTTTGGAAAATGACAAAATTTCCTCGAAAAACCAAAATATAAAAAATTCCATAATTTTGTTGTCTTTTTCCAAAAAAAAAAAAAAAAAAATGAAAGAAAAAATCATAATCAAAAGTCACATCAGTCGCACAAAACACTACCAGGTCGCGCAAAAGACATCTAAGTCGCACAAAAACATCGACGTACCACAGGGACACTTGTGAACATAGTTATGGAGTCGCACAGTCATGCGGACGCACAACAATAAATTTGAAATTCCAAGTTGCACAGTTCATATAATGGAAATACAACTCTTTTTTATGTATCTAAGTAATTAGGTCTTATATAAAAATTGTTGATCACACATGAAATGCAATAAATTTTTAACTTTATATATGTAACTTTAGATCCAAAGATGTTAAAAAAAAGAGAACATTTGTAATTCAAAACAATAATTAAGCGACAAATAGTAACTTTTTTGCCACGCATTGTAATGTTTTTTACTACTAAAAGTTTGATGCCTTACCTTTTGAGCTTTGACTTTTACAATTGTTTATCAGACACTTACTTTTTTCCCCAATTTAAATAACATAATTTTAGTTAAGGTAATCATTTTAAGGATACATAAAAGTGTTTGCATTCTTGCACCTCGATAAACTTAACCTATATTTTTACACTATACATGAAATTCCCCCTTTTTTATATTGTGAAGAATATATTTTTGGTAAGTAATGCAACATCAAAATGAGCTGAATTGTAACAAAAAAATGAAAAATGAATGCTATACCAGTAAATAACATAAAGGTAAGATGATCTTTTAGGTGTAAATTGAGGTAATTTCATGGGGGTTGAAACTGTGGTGGAAGAGGGGCATAAGGCTAATGCGGAGCCTGTTCAGATCGTGACGAAACCGCCTAAATGAATTCATAAAAAGATGTTTACTTTTTAAACCTCATTGGATACATATTTTATGGTTGTGAGTGAGTGAGTTGAAAACTATCATAAAGAATTAAAGATATCTTCGTTAGAGTGCGTACAACCGAGTTAACTTATCTTTTTCAACTGATATAGACATGAAAATCATCATCTGTCAAGATAGTACAACATAATATAAATGTAGAATATTTGGCGACATACATAAAACATGGATTTTGTATTCTTAGGGGGGCCGTTTGGTTTGCATAATTTTTTGAGAGAATTGTAATATGTCAAGAAAATTGTAATGTAATTTGAATGAATTATAATTTTTCAAAGAAATTGTAATTGTAATCCGAATTATTGGTTTTATGAATGATTTGTAATATGCAATAATTATAATGCAACATAATAATAATAATAATAATAATAATAATAATAATAATAATAATAATAATAATAATAATAATAATAATAATAATAATAATAATAAATTAAATTTTATAAAAGTATATAATTATTAATATAATAATAATATATTTAATAAACGCATCAAGTATGAGGCTAACTATGTGGATATAGGATATGGTTTTCTCCCCTTCTCATTCACTTCTTTTGGGGAACTTGACAAGGATGCGGTGACCTTGTTGAAGCCGATCCGAAAGTTCTTTGTGACTCAAGACAATAGAGCACGTGTTGCGACTCATATTTTTTGTATGATTAGCTTTGCTATAGGTAGAGAAGTGAGACCCCAGTTAGTATCTCGGCTTCTCACTAATTTCTTGTAAATCTTATGATTTTTATAATAAAGTACTCCGTAATGTTTATAGTGCGGTGACCTTGCTGAAGCGAATCCGAAATTTCTCCGTGACCCAAGACATTGGAGCACGTGTTGTTATTCATATCTATAGTAGGATTAGCTTTGCTATAGCTATAGGAGTAGGGGCTCAGCTTGTATCGTGGCTCCCCACTAACGTTTTGTAAATCCTATGAGTTTCTCTGTTCAAATGCCGTGCTCAGCTTGTTCCAGGGTCTTTACTAGGGATATTTATGGGGACCATGCTGTATCTTGTGCTGGTATTATTGGTATTAAACATCGGCATAACGTGGTACGTGATGTTCTTGTTGGCATATGTTCTCGGTCGGGGATTTCGGCTCGTAAAGAGGTTGACATTAGGCTTTGTGGGGAAAAGGACAAACCCTTACGGCCAGCTGATATGTTGCTCTACTCGTGGGACGGAGGGCTTGATGTATGTGTTGACTTGACTGGGTCATCACCCTTGACGCAATCTGGTATGGCTGATTTTGTGGTGGGTCATGCGGTGATTGAGGCTGCACAACGTAAACGCGTCAAGTATGAGACTAAATGCGTGAATATTGGATATGGGTTCTGTCACACCCCCAAATTACCTGTTTTGCAGCGGAATGGAATTCCTGGGGGATGACTTTCATAGCATCAAAGTTACAGTTATATCGAACGACCTAAAGTGTCGTTTTGAAAGTATCGTTTGATTAAGTAAAATAATCAGAGTTTACAAAACATAGGTCCCAAAATATTTCCAATATACCAAAATGAGTTTGTTACAATCAAACGATAATTAAGTGCATAAAATATATATGAGACGCGTCGACACCGCGACTCTATGATAAGTCCACATGCATGCCATGAAGTGAATGCCTTAGATACCTGAGATAAAACATGCTAAAAGTGTCAACACAATGGTTGAGTGAGTTCATAGAGTTTGTCTAACATGTAAAGCTTTTAAAGAACGTTCATGTAGCAAAGTCAAAGTTTTTGGTCATTTAGAATAGTCCACAAAGCAAAGGCATTGTAAATCCACTCAGTTCCAAGTTTCGCCCATACAAAACTTGCAACCTGTGTGTTCACAACCCACTGCCAAAAGTGGTATGTCTAATAGTTAAGTGCACATTATCTTAATAGTTTACAAAGCAAAGGCATTGTAAATCCACTCAGTTCCAAGTTCCGCCTATACAAAACTTGCAACCTGTGTGTTCACAACCCATTGCCAAAATATGTATAGTTTAATAGTCAAGTGTACGATGTCATAATAGTTCACAATATAACACCACATATATAATAATTCAGGGATGCTCCGAACATGGGAGACTTTGCACTGCTCCAACAAGGGAGACTCCTTTGTCATTCGACCACCTAGGTGCGTTCTCATGCTATCATGACCATTTCCCATCCTAAAGACATGCTCTCTTATGATTAGGTTTGATGAGGCAAGCTTTCCCATTCTCGAGCAAAATCCTCAAAAGACTTTTAGGTAACAGATTTTTACTTAATCCCACAACTCATCAAACAAGAACTGTCATGCGATTAGGCTAAATCGGTTTGAGTAACAACTTGTTTCTAGTTTTATCTTTGCAACTCGTCAAACAAGAACTGTCGCTCGGATCAAACTGGAAACAAGTGGTTTGAAGAAAATCTTTTGAAAATTTGGCTCGATTACGGAATTGCTTACATATATGAGACTACTACTCCCTTCATTGCATGATTCTTCCTGAATTAGACATAGGTGATCAGGCTATGTATAATTTAGGAGTAACTATGCAATGCTTGGACTAATCGACTCATATGATATTGAGTATTGAGTCATAAGTCCGCATGTATAATGAGTACGCACTTATAATGATATGATGAGATGCTATGATGATGTAGTTATAGTCTAGGGTCAATGATGCAACCTAGTTCTCTATAACCGATGCTCTGATGCCAATCTGTCACACCCCCAAATTACCTGTTTTGCAGCGGAATGGAATTCCTGGGGGATGACTTTCATAGCATCAAAGTTACAGTTATATCGAACAACCTAAAGTGTCGTTTTGAAAGTATCGTTTGATTAAGTAAAATAATCAGAGTTTACAAAACATAGGTCCCAAAATATTTCCAATATACCAAAATGAGTTTGTTACAATCAAACGATAATTAAGTGCATAAAATATATATGAGACGCGTCGACACCGCGACTCTATGATAAGTCCACATGCATGCCATGAAGTGAATGCCTTAGATACCTGAGATAAAACATGCTAAAAGTGTCAACACAATGGTTGAGTGAGTTCATAGAGTTTGTCTAACATGTAAAGCTTTAAAAAAACGTTCATGTAGCAAAGGTAAAGTTTTTGGTCATTTAGAATAGTCCACAAAGCAAAGGCATTGTAAATCCACTCAGTTCCAAGTTCCGCCCATACAAAACTTGCAACCTGTGTGTTCACAACCCACTGCCAAAAGTGGTATGTCTAATAGTTAAGTGCACATTATCATAATAGTTCACAAAGCAAAGGCATTGTAAATCCACTCAGTTCCAAGTTCCGCCCATACAAAACTTGCAACCTGTGTGTTCACAACCCATTGCCAAAATATGTATAGTTTAATAGTCAAGTGTACGATGTCATAATAGTTCACAATATAACACCACATATATAATAATTCAGGGATGCTCCGAACATGGGAGACTTTGCACTGCTCCAACAAGGGAGACTCCTTTGTCACTCGACCACCTAGGCGAGAATTATTGAGAACGCTCCACCAATAAGGCGAGACTTTGCACACTCCACCGATAAGGCGATAATTATTGAGAACGCTCCACCAATAAGGCGAGACTTTATAGTGATGCTCCGAACATGGGAGACTTTAGGTCAAGGTCATAACACGTACGGTTCAATAAGTTCAAACAAGTCATAAGTTTGTATTTAAATTCAAAAGTTCCGTTCAAAAGTTCGTAATTAAGTTCAAAGATTTAAGTCGAGTTCAAAAGTTCAGAACAGTCAAAGAGCTCGAATAATATAAAAAGGTTCAAGATAGTCGAAGCGTTCAAAATCACGTCAAACAAGTTTAAAATATATCAAAAGGGTCCTTGTACAAGTTAAAAGAGTTTAACTATATGTCAAAAAGTTCAAATCAAGTCCAAAGTGTTCACTTATATGTTAAAGGGTCCGAATCAATTTAAAAGAGCTCAAATATACATTTTGAAGTGTCCAAAATCAAGGAAAGTAATTCAAATAATAGCGTTCATAACATAGTGATCAATTTAGTTCGGGCATAATCTACTTACGCGCATATAGAGTGAAACAAAAGATATTTAAGTTCATATAAATGTAAAGTAAAAACAAGTAGTTGAGCATGTATCTCCCCCGAAGAGTTTATAAAACAATTAAACGAGTAAAAGTGGGGCTACGAACTCACCTGATGCAATGATTATGGTGACAAAAGTAGATACACTGAAATGAGGTGCGATCTCTATCCGCAACCTAATATGAATGATGTGTTCTAATGTAAGTCATGAAACAATGTCGTGCATGCAAACTCATATGATATCCGTACCACTTGTGAATTTTGAAAATAAAGTTTAACATCGAAAAATAATCTTATAATGTCTTGACAATTTATAAATTACTTTACAAGTATTTATGTTGAAATGATATCCTACGATAGTCATTTAGTAATTTATTATGAAATTATAGCTTTTCGTCGTAAAACAATGTCATTTGACAATGCATAAAAAGTGACTAAATGGCCTCGAAACGGTAGTCGTAAAATGGTGCATATTGAGTGTTAGGAAACAAACTCAACGGTTTTAGAAAGATTGTAACATTATCTAAAAGTCTTAGCTTTTGAATTTTCATCATAGAGGTCTCGATCATGGAGAAAAACATAGGTGAAGTAGGGTACTTGTACCAAAAATATTGTTTAAGGGTAAATTTCGGCAAAGTTTGAGTGACCGCATTTTATTCGTTACAACTCCGTTTGACGAACGGTTGGACATTTTGGAAAATAGGCTAGGTGAACTTACTTTTACTAGAAGACATAGTTTTATAAAAAGTAATCCATCGATATTAAAAACGACCCTCAACATGGTCATTCGCGGCCGTAATTTCTGGCTATTAGAAAATATATTAGTTATGCTTTATATGAAATAGTTACGACAACCTTGTTTAAACGCGTGTAATTTAGTCGTTACAAGTCCGTTTTCTACGTTTTATATGTCTTTAGCTTCGTGTTAAAGTATACTAATATATTTTTGATAAATCGACTCATTTAGACAATGTTTAAAACTCGTTTTTGCCCTTAAATTAACTCTTGACAGCATGCAGTTTTTCAGAAATATAGTTTTCGTCGTTAAACTTGAAAATAGCATAACTTCTTCATTATAACTCCGTTTTAACCCATTCAAGCGGCCACGTTTTCGTTTTAAAGTATATTTTCTGAATATCTAGCCCAAAATATTTTTCAAACTGTGGAAATTTCCAGAATTAACAAAAATGATCAGACCCTTATATATTGTTGTCGAAATGGATTTTTCTCGTGTAATATTTATTATAACCACTTCAAACCAACGCCAAAGCTATTCTAAACCTACCATACACCTTCTTAGGGTGTCATGGGTTCCTAGACATCATCAAAAATGATATGTTTCAAGGGATAATTATAGGATGATATATATTCATTATAAGTGCTAAAAACAAATAAAGTGGTATAGATTCACATGTAACTTGCATGTTTTCTTGCAAAAATGATGAAATAACATAAATATGAATATGAAAGAGTTATGAAGATCATGAAATGCTTACCTACATGATTATGTGAAAAAGATGATGAAAACCTTATTAATCTATAGGTTTTTATTTCAAAACCTTAACATAGATCACTAATAATACTTGATAATCACTTGAGCTAGAAAGATTTATGGTTTCTTCTTCCTTTCATGTCTTGATCGATCATCACAAAAAAAATGGAAAAGTTTCTCTAGTTTACACCTTGACATATGTGTATGTATGTGTTGTTTAATAGGTATATAATTAAAATAATTACATTATAGGCCTAGTTGTATATGTGTTAATCTAGTTGCAAGATATTTACCAAATGTATGGTGTGTCATGCATTTTAGTCGACCAAGGACAAAACAAAAGAAGAAAATGGTAAAAATTTAGTAAGTAAATGTATTTCATTAATATTTGTAGTGTATGTTTGATAAATAAAGTATTATTTAGTGTAGCGTTAGCTAGAAATAAATTTTAACGGAACAAAATAAAATATTTCGAAGTCATAAAATTTATAAAAATAAATTTCTTACAAAAATTGAGTGAAATAATAATTATCGAGTAGTATTTACGAAAACCGTCGTAATTATATAAATATAACAATTTATATACAAATTAAATTTAAAACACCGGGTAACCTAATAATATTATGTTTATAATCTTAATATGAGTATAAAAATATATCAGAATAATTTTTGGAAGTGTCGGATCAAATGTTCAAAATAAATAATTACGCGATAGCGTTTATTTAATAGGAAAAAGTACATTAATGAACTATGCAAACCCATGCATGAACTAATATGCAGATAATGGTCGTAAATATAAATTTTTCTCCGGGGATGAATAGTGTTTCGTGAATAGTAAAATTTTGAAATAATTTCTCAAAATATCAACTCGACTTCAAAAACGATGAATAGTAAAATGGTGAATAGTAACCGATGAATAGTAAATTCCCGAGATGAATAGTAAATTTGAAAAATGACCGGAATTTACTATTCATCGGTTACTATTCACATGTGAAGATCGTTTAAAAGCTCAGCTAGGGATAACAATAACATATACATACGCAGCGGAATAATAAAGAACATCAATGTTATTGCTAAAGGTTTTCATTCACTAACACTAACTAATCTTAGACGTTTATGGGAACACGTCTACTAACTAAACTAATAACCTAGGCGTTTACATGAACATACGCCTAGGACACACACATACACCTTTAGACGTCTACATCTTGTACGTACTATAAAACTAATGACCCTATGTCTCTTTATATACTAAAGACATCTAAGGTTTACAAGAGGAATCATAATATAATTAGGAAACAATACAATTAGGAAACTAAATATTCTTTTAAGCATATCTTCTAGAATCTTCCAAATCCTCCATCTTTTTGTAGTTTCCCTTCTTGTCACTTTTAGTCCTTCATGTTTCATTCTTCTTGTTTTGTATCATCAAATCTATAATAGACCCAACAATATTGATGCCGCACAACGTAAACGCGTCAAGTATGATGCTAAATGTGTGGATATTGGATATGGGTTCCTTCCATTCTCATTCTCTTCGTTTGGAGAACTTGAGAAGGATTTAGTAACCCTACTAAAACGTATTCGACGATTTTCTATGACTCAAGACATTGGGGCACGTGCTGCAGTTCATATTTTTAATAGGAATGGTTTTGCTATAGCTAGAGGTGTGGGGGCCCAGTTGGTTTCTCGGTTCCCCACTAATTTCTTGTAAATCTTTTGAGTTTTTAAAAAAAAATAAAAATAAAATAATAATAATAATAATAATAATAATAATAATAATAATAATAATAATAATAATAATAATAATAATAATAATAATAATAATAATAATAATAATAATAATAATAATAAATTTGAACGGTTCCCCCCGTGTCTTCGAACGTGCTCAGGTTTCTTTCGATGCAGCACTTCGCTCTTCTCTGGAGCGCATTGTCACTGCCTCTGGGTCCGGGTTTGGCAATTGGCAATGGAGACTGGCCACTTTACCTTTTGAATTTGGGGGGCTTGGTGTATACGCTGCTGGTGATGTCTTGCATTATGCCTTCCTTGCTTCTAGACTCCAATCGGCCAGCCTGCAGACTGAGCTTCTCCGACAGTCTGGTGTTGGTACTTCTGGATCGTCTTTTGATGATGCTCTGTATGTTTTTAATGCGAAATTGGAGACCGACCTCCTGGGTAGTTCTTGTGAAATTGCTGCCCCCAAACTCATGAAGAAATTGGCAGATCTATATTTCACACGTGTCACCAAAGAGACTGAATCCACCTTCTGCTTATCTTCTAGACAGATGGCCTTATGGAGATCGCAAATGGAAGACCATACTTCAGACTGGCTCAGAGTGGTCCCGATATCTGGGTTGGGGCAGACTATGAATGCTAAGACTTACCGATGTGTTCTATGCTATCGCCTAGGTGTCCCCCTTTTCTCCACTCAGGTGCCGTGCTCGGCTTGTTCCAAGGTGTTTGTGGGTGATATTTACGGAGACCATGCTGTGTCATGCGCAGGTATTATTGGTATTAAACATCGACACAATTTGGTGCGCGATACTCTTGCTGATATCTGCTCCCGGGTAGGGGTTTCGGTCCGTAAAGAAGTTGACATCGGGCTTAGCGGAGAGGGGGATAAACACCTACGCCCAGCTGACTTGTTACTTTATTCGTGGGATAGAGGGCTTGATGCATGTGTGGATCTAACAGGGTCATCGCCATTGACCCAAACCGGTATGATTGATTTCGTACCAGGACGGGCTGTGGCTGAAGCGGCACAGCGCAAACGTGCCAAGTACGAAACCAAATGTGCTGATATTGGATATGGTTTCCTACCCTTCTCTTTTTCTTCCCTTGGTGAACTTGAGAAGGATGCTGTGACCCTGCTGAAGCGAATCTGAAAGTTCTCCGTCACCCAAGATATTGGGGTGCGTGCTGCTAACTATATCTTTAGTAGGGTTTGTTTTGCTATAGCTAGAGGAGTGGGAGCCCAACTAGTTTCTCGGCTTCCCACCAATTTCTTGTAATTTCCTTTGATTTTCTAATGAAGTGATGTTTTATAAAAAAAAAAAAAAAATAAAAAATAATAATAATAATAATAATAATAAAGTGATGTTATTATTAAAAATAATAATAATAATAATAATAATAATAATAATAATAATAATAATAATAATAATAATAATAATAATAATAATAATAATAATTTGGAGGTGCTATCATAACATACATACAATATTTAAATAATTCATCTGTCTTACATAAAATGTCCATCTTATTATTTATATATGTCCTATAAAAGGTTTCCAGTTTTTATATATGAATAGCTTTTTATAACTGTTTTTCATATTTTGTCCTTTTACATAAAACTTGAATTAAATGCTATTTTTAATTTTTATAGTGAAAACGAGAGTAAAAATGACTTTTTTTTGGAGTAAAACACCATTGGGTGAGGTAGTTGACAAATTTTGTTTCCAATGATGAGTTATGTATCTACTCCAAATTCGTTATAACTTAAAATCAAACCATCAATGATGATTTTAGTTAGCCATTACCTTTCAATTGAGCATTTATCAATCGTATAGAGTCCAACACAAGTTCCCATTTACTCTTTTTGTCGGCATTTTCACTATTTTGTCCATATTAAAATTTTGCATACGACATATACCTATTGATCACATGAATACTTTAAGAGTAATAGTTCATGATCCATCATAGATTAAATTGCTATTTAACTTATAACTCGAATAATTAGTTAAAGCCATGCTAAAAGAATTATTTTTAAATATATACGTAATTGACATCACTAGATCTGTAACAACATAATCATTATGTTCAAGATAGTATTTCCTTGAGGAAAAGATAAGATATAGCCCAAATCATGACATTTTGAGTAAAGAAGTTGTTCTAGAAAACTTCTAAATAACTATAGATGGTCATGAATAAGATTAGTCATTCATTAATCATCTAAAGATTAACGGCTATGAGAAGGTGGTCGCTTTAAGATTAGTCGGCTTGCAACGTAACAATGTCGAGTAAGAAGGCTTCAGGCTATGAATATGTTTGGTGTGGGGCAATTTGAAACGTTTAGCATGCATTTAGCACTTTAGCTACAAAGCTTGTTTAGCAACAAAAAGTTGACGTTTACTTAAGAAACGTTCAAATTCAAATGTCACTTATGTTGGAATTATATAACATGACAATTAATAAATAATCACAAAACATCAAAGTATACATGTGGAAGTGTATAAGATTTATTAACAAATAATTAATTAACATAAACAAAAATATGCGTACCTTACTTGATTCTAGCCGAACAAGAATCAAATCCACAAACTAGCAATTAGGAAGAACCCTAATTTGATTTAATTAGGATTATATGAATTACCCCTTACCGTTTTGTAATTCAATCAAGAATACTAACAATATTGTGTTAGTACCACTTTCTTGTACACACATACTATACCAAATTAAAGTAATGCTAGTTTTATTAAACCAAATAAATTGAGTTGGAAAAAGAGTGGTGATCGATCCCCTATGGAGGTGGTCGACCGGTTTTGAGAGCAAAAACACACACAAACAATTTAGGTTTTAGCTTATGAGTACAAGAGATGCAAAACACAAGACCCCTAGCCTTGTATATATACTAAACTAAACTTGGTGAACAAGTTTGAGTTTAAGTTGGATTGGGTTTGGGTCCTCCCTTTGGCCGATCGGTTAAGGCATCCCAAAGGGATTCCAGAACCTTCCCAACTTTTGCAATCTAGTCTTTTTCCAAATACATTTAACGACCGTTAGTCCATTACACTAATTACTTAACGTCCGTTAGTTATTTCGTTTAATTAATAAATAAATACAACATTTATATTTAATTATTAACTTTAATTCTCATGCGTAAAGTGTGCAATCTCGTGGTCTCGGGTTCGATCCTAACTCACGTCTACTAATTTATATCCATAAAACCAACAGCTACCACTTGGATATATCTTAATAGAGTGATCACATCGGTTAGTGTCTAGCAACACTTCGATGCCTCTAGTACGACTCGAGTAAGGCTCCTGGAAAACCTTTTAATGATTTCTCATTATTATTATCCTTTTGTTTCTAATACCACGTTAAATAAAGACATGGAATTAAGTCATTCTTTATTAAACTATTATGTTTCTCGTTGTAAGTGACTGACCAAGATTACCAAATCTTCTAAACATATTTAGAGGAGATTTTGGGTGCGGCCGCACAAACATCTTGTCAACCCTACGAGGGGCCCAACAGTATTAAACTCCAAATAAATTTGAAGGAACAAATTCTATCTTGACTACAAGACTAACCCACAAACTTTGTAACATTTCTGGAAACAACCCTTATGACTACCAGTTACGTATAGCGTTAAGTTGCTCCACAGAAATGCACTACATTCATGACACTTATCTGGTATCTCAAGTCTGAGGATAACTATTCATAATTTACTTATAACAATATTCACAAAGTAAATTATGTAGTTGGGATAAGTCCTATATTCAACTCATTGAATATCATCTGAAATTGGTATGCATTCTCATCAATATACTTTCAAGTATATTCTATGTTGGGAATTATACGTTTGAGTTGATAAGACAAAAAGAATGAAACAAGAGGGACTTAATACGACAAGAAGGAAACCTACAAAAAGATGGAAGGACTTGCTTGCAAAAGAAGTTTTATTTATTAGTTCTTTGTAGTATTTTGTAAACCCTAATCCTCTAGTATATAAAGAGGACATATGTGTAGGTTTTAAATACAAGTCTTCCAAGATGTAGTCGACTAAAGGTGTGTGTGTGTCCTAGGTGTATTGTCTTGTAAACGCCTAGGTAAGTTAGTTAGTTAGTTTATGGTGATGAAAACCTTGTTCAATAACAAAGTATCGATTAGTTTATTCCGCTGTGCATGTTATTAGTCTTTGTTATTGATCCCTAGCTGAGCTCATAAACGATCTTATCAATTGGTATAAGAGCTATATTCTTTGATGATCCTAGTTTTGGTCTGGACTGTTTGATGATCCCTAGTTTATTCCGTTGTGCATGTTTTTCCAATACTTGTCGTATAATGGTTTTGGTCTGGATGTTATGAACTTTGATGATATTTACAATCATCTGAAGGTGTATGAGCATGAGATGAATGGCCAAACAAGCTCAAAGTCTCACAGTATAGCCTTTTTGTCATCTGAAAAGAGAGGCAGTACTTCCACTAAAAGTACTACTTCTCCTACTCATAGTACTGTTGCTCAAAGTACTGTTTCCTATTCTACCCCCACCTTTGCTCAGCAAGCCTCACCAACACCTACCATCCACTCAGATGAAGTCGTATGCTCTTTCTTTGCACAGCAAGCTACTTTGCCTGTCACCTATGAAGAAGATCTCTCACAGATTGAAGAGGATGCTCTTGAAGAAATTGATATCAGGTGGCAAGTTGCTATGATCACTGCAAGGATCAAAAAGTTTATGAAGAAGACAGGAAGAGGCATTGACTTCAAACCAAAACAGGGAATCACTTTTTACAAATCCAAGATTGAATGCTTCAACTGTCAAAAGACTGAACATTTTGCAAGGGAATGCAGGTTTGCTAAATATCAAGCAAACAGGATGAATGAGAAACCAAAGCTAGAGTTAAAAGAAATTCCTATTACAGAAACAAAAGCTTTGGTTGCTCAAGAGAATCTATCAGAGGTTGACTGGAGTGCTGAGTTTGATGATGAACCAGTAACCTACTGTATGGTAGTTGTTGAGGATTTAGTGGAAGAATTTGACTAGAGCACAGCTTTTGATGAGGAACCTGGACATGCTGCTATGGAGTCTAAAGATGGTTATGGAAGCTTTGACTGGAGTATGGAGTGTGAAGATGATCCTGTTCTACTTGCTATGGTAGCCACTTCACCAAGCTCACCCCCTATCTCTGAGGTATGCTCAAATTGTCATGACTTTTATCAAAAAGTACTTAATAGTTATGTGATTGAAAGAGATAACTGTGTTAGGGCTAGGTCTGAGGTAGCTGGTTATCAAATTACTTTAGAGTCTATGGAAGCCAAAATTATAACACATGAAAATAATGAAATGGCTTGGGCAGAAAAGTATGAACAACATGATTATCAGTTAAAATTAAGTGAGTGGAAGTTAAATTGTAAGATTTCTGAAATTGAGAAACTGACTAAGGAGAGAGATGAATTATTAGCAAAGTTTGATGCTTGGAAAGAATCTGGTCTGTCTCATGTCACTTATGTCGAAAAACAGAGAAGGGCTTACAATAGGACTGGTCTAGGTTTTGGTATGGATTTCAGTAGTGTAGAAGAAAACCTACCTAGTGATAAGGATGACCTTGATTTTGAGGATATAACCATTAGTGATGATGAACTTATTAACTATGTTGACACATCTAGTAATGAGAAATCATTTAGTGAACCACCTCCTGAATATAAGACAGACAAAGGTTATCATGCTGTCCCACATCCCACTGGTAGTCATCAACCCATTAGACCTGATGTTTCTCGTTTTGGTGTAGACAACCTAGAGTTTAGAAAGAAGCTTATTGGTCAATCTAGGTCTGAAACCCCAAAAGAAACAGTTGAGACACCTAAGGTAGATGATGCTAAAATCCAAGCAGTACCTTCACCTCAAAGTACTGCTACACCTTCAGCAGTACCTTTAAGAAAACCTTTTCACATTAATGCTAAACCTTTTTGGGATAATTTTGGTCAAAACAGTTTTAATCATTCACCTAGAAGACAGGATAGGTTTGGACATACACATAGAAGAAGAAATTTTGGGATTACAGATAAAAAACTATGTTTTGTTTGTTTTAGTCCTGATCATTTGATTAAGGACTGTGACTTACATTCAGAGTACCTAAGTAAGTTCCCAAAGAACAAAACTGTCAACCAAAAACCAAGGGAGACTAGACCAGCTTGGAATCATTCACATAGGGTTAATCATAGAAACTTCTCACTAGACTATAGACACCCTCACCAGAGAAGACCTTTTTCAAAACCGCCAGTACCTTCAAACACTTTTCAAGGTACTGTTAAGCAAAATACAGTACTTTCTCAAAGTACTGCTCAGTTTTCACCAAACACCTCTTGGAATAGGAGCCCTATAAGATCTAATTACTATCAATCTAGAAGGCGTTACAACTCCAAGGAAGTAGCTAGATCAAGGGACTCTACAGCAGAATTTAAAACTAAATGGGTTAAAAAGGAAAGTACTGCTGATGAACAAACAATACTTTCAACAAGTACTGGTGAAACAGAGATTTTTGATAAAGATGATTTTGTGGTAAAAGAAAAGGAGATTTTTATTGAAAAAGAAAGTTTTGCTGAAAATCCACCACAAGTTTTAAAACAAAAGATAATGCTTGATTCTGTCTACAAAAACTGTGAAGATTACATACTCAAGGAATTTGAGTATGTTACTCCACAAGAGGAACACAAGTCAGTAATGGATTGGGTTCCTAAAAGACACTAATTCTTTTATCTTTGTGCAGGGCAACCCAGAAGAGGAACTTAAAGATCATCTTATTGTGGATAGTGGTTGCTCTGGAAGCATGACAGGAGACAAGGAGATTCTGTCAGATTTTAGATCTATTTGTGGAGGAAGAGTTGCATTTGGGAATGATCCCAATGGAGGAAGAATAAATGGAAAATGAACCATCAAAGCAGGGCGCATAGATTTTGAGAATGTTAGATATGTGAAGGAGCTCAAGTTCAACCTTTTGTCAGTATCTCAAATCTGTGATAAAAGGCACCCTGTGTTATTCTCTGACACAGAATGTCTCATCCTTTCCCCTGAATTCAAACCTGTTGATGATAACTTGGTAGTTCTTAGAGTACCAAGAACTAATGATGTGTACAGTCTAGATATAAAGAGTCTTCACTCTTCAGGAAGAGCCACATGTTTAGTGGCTAAAGCAACATCTGAAGAAGCACATCAGTGGCATAGAAGATTGGGCCATGTAAATTTCAAGAATATCAACAAACTAGTCAAAGGGAATTTAGTTAGAGGTTTACCTTTAAAGACTTACAAGAATGATCACTCCTGTTTGGCGTGCAAGAAGGGTAAACAACACAAAGCTTCATGTAAACAACACAAAGCTTCATGCAAGAAGCTTGAGGAAAGGATTATTAGAGAACCTTTGGAGCTGTTACATATGGATTTATTTGGACCTGTTTCAATTGCAAGCCTAAACAAGAAAAAGTATTGCTTGGTTGTGACAGATGATTGCAGTAGATTCAGTTGGGTATTTTTCTTAGGATTTAAAGATGATACTTTTGATGCTATCCATAATCTTATAATAGCACTTGAAAACCAATTGAGACTCAAGGTTCGAGGTATTAGATGTGATAATGGGACTGAATTCAAGAACCAGCTTATGGATGAGTTTTGTGCCAACAAAAGGATCAAGAGGGAGTTCAGCATTGCAAGAACACCACAGCAGAATGGTGTTGCAGAGAGAAAGAATAGGACTTTGATTGAAGCAGCCAGAACTATGCTTGCAGATTCACTATTACCTATTCAATTCTGGGCTGAAGCTGTAAGTACTGCTTGCTATGTGCTTAACAGAGTATCAGTCACAAAACCAAAAACCTCAGATGAAGACACCTTATGAGTTGCTGATTGGCAACAAACCCAACATTCAATTTATGAAGCCTTTTGGATGCCCTCTCACCATTCTCAATACCATTGATAATTTGGGCAAATTTGATGGCAAGTCAGAAGAAGGTTACTTATTAGGGTACTGCACCAACAGCAAAGGCTTTATAGTGTACAACAGAGTCACCAAGAAGGTTCAAGATTGTCTTCATGTTGAATTTTTAGAAGATCAAGAAAATCAGAAGGGTAAAGGTCCTGATTGGATATTTAATCTTGAAGTTTTGACTCCTTCTATGAACTATGTACCTGTTAGAGAAGAAAATCAACTTGTACACAATGGAGAAGATTTACAGTATGTTGTTCATGGAGTCCATATTAGACCTGATGTAGTTCCTCATGAAGAATCCATACCTGTTGAACCAAAGAAAAGTACTGATGCACCAAAATCCTCATTGTCTGCTGAGGATCAATCTATTCAAGATGAACTTAATCAGATGCTTTTTCAAGATGTTATAGCACATTCTTATGATGATGAACAAAGAAGAGCTTATGAGGAAGCAAAGAAAAATCACAAGACTGCAGAGTTCACTCACAGTACTTTGGTTGACAGTACTTTCGATCAAAGTACTGTTGCACCTGTTGACAGCACTTTGGATGATTTGGATGATCCTACCATGCCTGGCTTAGAAGATACTGATGATGAGTTTGAAGATGAAGGTATTTTCTCAGATCCCAATGAAGATGCTAATTTCACTAATTTGGGTGATAATTATGAAGTTCCACAGACTCCTATCTTAAGAATTCATAAGAATCATCCTACTGATCAAATCATTGGTCCTTCTACTTCTGGAGTAATGACAAGAAACAAAGCTAAGGGCTTTTCTACATCACATAATGCTCTGCTTAGCTTTGTTTATAAACAAAACAGGTTAAATCATAAGGACCATCAAACATGCCTGTTCACTTGCTTTATCTCTCAAGAAGAACCCAAAAACATAGCTCAGGCATTAACTAAAGAGAGTTGGGTTGAAGCTATGCAAGAAGAACTTCTTCAATTCAAGCTTCAAGAAGTTTGGGTACTGTGTGATCTACCTGATGGAAAGAAGGTAATTGGTACAAGATGGGTGTTCAGAGTCAAGAGAGATGAAAGAGGGAATGTCATCAAGAACAAGGCAAGATTAGTAGCTCAAGGCTACAGACAAGAAGAAGGAGTAGATTATGATGAAGTATTTGCTCCTGTAGCAAGGATTGAAGCAATTCGAATCTTCCTTGCCTTTGCATCATATATGGGATTTTAGGTTTATCAAATGGATGTCAAGAGTGCCTTTTTATATGGCAAGATTACAGAGGAGGTATATGTCAAACAACCTCCTGGTTTTGAAGATCCTACACATCCAAACAAAGTCTACAAAGTTGTTAAGGCTCTTTATGGCTTACATCAAGCACCTAGAGCTTGGTATGAAAGGCTCTCTACCTTCTTATTGCAACATGGTTACAGGAGGGGAGCCATTGACAAGACTTTGTTTATCAAGAGAGACAAGAAGGATATCATGTTAGTTCAAGTGTATGTTGATGTATCATATTTGGAGCTACCAAACAGTCCATGGTTAAGGAGTTTGAGCAGCTGATGCAGAATGAATTTCAAATGAGTTCAATGGGTGAGTTAACTTTCTTTTTGGGACTTAAAGTTAAGCAGTCAAAGGAGGGAATTTTTATCAGTCAAGACAAGTATGTATCTGACATACTTAAGAAGTTCAATTTTGATGCTATGAAGCCAGTAACTACACCTATCAAGTCTATCAACTCACTAGGAAAAGATAAAGATGGACAACCTGTTGAAGTTAAGTTATACGTTTTCCATGATTGGTTGTCTTATGTATCTCACTGCATCTAGGCCTGATATCATGTTTGCTGTTTGTTTATGTGCACGATATCAAGTCTCACCTAAGGTCTATCATCTGAATGCAGTAAAGAGAATTTTCAGCTATTTGAAACACCAACCTAAGTTAGGGTTGTGGTATCCAAAGGATTCACCTTTTCACTTGGAAGCTTTTTCAGATAGTGATTATGCAGGTGACAACTATGACAGAAGATCAACCACTGGAGGATGCCAATATCTTGGAAGAAGATTAGTCTCATGGCCGTGTAAGAAGCAAACAATTGCAGCAACATCCTCTACTGAAGCAGAATATGTGGCTGCTGCAAGCTGTTGTGGACAAGTTTTGTGGATGCATAATCAACTATTGGATTATGGGTTCAATTTCAATAATACTCCTATCAATATTGATAATGAGAGTACTATTTGCATTGTGAAGAATCCAGTTTATCATTCCAAGACTAAGCACATTCAGATTAGGCACCACTTCATCAGAGATTGTTATGAGCATATGCTCATCAATGTTGTCAAGGTGCATACAGATGATAATGTAGCTGACTTACTCACCAAAGGCTTTGATGTTTCAAGATTCAATCACTTGGTGGTAAGCATTGGCATGATTAATTACTGAGCTACATTTGAGGGGAGGACTATTTAGAGTAAGTATAGTCCTATGCATTGCTTGAGGGGAGGACCTTCATGCTTATTTGAAGTGTTTGCCATTATAAAGAGGAGAATGGGAAAGTACTGCTTTTTGATTTTATGAAAGTACTGCTTGGAAAGTACTGCTCTGGAAAGTACTGCACACGTGGAAAGCACTGTTTATCTTATCAAAGTACTGTTCCAACGGTAATATTGAGGGGTAACTACTACTAACGGTAACTTTGTTATTAAGGGCTGTGATTTTTTAAATCTCACCTATAAATAACTACTCTCCGAATTTCCCTCTCATATTGATATCTACTAATCTTTTCCATATTTCTCTCTCTTTCACCCATATTATTCATCATATCACTTTCTGTGTACACATATCATCAATGGCAAATCGTAATACAGTTTCAAAACACAACATGGTGGCGAATTTAGAAAAGACTGAAGCTAATGTGATCTTTCATGATATCATTGATTTTCTCACTGGGTCTCCGATTAGTTATGCACTTTTAGTGGAACCAGATATCATTGATCCATGGATTCAACAATTTTGGGCAACTGCTAGGGTTCATATAGAGAATGAAGATTCGTATATTCAAGCTAAAGTTGCTGGGAAGATTGTGAAGGTTACTGAAGCCTCAATCCGTGAAAATTTATTGTTTGATGATGAAGAAGGGGCCGTTCGTTTTGATAAGCAATTGATTTGGGATACATTCAGCAACATTGGATATGAAGGGTCCTTAACTGAACAAACTTTCAAGAAACCCTTATTTAGTCCACACTGGAAGTATTTAGTTCATGTATTGCTTCATTGTATTAGTGCTAAAAGTACATCATGGGAGCAATTTGGTTCTAACATAGCATCTGCTATAGTAGGATTAGCTACAAATCGATAGTCAGATTACAGATAATCAGATTACAGATAATCTAACTCGAGTTAGATAATTATATTCTGGCAAGGGCGATAGTCAGATTACAAAAATCTTTTGATAAACAGGCTACTCAGATTAAGAAGTTGAAGCTTAAGTTTAGAAGATTAAAGAACTTTGTATGGCCATTGGTTACACATCACAGGTTATGGGTCAAAGCTGAAAAGAAGAAGCAAAGGCAATTAAAGAAGACCACTAAAGGCACAAAGGTTCAACATCATTCTTCTGTCCAATTGGGGAGGAATTTAGAAGAATAGAATTTGAAAGAAGATGCTGAAATTCATGAAAAGGAGTATGAACCTCAAAGTACTGAAGCACATGTAAATTTTCAAAGTACTGAGCCTGAAGGAACTGATGTTAAAAGTACTGATGATCAAGGTACTGCTGATCAAACTAATGGCTTTCATGAAACATCTCGACAAGAATTAATTACACCAAGAGTGTTAGATTTTGAAGAAGAAGCTGGTCCTTCAACAATTCCACAAGAAGAAGAAGCTGATACTCTCAAACCTATACACACTGCAAGTGATGATGAAACCATTGCTGAAATCTTGCATGATTTATCAAAGCCAAGGGGTGTTAGCATTCCTGGTGTTGCTGAAGAACAACAACAAACTTCTCAACCTACTATAGATCCTAAGGATAAAGGGAAAGGTAAGATGGTAGAAACAAAGAAGAAAAAGAAATCTACTTTAGCACAGATAAGGGCTGCTCAAGTTGCTATGAATGAGGAAGCAGCTAGAAAGTTACAAGCTGAATTGAATGCTGAAGTTGTTAATGAAGAGGCTATGAATGAAGAAGCATCTAAGAAATTGCAAGAAGAATTGAATGCTGAAGCTGCTGTACCATTACAGTTACCTATTCCTATTTCTGCTCTACCAAGAAGACCAAATCGTGCTAAGGAAAGAAATGCTATGATGGCATATTTAAAAGGTCAAGGGTATATTGGATTGAATAAGTTGAATTATGTTGAGATGAAAGGTTTGTATGAAGCTGTTAGAGAAGATTATCATAAACAAGTTGATAGTATCAAAGACTATAAAGAGGTTGATACTCAGAAAGAAGAAGATAGAAAAAGAAGCTTAAAAAGAAAAAGAATAACTGAAGTTGAAGATGTTCAGTCATCAAAGAAAGTTGAGTTAAGATCTGATACTAATGATGAACTGAGGAATTACTTAAGAATTGTAGAATTTGAGTATTCTAAAGCTGATGCAGAAAAGAAGAAAGAAAAGAAGAAGAAAAAGTATCCAATAACTACTTTTGAAGTTGTAGAATCTAAAGATGGAAATTATCTAATGTTTCACAGAGAAGATGAAAGCTTCAGAGTGTTTAATATGCTATGGGATCTATTGCACATAATAGATAGAGAGGATTTGTTTCATGTATATCATTTGGTGCAAGAATACTTTGAACACATTCCATCAGAAGGAGTTGGTTTAATCTTACTTGGAGATCTCAAAACTGTTCGGGAAACTGAAGAAACAAGTACTGAAGAGATTTGGAAAAATCAAGAAGATTGGGAGATTATTAGCTGGAGATTCTTTGAAGAATCTGGAGTAAATGTTCTAGAGTTAGAAGATGGGACTATGATACACATGCTAGCAGATAGAAGATATCCACTTACATCAGATGTCATGAGGAGAATGCTAGAGCATGGAATGGAAGTTGAAGAAGATAATGAAATTGCTCTTATGGTCATCAAATTGTTTATCAGATGGACGACTATGGCTGATGCATGATGCATGAATAACTGGTATGAATCTTTATTGAATAAATTCTTTTTGAAGTATCAGTACTTTATTCAAAGTACTGCTGATCAAACAGTACTTTCATCAAAGTACTGCTTGCAGTATTAAACCAGTTAATGATTTTGAAAAGAAAACTTTTGTTAAGTGATAAATATTTTGAAACAAAGGTTGAAAGAAATAAATGGTTTTTGAGATGGTAACAACAATAGGTTATCAATCCACCATGGTTACAAAAGGATTGGCTAATCCATGAGCAAACGGCTCTGGTAAAGATATCTCAAATCCGTTTTATTGTTGACAACTTGCTAATAAGTTGGATGGTAATCAACTCACCATATCAGTAAATGTGAAGAGTTGGCTAGCCCACAATAAAATGGCTTGTGGTAAAGGCTGTGGAAAAACCATTATATGGTAATTAGTTCACCATGATGAAAAAACTAACTAGTCCAAAAGGGTACAGCTTTTGGTAAAGACAAATCAAATCTGTTGATAGCTGATGATTTGCTAAAAATCATAAGGTTATCAATGTACCATGATCTTACACATCAAAACATTTGGCTACTCCAGAGTTAATGGTTTTTGGTAAAGAGACATCAAATCCATTAAATTTTCAATGATTCACCTCTCATAGGAGTTTACACACCTGGAAGTGATGAGAATAGACTGAAACTTAAACTGAATTAATGTACAAACTGTCTTATGTTGCTGAAAAGATGGAGCTTGTTGAATGATTGCTGAAAAGAGATTACTAATCAAGGATGCTGTAAAGAATAATTTCTAAAGAATACTTTGATATAAGCACAAAGAATACAAAGATACAATCCAAAGACAAAGACACAATCTTTCCTTGAAGATGGAGATGTTAAAGATAAATTTACAAAGGAACTTGAAGTCAAGCAAGTAGAATTCAAGTTAGGGGAGGATTGTTGGGATATGAAAGTGCTGAAGAATGACAAAGTACTGGAAAAAGTCAAAGTACTGCTAAAGAGAAAGTCAAAGTACTGCTGTCGAAGTCGAAGTACTGCAAAGCTAAAGAACTGCTATATTCGTTTATGGAAAGCTTTGTTATTCTAGAATATTCTTTGTTTAGATTACTTGTCGTACAAGGATACAAATTGTAAACCGACTAGGGTTATCCTTAAGCCTATAAAAGGACCCCTAGATTGGCATTAGAATTAAGAGTTTTATATAGATGTTTTAGAATCCTAAAGTACGATTATTATTATTAGAGTTTTAGAGTTGTTTAAGAGTCTGCATAACAAGCAGATTTAGAGTTATAAATAAAATCGTTGAAAGTTAATATATTCTTCTTAGCTTTGTTAAGTAAATTCCGCGTACTTAATAGAGATTACTCAGTGTTTCATTGTTAACAACTTATGATTTATCCGAAGTTATTAAACCATTAACAAGCTATATAAGTTAGTTTGGTTAGAGTATATCGATCCAACATTCTACCACATCTCTCAGATTTGTCTTAGTTTAATGATACTCCTATATCATTAATCGACAACGTACATTTAGAATAACTTAGTTACTCACGGATTAAACATGCAAATATAGGACAACAATATTATAAATAAAAATAAACATAATCCAAACTTTATTTCATCAAAATAATAAATGTTTTACAATATCCTTTATGCAAATACTAATCACAGTTATGCATGAAACTATTAGCTAAACGAAGTCCAATTCCATTTGCAAGTCCAATAAGCTTCTCTTTAGCCAAAGCCTTAGTGAAAGGATCAGCTAAGTTATCATCTGTGTGAACTTTCAATAGATGTATTTCACCTTCACGGGCTTGTCCCTGAACATAGTGATATTTCCATAGAAAATGTCTGGTGCCCTTCATGACTCCAGGTTCATTGGCAAATATGATTGTAGCAGAATTGTCACAATACATATCAAATAGGAGATTCAATTGAAGGCATAACACCAAGCCCTGAAATGAATTTCCTAATCCAAACAGCCTTCATTGCAGCTTCCGAAGCAGCTATGTATTCGGCTTCTGTCGCAGACATCGCAATCGTACTCTGCTTCTTGCTCTACCAGTCAACTGCTCCTCCATTTATGACAAAGACATAACCCGTCTGAGACTTCGTATCATCTTTATCACACTGCTAGGACGCATCACAGTAACCTGTAACACCAAGCTCTGTGTCTGGATTTCCACCATACACTAAAAACATATCTTTCATATTCCTAAGATACTTAAGAATATGTTTAACAACAGTCCAGTGAAGTTCACCTGGATTCTGTTGATATCGACTGGTCATGTTCTGAGCAAACGCCACATCTGGCCTTGTGCATCTCACAGCATACATAATAGATCCTATAGCCGAAGCATAAGGAACTTTTTGCATGCGTGCCACCTCAGCAGGTGTTGAAGCACACATATCGCTACATAAGCCATGCTTTACTTCCATCGGCAAATATCCTTTCTTGGAATTTTGCATATTGAATCTCTTCAATATTTTATCAATGTAAGCGCTTTGACTTAAACCAATTAACCACTTCGACCTATCTCGGTAGATCTTGATTCCCAGAATGTATGCAGCTTCTCCTAAATCCTTCATGGAAAAACACTTCCCAAGATATGCCTTTACATTTTGCAAACTTGGAATGTCTTTTCCCATAATTAATATGTCATCGACATAAAGGATAAGGAAAATTACATCACTCCCACTAACTTTGTGATATACACATGGCTCATCAAGATTTTGAATAAATCCATACCTTTTGATTTCTTCATCAAATCTCTTATTCCATTGCCTTGATGTTTGCTTCAATCCATAAATGGACCTTTGAAGTTTGCATACACGGTTTGGAAATTGTGGATTCATGAACCCCCTCCGGTTGCTTCATATAGATGTCTTCATCTAAGCGACCATTCAAGAAGGCGGTTTTGACATCCATCTGCCATATCTCATAATCATAGTACGCTGCTATAGCTATGAGAATTCTAATAGCTCTAATGTCCGCTACAGGAGAAAAGGTCTCCTCGTAATCTATGCCATAAGTTTGAGTAAAACCTTGCGCAACTAGACGAGCTTTATAGATGTGTATATTGCCATCCATGTCAGTCTTAATTTTATAGAGCCACTTACTTCCAACCACCTTGGCGTTTGGAGGTAAATCGACCTCTTCCCAGACTTCATTTTCTCTCATGGATTGCATTTCCCCATTCATTGCAACTTGCCATTTGTCCTTTTTAGGACTTGCCATGGCAGCTGTATAACTAGTAGGCTCTCCAAGATCTCCTAATATAGTTTCCTCAACCTCTACGTTAAGACATAGACGTTCAGGTGTACGCGCAGTCCTTACAGATCTACGAACAGGAATCACTTCAACTTCTGGTGGAGGACCCAGACTATCAGGTTCTACCGGAAGTACGTTAGTGTTTTCAGAAGGTAATGCATCTTCATGATCATCTTCCAGATCATAAACTATCCCACTGAATTCTTGAGATACGAGATCACTTTCAAGAAAATCTCCATACCTAGCAACAATTACTTTATTTTCAGTTGGATAGTAAAAGTAGTAACCCATAGTTTCCTTAGGGTATCCTACGAAGATACACTTTACAGATCTTTGTTGGAGTTTATGTGCTGAGTCACGTCCAACATACGCCTCGCAACCCCAGACCTTTAAATAAGACAGGTTAGGAGCTTTCCCGAGCCATATTTCATATGGTGTCTTATCAACCTTCTTTGTGGGAACCATATTTAGAATACGAACAGCATATTCTAAAGCATAATCCCAAAAGGATAAAGGTAAAGTAGTAAGATTAAACATAGATCGTATCATGTCCAACAATGTACGATTTCTTCTCTCAGATACACCATTTTGTTGTGGAGTATATGGAGAAGTGAGATTTTGGACAATTCCATTCTCAGCTAAGTAATCTTTAAACTCTTGGCTTAAATATTCACATCCTCTATCGGATCGAAGAGCTTTAATCTTCTTTCCCAATTGCAGTTCTACTTCCGCTTTGAAAACCTTAAATGTTTCAAACACCTCATGTTTATGCTTAAGTAAATAAACATAACCATAACAGCTGAAATCATCAGTAAAGGTTAAGAAATAGCTAGCACCTCTCTTTGACACATGTCTAAGTGGTCCACACACATCAGTATGAATAAGACCAAGTAGATCAGAAGCCCTCTCCATATTTCTATGAAAAGGTTTCTTCGTCATCTTCCCAGATATGCAAGACTCACATTTATCAAATGATTCATCATTGATATTTTGCAAAAGCCCTTCTTGTTGCAGCTTATGCATGCGAGCCTTGCCTATATGAGCAAGTCTACAATGCCAAAGATAAGAAGAATTCAAGTCCAAATTTATTTTCTTATTGATGCTAAACATCGAATTATTATATTTGTTAGATTCATTTCCCATCACATCAATTTCAAACACACCATTCACAGTAATCGCATTAAAATAAAATACACCATTTAAAGAAACATAAATTCCATTACGTGAAATAGTATGAGTAAAACCATCATCCAACAAAACTGAAAAGGAAACAACACCTCTAATTATAGAAGGTGCGTAATGACAATTGTTCAATAACAGTACTAAGCCAGAAGGCAATACTAAACTAAACGTTCCTATGGCTTCAACAGTTGCATGTGCGCCATTTCCCACGTGCAGATATTGCTCCCCATAGGCTAGCTTCCTTTCCACTCTAAACCCCTGCAGTGTATTACAAATGTGAATACCACATCCAATATCATATACCCAGGAATTTTTATGATTTAGAGTAAATAATTCAATTACACATAAGATACCTGAAGTACTTGCGCCCATGGACCCAGAATTCTTGATCTTATGATTCCGCAAATCATCGAGGTAGAGAGCACAGTTTCTCTTCCAGTGACCCGCTACTTTGCAGTAGTGGCAAGCTTGATCCTTTTTAGGATTTTCCTTCCTTGGAGTAGGGTACTTCTTGGGTTCAGGTTGATAGGCCATAACCTGTTTACCTTTGTCAACCTTTCCCTTACCCTTCCCCTTCTTGTTGTTTGCACGCTGCGGTTTTGGCTTATTTATCCTTCCACCCTGAATTGCAAGTACCTGGGGAGTAGGAGCCTTTTGAGGTAACCCTTTCTCATAATCAATTAGCAATGCGTGTAGGTCAGTAATTGTCTTCCCCACGCAGTGCATATTGAAGTTTCGAACAAAACCATTATAATCCTTGTTAAGGGATCTGTTGATCAAGTTCACGGCCATATCATCTTCATAAGTTTTGCCAAGTGCCCTTAATTGGTGCATGTAACTTTTCATTTCCAGTACATGAGCACTTACGAGTTTACCCTCTCCCTGCTTACAGCTGTGTAATGCATCGATCAAGTCATAAATCTCGACAGCAGCTGGTTTCTCGAACATAGTTCGAAGTTCATTGAGCATATTAAATGGGAAGTAGTTTTCGAACTGCTTTTGAAGAGCAGGTTCCATCGTTCCCAATATAAGACAAGCCACATCATTATGACGCTTATACTCAATTTTCCAAGCATCCTTTTCAGCTTGAGTAGCTTCAGGTGCTGGTTCAGCAGGACAAGGGGCGTACAAATAATCCAATCGGTCAGCAACTCTACAGACAATTCTCAAAGAGCGGTGCCAATCATTGAAATTCTTAGAGCCAGTCAACTTTTCTCGATAAAAAAAGCTTTTGAACGCAGAACTTAGTGCAGTGTTAGTGTTATCGTTGTTTTGAGCCATTTCTACAGAAAAAAGTTCAAGTATTAGTATTTTCGATAATACAACTTTTCAAGAAAATAAAATATACCCAACGGTAATATAAACATATAACCATATAATTTTATCGAAAACTAGGATCCAAATTATCATAGGTTCATTACATCAGTTGATCTGCTAGTAACGAAAGCATATAATAAGGTAATCTGTCGAACAATAATTGGCAAACAATTTTCAATTCCTAGATCATTATGGGATTTATATTTTCCAACGTTATTGCAAATATAAACATGTTTCATCCCATCTTATGCCTTGAGTCCAGTTCTCACTTCCTACTCAATTAAAGTGTTTAACTTAAAGAACTGCAAATATGTCCATGTAAGGTCTGACTTTACATAGAGATTTACCTCTCCATCACAATCTAGCCAAGTACTGTCATGACGTAAATTGCAACTTCAAGTGTTCCTTTTAATTAGATGGCACATAACTTAATTTAAAAGGGTACTAGTTTTGATTTTATGTGGTCAAATCAAATATGTACAAAGATGTCATGCATTCATCTTGTAGCATAAATTTAATAAAAAACTTTTTATTACCAATTCATAAAGATCAAATTATCAAAGTTTTGATTGAGGTATTGGGTTCACCAATCAAGGAATTTAGCGTTAATTATCACCCATTATACCGTACTTTTGCATAAGTGTAAACACTTAGGGGGCGTTTGGTTGGGGCAATTTGGAGGATATTGGTGGCATTTGCATTTTAATTCCCTTCAAATGTCATGTTTGGTAACTTAAATGTAGGCATTTGAAGTAATTTACAATTCCTCGAATTGCCAAAATTGAGAGAATCAAGATGACTCCAAAAAGTGAGAAATTTTAATTTACTTGAAAAAAAAATTTATAAACTTTTTTTCTTATTGTTTTTTTATAAACTTTTAAATAAAATATTTATGAATTTTTTTTATAAACTTTTTTTTATAAATTTTTTATAAACTTTTTTATAAATTTTTATAAACTTTTTTTTTATAATTTTTTTATAAATTTCTTATAATTTTTTTTTATAAATTTTTATAAACTTTTTTTTATAAATTTCTTATAAAATTTTTATAAACTTTTTTTATAAACTTTTTTCATAAATTATATATAAACTTTTTTTTATAAACTTTTTTTTATAAACTTTTAAGTAGAATATTTATGAAATTTATATTGAGAAAAATAAAAAAATATTTATAAATTTCTGTCAACCAAACATGCAAAGGTATTTTAAATTCCGGAATTTTAAATTCTCAAGAATTTAAATTTTCTAGAATTTAAAATTCCGGAATTTCAAATTACCCCAACCAAACGATGTGGCGCATGGAATTAAAACTAATTCACCCATAAGATGAGTTTGTACATTTATGGCTTACTTAGTAGCTCCAATTTGACTCGCAAGCAAGCGGAGAGTTTGGTCAGCGCTGAAGCAATAACCTCTCTCTTTAGGGTCACAATATTAATGCGGTCCCCTCCTAGTACTTCCCACATAGTCCGTCAAATTGGGTGAACCGTTCAGACCATTTGTACCAAAATCATCAATCAATTAAACTATAGAAAACTTAACTCTTCAAAGACAAATCAAATTTCACAATTGTTTAGTCCGTATTATTTTTTTATTCAAAATTACCCTTTGCTTAAAACTGTCGCACATAATAAACAAACAAGTAAACTAATAAAAAATAAACAACTTAAAAACAATGCGCACATAATAAACAATTAATATGTGTAAACAAGTAGCCACATGCAACTTATTCGATAAAACCCTATTAATAATCAATGTCTACGTTAAATTAATGTATATATTAATTATGGCTTTCACTCTCTCAATTGAAAGTGAGCCACATACATCGATGAATCGATTGCGTAAACCCTTAATTAAAATATACCAAATTGCACATAATTGATTCATTAATATATAATTGGAGTCTTTCCCAATTCAAGATTTTTCGTAAATAAACATGTGATAAATATATCTTAATAATTAATCAATATCAAAGCAACTATCCATGACAAACATGCATGTAATATCATGGATATATCATAACAATTATACAATTAGTCACAAGATCGCATATCAAGAATCCCATGTCACATAACAAATTATTCATGAATTAATCACGTAACATATATATTAATTCTAGGTTTCGATAAGGTTAGCAAACAATTTTCAAATCCTAAAAAATTTTAAATGTGTCGACCTAAAAAATTAATGGGTACGCCCCATAAAAAATTAAATAAATCGACCCATGCAAAAATTAAACCAAAACCCTAGATTAATCACATCAAACATCATACAATATACGTTTTTTACGTGTTTATGTAATTAATTACTCATTAAAACCAATGACTCGTGATGCCACTGTTGGAATTATATAACATGACAATCAATAAATAATCACAAAACATCAAAGTATACATGCGGAAGCGTATAGGATTTATTAACAAATAATTAATTAACATAAACAAGAATATGCGTACCTTACTTGATTCTAGCCGAACAAGAATCAAATCCAAAAACTAGCAATTAGGAAGAACCCTAATTTGATTTAATTAGGATTATATAAATTACCCCTTACCGTTTTGTAATTCAATCCAAAAATACTAACAATATTGTGTTAGTACCACTTTCTTGTACACACGTACTATACCAAATTAAAGTAATGCTAGTTTTATTAAACCAAATAACTTGAGTTGGTAAAAGAGTGGTGATCGATCCCCTATGGAGGTGGTCGACCGGTTTTGAGAGCAAAAACACATACAAACAATTTAGGTTTTAGCTTATAAGTACAAGAGATGCAAAACAAAAGACCTCTAGCCTTGTATATATACTAAACTAAACTTGGTGAACAAGTTCGAGTTTAAGTTGGATAGGGTTTGGGTCCTCCCTTTGGCCGATCGGTTAAGGCATCCCAAAGGGATTCCATAACCTTCCCAACTTTTGCAATCTAGTCTTTTTCCAAATACATTTAACGACCGTTAGTCCATTACACTAATTACTTAACGTCTGTTAGTTATTTCGTTTAATAATAAATAAATACAACATTTATATTTAATTATTAACTTTAATTCTCGTAAAGTGTGCAATCCCGTGGTCTCGAGTTCGATCCTAACTCACGTCTACTAATTTATATCCATAAAACCAACAACTTACACAATACTTTCATAACGCAAACAACCACACTATCAATCGCGCGTTAAGACTTACAACCTTCCATAATTAGTCAAGTCTATTCATGTTAATGACTTACAACTTTACAAGAAGTTTAATTACAAACATGCATCACGTGATATCTCCAAATTAAGTGAAAAGTTTTTAGCCTCTTGAACACAGCCTCTCTTTATTGATTCTCATACAAAAGTTAATGTTGAATCAAATAAAATTATATTTTGTACAAAAAAAAAAAGTTGAATAGTTCTAAAAGAAGAGCATCAATCACCTTTAGTTGAATGAGATATGAAAGTGGAGGATGTGAAATGTGAATCATTTATGTTCAAAAAAAAAAAGAAACGTGAATCATTTGAGAGCAAGAAATTAGAAGCATTAACTAACCCAAAGTTTATTAAAGTTATTTCAAGGTGGTTGTTTCGATAGTGATATGGTGACCGATTGTTTACGTAAGTATCCGGTAAAACTTTCAACTATATATATGATATATATATTTTATTTTAGTCATTTTATTTATGTTCTTTCTACCTAATTCCTCTTAAATTTGTCAACCAAGTTTCAATAATAATAATGTTTGATTTAATCACCCCTCTAACAAAAACTTTTAGTTGAGAGCTTTTGGGAAAATAAGTCAAGGGTTCAGCCCAAACCCTGGCTAAAAAGTTACTGAAACAATTCCTCAATGCATGTGATTAGGTCTTTAAGGGTAAGTCAGCACTAAAAAAAAAGTACATGGCATCAAGATTTCTCTGTCGATTTAAATGGAGAAAAATCAAGTTTCTATTTTAAACTATAAATATTGCAATATATATACGTCAAAGAACTGTATTAATAACTAAGGGGTTCGCAGAATGTTTTTTGACGGAATTGGAATTTGTTTAAGGAATTGGAATGTGAAGGAATGGAATGTTAGAAATTGAAATCCTTAGAATTTAAAATCTGACGGAATTGAAACTTGCAAATACTAGCGCACGTTTGGTTGGAAGAATGAAATGAGAAAAACAATTATATTAAAATATTTAAAATTTAATTTTAGTTTAAGATTAATAAACTAAATATTATTTAACAGATAAATTACTTATCAAATTATAATAATAAATTTTTAAATAATATTATACAAGCTAATATATTAAATAAATATTTTTTTATATAAAATACAATTATATATTTTTAAGTATAAATTAAAAAAGTAAGCTATAAATAAATTATATTTAATTTTAAATAAATAATAATTTTTAAATATAATAATAATAATTTTTTTTAAATAAATAATAATTTATATTCAATTTTAAATAAATAATAATTTTTAAATCTTAATAACGTGGTTGTTTATAAAAAATAATAATAATAACAATAATAATTAAATGATCGTTTATAATAAAATAATAATAATAATAATAATAATAATAATAATAATAATAATAATAATAATAATAATAATAATAATAATAATAATAATAATAGCAATGACAATGATAAAGATAATATGAATTCTATGGAATTGTAAACAATCTCTCTCATATTGCCATGGAATGTTGAATTCCATATATATGGGATTTTGAAGGAATTTCATTTCATTCCGTTTGCCAACCAAACACAGTAAGGAATGGAATTCAGATTCCAAATTCTTTAAATTTTTCAACCAACCACGTTATGAAATAGAATTGGATTCTAATTCCACCAGAATCCTTAGGATTCCGCCGAACCAAACGGACCCTAAGTTAGTGTGAAAGAATTGTGGTAGGAATAAAATACTAAATGAAAATCATTTAAAGTTGGCCGAATAAATAACTTTTTAATGTATGGATATATAATTATATATTATCTCTAGGTAAAAGAATCTAGTAAATCATATAAATTGGTAAAGTAGCAATAATATGTTACTAGTGATGATTGTAACTTTACTTACTTATATTTTCTTTTTTGTTTGTAATATATATTAACAACAATGCATTATTATAGTCATTTGTTTTTTAAAATTTTGTAAGTTTATTGGAATCCAGTTTTGAAAAGAAAAAATAATAATACATAATTTCAATAAAAAGAAAATTCGATAAGACCTGGTAGAAAATGTAATTATAAAAATCAACATACCTTCTAATTTTACGTTTCTTTGTAAATTATACCCCGCCAACAAACTGTTAGTTTTATCTTGTTACAAATGTTTTTAATACTTAATCATTAACTAACAATTATTAATAACTTTTTTTAACGTCAATTTTTACAAACTACATCACATATCTCACAAATTCTATCTCATGCATGTTTCCAATCAGATTTGAACCCACAACCTTTAGGTTGTTGAACCACTCACATACCGATCAACTAAGAAGCCTTTGGTCAATTATTAATAACTTTATATTACATTCTTTTGTAAAAGAAAAGTATTTTACTTTAAATAGCCTAAAAAGAATCATTATGTTTTAAGATGGAAAAAAAAACTTTTAGGGTTTTCCAATTTAGAGTCAAAAGATTGATTGTTCATTTTGCTTTCGAGTGGTCGGAATTATGTTTTAATCATATTTTAAAAATTTATATTTACTAGACTGTGAGCGCGGAAAAAAAGCTAATCACAATTTAAATTGACAATATCAGCTAAAGAGTTACACAAACATATTTAGTTTAAGAATAACAACATTCTTAGTGGTGCAATATTTTTTAAAAGAAAGTTGATTTGCATTTTGCGCACACATTAGGGTTTACTTATATACATAAGTGCATAAATTTTTTTTTTTTTTTGAAGAGTTGAATATTATGCAACTATTTAAGACATGAAGTGGCGGCTTTACCCGCAACTAAAGTATTAAATGCAAGTCATTTGAAGTTGGCCGAATAAATAACTTTTTAATGTATGAATATATAATTATATATTATCTATAGTAAAAAATTCTAGTAAATATATGGGTAAAGTAGCAATAATATGTTACTAATGAGGATGGTAACTTTACTTAATAATATATTTTTTTGTCTGTAATATATACTAACAACAATGCATTGATTCATTCTGTTTCTCTTAAAATTCTGTAAGTTTATTTGAATCCGGTTTTGAAAAGAAGAAAAAATAATACATAATTTCAGTTAAAAAAATTCAATAAAACTTGGTAGAAAATGTAATTATAAAATCAACATACCTTTTAATTTTACCTTTCTTTATAGATTATACCCCTGGCAACACGTTAGTTTTATCTTATTAAAAATGTTTTTAATGTTTAATCATTAACTAACAATTATTATTAACTTTATATTACATTCTTTTGTAAAAGAAAAGTATTTTACTTTGAATAGCCTAGAAATAATCATTATGTTTTAAGATGGGAAAAATAACTTTTAGGGTCTTTCAATTTACAGTCAAAAGATTGATTGTTGATTTTGCTTTCAGTGGTCGGATTATGTTTTAGTCATGTTTCAAAAATTTATATTTACTAGATTGTGAGTGCGAAAAATAAGCTAATCACAATTTACATTGAAAATATCAGCTAAAGAGTTACACAAACATTTGTAGTTTTATAGTAACAACTTTCTTAGTGGCGCAATATTTTTTATAACAAATTTGATTAGCACACATTATTATTTACTTATATACATAAGTGTACAAATAAAGAAAGAGCCAATGCAAAAGAAACAAGTTACCAACAAATATTACACATGAATAACATTAAAAATGTATTTGTCAATATCAATGAAGATGGTTTCTAATTTATGAAACTAGAACGGTTATTTCATGCGGAAAATAGTACGTTTTTACATTAAGTTATCCATGTGATAGCTTTTACGTTTATTGCTTTTCATGTGTAGAGCGAAATAACTTGTTGCTTGTATGTCTTTATATTTATTATGAAAGTGGTTTGCTTAATTAGATATAAACTATAAATTTGTTTAACCATCAATGTAGTGACTTCCATATCATGAATAAAAAAAACCATCATTATCAATGAGTTAGGGAGGAACGCATACCCTACAACCTTAGACACACAACGCAACTAGGAATAAGGACGTGACAATTCAACCACCAATAGGAGATAATTAAGGAGTAGTAAAACCTAAGTAAACACATCTTTAAACTATCATACGAGCACACATTAATTAGACATAGACTACATACACCTTAGATTAGATAATTAAATAAGTAGAGTAATCGGTAGCAATACCAACCCCTCCCCCAAATTCAAACCCCGAGATTCGTACCTTTCCTTTCCTTAAAAAATATTAAAAGATAAAAAATAATCTTCCTCAACCACAACCTTAGAGTAGTAACTTCTCACTAGCATTCCTATTCCCCTAGAGAACGATATCAATACCCGTGGCTTACCCTAATACTACACTACAACGATTAGGTTCACTGCCTAGGGTGTTGAAAAACTTGCTCGACGAAAAGGAAGTTCCTTTGACCCCGAACGACGCGTGTAGCGTTATCAAGTTTTTGGCGCCGCTGCCGGGGAATAGAATAGCTAGTTAGTAGTCCACCTCGTTTAGGTTTCTTTACTTGATTCCTATCAAGTAAATTTTTTTCTCATTTTTAGCTTCCTCTTAGTCTATCCCCTTTCTTCATGATTTTTGTTCGTAAAAACCATCACTCACCATGATACGTATCTTCCGCCGAAGATTCTTCACTCTACCCGTTCCCAATCCCGAAATTGAGAACGCAATCCCTCAAAACCCTTCACCCATTCACCATTTTGGAAATCACCTAGGGCATAATGAGATAAATTGGCAACAACAAAGTCCTTTCTATGACTCAGATTCCGATGAGGAACTTGATTATGGTGAAGCACTTGATAGCGGGGAGGTCATTAATGGAGTTAGTTTTGAAATTGAGGAAGACCCCTCCCAATATTTTGACCCTAGGTGTAGGATTGAGAAAGATGGTCCCTTTAACATGCAATTCCCTTGCAAAATAGGACTAGAAGGGTTCGATGCTTATTTGAATTCATTCTTACCTTTGAACTTAATCTCAAAGGACCTATACAATAAAATCAAGATCAATGAGTTAACTTATCAAGGGAACAATGTTGTTGAAGCAGCCACTCTTTTGCACGTGTTTGTTGGAAGTTTTGCTTATTTGGTAGAGTTCATGGTCTTAGAAGACTTAGGAGAATGTATTGATAAGGACCTCACTCAAGTAATTTTTGGAAAACCTTTTAAAAAATTGACTAGGTTGAATGAACGGATGATTGATGGTCTAATTACATTCTCTGATGAAGTTGAAGATTTTATCTACCAAATGCCACGCGCCCATCCTAGGTTTAAACATAAAGACATTGAGGCTTATAATCGAATGACCTCTATTCCATTGCTTAGTGAGAGGGATAAGCGAAGTGGGCTTAGGTACCCATATGAGAAAACTAAGCGTTATTACAAAAAATGCCTTGAATTCGGAGATGATTACAAAAAGAATGAAAGAACGTTGGAATGGCTTAAGTATGAGCACGTAAGCGTGTGCGAGAAAACGTAGGAGCACGACTACGAGTCTAGCTACAAGACTCTTAAATAAAGAAAAGCGCTTCGTGGGAGGCAACCAATGCTTAATTGTTTACTTGTTAGTGTCATATATCTTCTATTGATTGTTTATTCTCATGTTTAAATTTGTAAAAATGCTTTATTTTGTTTTTAACCTCGTCTTAATTGCATATAAAGGTATTTTACATAAGGGATAAGTGTAGGGAGGATTACACACGTTTTCAAGGAAACGTAAACATGAGAATAACAATTCATTAAAAGATATATTTGTGTGTTTGTTCGAGTCAAATGCTTGTATCGAGTCATAATGGATGTTTTGCAGAAATTTTTTTCAGATTCTAAAGATGTAAATTTTCTAGAATTTTTTTCAGAAAATCGCAGACCAGTTTTTGTCAGGATAACCTGACGGCATCAGGATCGCAACCTGACGGCGTCAGGAAGGAGTAAAAACAACAGATTACTTTTTTCTCGTTTTCTGAGCTACTTAAAAAATTTGGAATTTTCCAGGTCTTAATTTTCCAGAAATTTTGTAAACATCCATTCCACAAGCATTATATCCTAGTTTAAATCGAGTCTTATATATATTATTACCGCCGATTTTACGCGAAGGTTTCGTTTGTTTCTTCAAGTGTGCAGGTTTAATTTATCAAGAAGAAGTTACATAAGATTGGAAGGAGCTTTTCATGCATCAATTCTTCTTGGGAAGGATTTAACCACTACTTCACACACGGATCCTACCGAGCTAATCAGGGGAGTACTAGTTTCTTTCGTTTTTAATTACCTTCCATTATCATAACTTTGATACTTTCGGGGAACATTGGGGACAATGTTCAGTTTAAGTGTAGGGAGGGAAAATAAAACGGGAACTTTGAAACTATGCTTATCCTTGATTATTTGCTTTGTCCAATTGTATTTGTATAATAAACCATGAGAAAATGTCAGTTAGGGTAATTTTGGCACCAAATTTAAAATTTTTCATGGCATATAGGAGTGGGCCATCAGTCTTGACAAAAGCGTCTCACGGATAGGAAGTTATATGACTAGCACAAAAATCCTTTACCACCTAAATTCCACCCAAAATGTGAGGATCGCCCTTAGATTAGTAGGAATTAAAAGCATTCATCTTTACTGCTTAGAGTGTAAACCGGTAGTATATTAGATTCTAGAACTTGTTTTGTGATGCATTCCGAGATCGCTAGTAAGACTAGACTTGTGTAGTTAGGAATAACTAAATGATAATAGGCATTAGGATAACCCTTGTTTGATACCCGTAATATAATTACTTCTTCCACATCGGTTGAGTAATTCCCCCACACCCTTTGCGTTGTACTCATCTTTAGTACACGATACCCCTAGTTAACCCCTCAGAGCCTATCCTTTTCGCGGTTCTCGTGATGTTTCAGTTTTTCCGGAATATCAATGAAGAGCATTGTTTACACCCCACCCCCAAATGTACACCCAAATCGCCTTAGCCTACCCTGTATGCACTCACTTTTAGTGCATTATTGTTATCACCTTAAACCCTTAGTTCAATTATCTAGTTGCTTGCATGAGTTGCTAAGTCAAGTCATATCCTTTGTATACAGTTTTGGGACGATTGGGATTCATGGGAAAATTTAAAGTTTATGAAATGACGGGAAGGGAACGTTAATTCAAATTCCCTTTGTTTGCGTAATAATGTACCCCAAGTGTGTTGATCTTTTCAATTCGGGTCAAATTAGTGTTAGAGTAATAAAAACTCAAGTGTAGGGATGTGCCTAAAAATCCTTATCATTTTGATGTTACCATAGAGGATGGTAGAGTAAAAGTGTATGAAAAAAAAAATCGAAAAAAAAAAATAGAAAAAGAGAAAAGAAAAAAAATAGAGTGTTTGCAAAAAAAAAAAAAAAAAAAAAAAAAAAAAAAAAAAAAAAAAAAAAAAAACATACGGGCTAGCATCCTACATCTATCCTTTAAATTTATGTTTGTTTATTTCAGTTAGCTAGAGTTTAGAGTGTCAAGTCTTGGCTTAGCAACGTCATTTTTCATATGCTTGTAACATAAGAGATTTTTGACTTGCCACCACTATATAGCCTATCCCACCAAACCCTTTGTTTCCCTACCGTAAGCCTAACATTACAACCCTTTAAAGACCTCTTTGATAGTCTTTCCTAGGTGCTTACGCCAAAGCGACGGAGGTTTTATCTATTCTCAAGCCTATGGTAATCTATGTACTAGGACCGGTTAATGAGTGTTTATCTTCCATTTCTAATTTGTTATATTTCATATACACCCGAGAGAGATGTGAGTATCCAAACACCCCATGTGAGGTGCTAGTATGTAATTTCCGTGCTTGTTATGACTTTTGCGGGGCTTATATGTGTTGTGGACTGTTTTAAACCAATGCTTCATGACCTCTAACTTATAAATTAATTGGCTAAAAGCACATTTGCTTGAGGACAAGCAAATACCAAGTGTAGAGATATTTGATAAGGTTTTAAAAGGTACCTTTTTGAGGGGTCATTTAAGCCCTTATTTGATCACTTTTGTATCCGTTATTGCTTAATATCGTTCCTTTTCACTTTTTAGGTCTCTTGAAGGCAAAATGCTGGAATGGCACTTATTTGGACGAAAAGGCGCGATTATACGAAGAAAATGGCCAAAGTCAGAATCGAGACACTCAAAGCTGCTGAAAACATAAGGTGACGGCGTCAGGTGTTAATTGTGACGCCGTCGGAGGATCTTTGTGACGGGACAGAAGCCAAAACTCCCATTTTCAAGTGACGACGTCAAGTTATAAAAGAGTAGGCCGTCGCAACTCAGACGGCCTAGATGTAATCCAGACGGCGTCAGAAGCTGAAGAGGACGGCGTCAAAAGCATAAGGTGACACCGTCGCAAGTCTAACGTGGCCAAGACGAAACCCTAATGACGGCGACACGACGGCGTCACAAAACATAATGTGACGCCGTCGCATATGTAATATTATCATTTTTTTTAATCCGTGTTCAAAACGACGGCGTATGGTGCAGCGGAAACCCGAATTCAACCCGGGTGCATCTGAGTGAGGCAACAGTGTTTAGTCTATTTTTTTGTCGTTTCAAGTACTAAAAAAAGTGCATATATGTCGTTTCGGGTAAAACAAACCCGACATCCATCACCACCGCCTCACTCTTGGGTCCTTATATTACACAAAACCTAAAATACCAACACCCCAAAAACTTCACGAATTAACTGCTAACTACAATTACTATTCTGCGTTATAATTTTCCAGAACCTCCCATCCCCATATCAAAACACACAAAAACACACACGCGCACGCACACACATACACACACAGGCAGTAATCGCAATAAAAAAAAACGCGGATTCAACCTAAAACGAAGTCATCAGTTTGATGAAGAAGAAGAACCAAATAGTGAATCTTGAAACTGCATGTTTGCATAACTGGATTGGGTAAGTTTATCAACCCTAATTGCATTTGTTTAATTTTTAGTTAAATTTGGGTTTATTTTGTATAATTAATGGTGAAGCTAATTGAATTATTGGTTTTTCTGACATCCATTTGTGGAAGATGGAGGATATGATTTTGAGTTGCAATTTTATCAATGCTATGTAAGTACAAATTTGAGCCATTGTACGAAGATATGAACATGGAAGATATGAGCAGGTAATATTATAAGTTAAATAGTTGAACGCTTATGGAGAAAGTTACACATTTGGGCAAAACTTTTTCAACCTTTTATGCAAGTTTTGAGATTACTTCACTTGATGCGATGACGTTTCACGATTAATGATTCAGCTTTTAAATTCTTGCAGGTTCTTTTGTATTGTGAAGTATCTACGTACGGTACTTAAGATGTCATAAGTCAGGACCATATTCATAGTTCAGGTAATTCCATGTTCACTTTTCGAATCAAGTTGTGTTTTTTTTAAGTCACCTTATTTGCCTGTAATATCTGAAACTTGAATAGTTATATTTGCTTGCATTTTTAAACAACAATTATTATTTTCAACTAAAAGACAACTTTATCGCAGATCATGGAATATAAAAGCTCACGTTTTCATTTTGTACAGCCTGAAGGAGTTGCTGGCCGGCAAAAGCACTTGGACTTTAACCAAGACAGATTGATACATGGTGATACGCGTCAAAAAAATTTTGGGCATAAAGAGTTAAGGCCACGGAGAGTGAAATCAAATTCAAAAAAATGGGAAAACCAATGTCGATGCGCAAACAATATGAGCTTAGAAAGGTTATTGAAAAGGTAAGGGTTACCCCATTTTCAAATGTTGGGTCATTAAATGTGATAGGTAAGTTGATTGGGTTTTAGAAATTTTAACTTAATGTTGGGTCATTAAATGTGATAGGTCATTAAATGTTGGGTCATTTTCAAATGTTGGGTCATTAAATCTGAATATTTTTTTGCAGTCATTGGTCCATGTTGGTCGAAAGTGGATGACACCAAGACCGGGTTTGGACCGCAGGGAATCGTAGCATGGGGGTGCTTACAATCCTTTTGCCTTAGCTTGCTTTGCTGCGGATTTAGGTATGATATCTCTAAAAAACTGGGATGAGGTGACTCATCATATTTTTATATAAGTCCAATGTCATTGATTTTGAATGCAAATATGATTATTGGTTATTGAAGGTATAATAAGTATGCATTTATATATATTTTGATTCTTTCTAGCTAAGTTAGCTGGGAATTGCATTTTTACATCTGCCGTTAAACTTTATTCATTAAATTTTTAAAAAAAAAAACCATAAAACACACCCTTTAAACAAACTTAAGGTCAACGTTCACATCCCAACCCAACTATCACCATACAAATGTGTCATAGCAAATGAATATACGTTTACATAAAGATTTTTGCACACAATTTACACACCACACATATAAAAAAACTCATATAGCACAAAAATTTAAATGCAAAAAACCCGCCGCAACGCTTATTATGTTTGGCTATCTCAGGATTTTTTGGAACATGCTTGGTTTCCATAGCCCGTGACAGCTTATTATGTTTGGTTGTTTGAGGTTTTCGTACTGATTCATGTGGATTTTCGCTCTGTGTGAAATCTGCATATATCTTTGGTGTGGCATCACCAAGACAGTGGTGTTTGCAGCCATGATGTGTTACTCGAAGCCATGACGCGCGTTTATTGAACTGCTTTATGTGTGATATTGAGGCTGCCATGAGTATAAACGAGTCGACTTAAAAGTGAGATTGCCCGTATCTTGGCATGGCAGCCTGTTAGGCTTGCAGCCATTGTGGGTACATCCACGTGTTCCTAACAGCTACCCTATCTCAGGGTAAAAAGTATGATAACCTGTCTGAAATCAATCGGGTGTGTTGGCAAGGCAACCTGTTTGAAATCAGGTCTGCAGCCATGCCCGGTATTGCTACATTTGTTTAAATGTCGTTGCCCATGTTTGTCTTTTGGCAACTATGCGATTAAAATGGTTGTGATATTAGCTGTGATGAGTACAAATGGCTTCGAAGAATATGAAATTGTCCGCGTCTTGGCGGGGCAACCCATGATGGTTGCAGCCATGGCGGATGCATTCTCTTTCTTCGATTGTTAGCCGATCTGAGCTTTATGCACAATCATTTTGACAATTCTTGCAGTGCGCTTTGACCTCTGATTTTTTGACAGCGTCGGAAACGACGTTGTTTACTACAGTTGTGTACCCGTTTTCAACCTGACTGAAAGTGAGTGTGTGCTACAGTGGTTATTCCCTTTTTTTGTGAGTGTGGGTTCAAAGAAACGGTTAGTTGTATAAGAGGCGTAGCAGGCATGCGTTATTGACAGGTTTTTTACTTACGCTTTAATCTTTTCAACTGTAGATTCTTGCATTTGTGAAGATGGTTACATATATGGTACTTTTGTTTATAGATTATATTGGAAAGACGGTGAATGTGACAGATGTCATCGTACAAAAAAATTTTACTATGCGAACTATCAGATCTGAAGATTTAACGTATTCAGTCTCTAACCCACATTGTTAGAAACTGACAGCAAATGTTTATATGATGTCGTCATATGAGGGAAATGTGGTTTCTTATTCCTGATCTTCCATCTAAATATGTGCTGTAAGCCTTTGAAATGGCAACATTTCGTGTTGGGCTTTAAACACTGCATGTGATTTTGACGTTCAGGTAACTTCTTTCATTTCAGTTGTATTTACACGCTATTTAGTTTCATACATAATGATGCAACAAATGGCAGTGATGATCTAAACGGGTATAGCGAAAACTATTGTGAAGTTCTAGTCACGACGGAAGTGTCCGCTTTTTCGACCCATTATTTATCTGAGCCTCATTGTTGCATGAACGATTTGAATCGTGTTTAAGTAGATAGTTTAGTTTGACAAATATCTTTGATGTACATTCAGGCTTGAATAGATTTCGAAACATTTATATGCTACTAATCATACAAAGGTTTAGTCGAGATCACGTAAACTCAAACTTAGACTCGATATTGTTCAAGCTTGATCCTTTATTCTAATGAGCATTAATTAATCACTTGATACAGGCTCGAAAATGTCGATATAATGAGGAGACGATCAACACGTTAATACAAGGTGTTGCAACACATAAAAAGGTGACTGCAAGTGCATTTTTCGAAAATCATGTTTTCTTTAATATAATGAACAACCTTTTAATTTACATATTTGTAAATATTTGTTGCAGATAAAATCTCAATCTAGAATATTTGTAAATCATTTTGACAATTCTTGCAGTGCGCTTTGACCTCTGATTTTTTGACAGCGTCGGAAACGACGTTGTTTACTACAGTTGTGTACCCGTTTTCAACCTGACTGAAAGTGAGTGTGTGCTACAGTGGTTATTCCCTTTTTTTGTGAGTGTGGGTTCAAAGAAACGGTTAGTTGTACAAGAGGCGTAGCAGGCATGCGTTATTGACAGGTTTTTTACTTACGCTTTAATCTTTTCAACTGTAGATTCTTGCATTTGTGAAGATGGTTACATATATGGTACTTTTGTTTATAGATTATATTGGAAAGACGGTGAATGTGACAGATGTCATCGTACAAAAAAATTTTACTATGCGAACTATCAGATCTGAAGATTTAACGTATTCAGTCTCTAACCCACATTGTTAGAAACTGACAGCAAATGTTTATATGATGCCGTCATATGAGGGAAATGTGGTTTCTTATTCCTGATCTTCCATCTAAATATGTGCTGTAAGCCTTTGAAATGGCAACATTTCGTGTTGGGCTTTAAACACTGCATGTGATTTTGACGTTCAGGTAACTTCTTTCATTTCAGTTGTATTTACACGCTATTTAGTTTCATACATAATGATGCAACAAATGGCAGTGATGATCTAAACGGGTATAGCGAAAACTATTGTGAAGTTCTAGTCACGACGGAAGTGTCCGCTTTTTCGACCCATTATTTATCTGAGCCTCATTGTTGCATGAACGATTTGAATCGTGTTTAAGTAGATAGTTTAGTTTGACAAATATCTTTGATGTACATTCAGGCTTGAATAGATTTCGAAACATTTATATGCTACTAATCATACAAAGGTTTAGTCGAGATCACGTAAACTCAAACTTAGACTCGATATTGTTCAAGCTTGATCCTTTATTCTAATGAGCATTAATTAATCACTTGATACAGGCTCGAAAATGTCGATATAATGAGGAGACGATCAACACGTTAATACAAGGTGTTGCAACACATAAAAAGGTGACTGCAAGTGCATTTTTCGAAAATCATGTTTTCTTTAATATAATGAACAACCTTTTAATTTACATATTTGTAAATATTTGTTGCAGATAAAATCTCAATCTAGAATATTTGTAAATCATTTTGACAATTCTTGCAGTGCGCTTTGACCTCTGATTTTTTGACAGCGTCGGAAACGACGTTGTTTACTACAGTTGTGTACCCGTTTTCAACCTGACTGAAAGTGAGTGTGTGCTACAGTGGTTATTCCCTTTTTTTGTGAGTGTGGGTTCAAAGAAACGGTTAGTTGTACAAGAGGCGTAGCAGGCATGCGTTATTGACAGGTTTTTTACTTACGCTTTAATCTTTTCAACTGTAGATTCTTGCATTTGTGAAGATGGTTACATATATGGTACTTTTGTTTATAGATTATATTGGAAAGACGGTGAATGTGACAGATGTCATCGTACAAAAAAATTTTACTATGCGAACTATCAGATCTGAAGATTTAACGTATTCAGTCTCTAACCCACATTGTTAGAAACTGACAGCAAATGTTTATATGATGCCGTCATATGAGGGAAATGTGGTTTCTTATTCCTGATCTTCCATCTAAATATGTGTTGTAAGCCTTTGAAATGGCAACATTTCGTGTTGGGCTTTAAACACTGCATGTGATTTTGACGTTCAGGTAACTTCTTTCATTTCAGTTGTATTTACACGCTATTTAGTTTCATATATAATGATGCAACAAATGGCAGTGATGATCTAAACGGGTATAGCGAAAACTATTGTGAAGTTCCAGTCACGACGGAAGTGTCCGCTTTTTCGACCCATTATTTATCTGAGCCTCATTGTTGCATGAACGATTTGAATCGTGTTTAAGTAGATAGTTTAGTTTGACAAATATCTTTGATGTACATTCAGGCTTGAATAGATTTCGAAACATTTATATGCTACTAATCATACAAAGGTTTAGTCGAGATCACATAAACTCAAACTTAGACTCGATATTGTTCAAGCTTGATCCTTTATTCTAATGAGCATTAATCAATCACTTGATACAGGCTCGAAAATGTCGATATAATGAGGAGACGATCAGCAAGTTGATACAAGGTGTTGCAACACATAAAAAGGTGACTGCAAGTGCATTTTTCGAAAATCATGTTTTCTTTAATATAATGAACAGCCTTTTAATTTACATATTTGTAAATATTTGTTGCAGATAAAATCTCAAGCTAGAATAATGTGGTCCTACAATATTTGTCAGTTTGGGCTACTGGAACTAGAAGCCACTCGCATAGGCTTAAAAAGTAAAATAATGTCATGCATTTATTAGGCAGGTTGTGTTTAAATTTTGCAACTTAGTACATTGACTACTAGCATATTTATAATTCAGTCAAACTACATGTTCACAAAAGGCATTGTCAAATGTAAGTTTTAACCATTTAACCAATTTTTTTGTAAGAGATGGACCAAATATACATTTTTACACCCTGAGCTGCAAATGACTATACGAGCAACTTTCAAGCAACCAGACGAGTTGATTGCTTCGATAAAAAATTAAATGCCAAAAACCCGCCGCAACGCGCGGGTACCAACACTCGTTATATATAGAATCCGAATTTTTCAGTATTGAGTGTGTAGTCTTTTGGAGTAAAAACCTAAACCGAACCAAGGCTGTCTTGTACAGTATTTTAGGGTTCCAAACCCTATCTTACACCAAGATAAGTGTTTTACTTCATTAATACAATTATGTCTTTGATTATTTGTGTGTATGCTTGCATGTTTTCCATGTCCGGCTAATTTACTTGTGTGTTTGCTTAGGGAATATGAAACTTAATTATTGAATATTGATTGGTTGTCTCTTATCTTAGTTGATTAATGATCTAGTAATGTGATAGGTCATTTATTGTGTACTTAATGCTTGATTAAATCTTTGTGAACCTTAGAATATGACTCCTTGAGTAGTTGTAAGCTAAACCATCCAAAGAGTGCCTTAGAGTAAGAGTTTATTATCCCTAGTGGGTTTTGTAGACGAGACCCTTTGGTAAGTTCAAAGAGTTAGGGAGGAACGCATACCCTACAACCTTAGACACACAACGCAACTAGGAATAAGGACGTGACAATTCAACCACCAATAGGAGATAATTAAGGAGTAGTAAAACCTAAGTAAACACATCTTTAAACTATCATACGAGCACACATTAATTAGACATAGACTACATACACCTTAGATTAGATAATTAAAGAAGTAGAGTAATCGGTAGCAATACCAACCCCCCCCCCAAATTTAAACCCCGAGATTCGTACCTTTCCTTTCCTTAAAAAATATAAAAAGATAAAAAATAATCTTCCTCAACCACAACCTTAGCGTAGTAACTTCTCACTAGCATTCCTATTCCCCTAGAGAACGATATCAATACCCGTGGCTTACCCTAATACTACACTACAACGATTAGGTTCACTGCCTAGGGTGTTGAAAAACTTGCTCGACGAAAAGGAAGTTCCTTTGACCCCGAACGACGCGTGTAGCGTTATCATTATACCTATCTACTCACCTTAGTGGAATCAAATCACAAGTTTTCACTTACAACTAATAACTAATAATTTGGTTTTGCTTGTAAAGATAACATGTGCAGATGGATTATCCCAAACAACCTCAAAAATACAGTCGTTGTAAACATAAAGAGCTATTGATCTCATTTTGCTCAATTAATCAAAATATATAACTTGTTATTCAACAAAGAACTAAACCCAAGATTCAAACTTATATACAAATATGCATTTCCAGGAAGCGATGGTAGCAACAGGCAGCGACGATGGTGTGTTTGGTTATGAAACAATAACTGATGAAGGAATGGTGATGGTGATGATGGTTTGGGGAGTTAGAGAAGAAAGAATGAAATGACAGATAAAATAAAAGGAAAATATAAAGTAAAATGACAAAGTCACGAAATGACCATTTTTCCCTCACATGAAAGGCACGTGAGGCTTCTAACTAGCGTTGACTAACGTATGTTAGTTAAAAGGACCACCGTGGAAGCAAAATGGAGACGTTTAGGATGCCTGGTGCATTATTTTAAAACTGGGACAGGACGTGTGAATTTGGTACAACCATAAGAACGAATAGTGTAACTTACTCTTAAGTTCTTTGTTTTGGATACCACAGAAAAAAAGGTTCTGATTAAAAGATAAGAAAGCCGAATGGCCCGCTTTAAGGGAAATGAAACATGAGTTGGGTTTATGTTTTGGGCCTCCGTTTAAAGATATGGAAAATGATTGGGAAGACTAATTATGTGCCTAAAGTTGTGCCTAAAAACGTATGGCATGATCCTAATGGTTTATAAAAAAGTGGGTCTCATTGCTGTAGCCATCAGGATGATGCCACATATGGTTAGTCATATCTTTAGGCACATGATTTAGGTCTTCTAATCACTACTCTAAAGATATTTGGACCACATGAGTCCAACAATTTGCATTTTTGAAAAAGCTATTTCTTACATTTTTTATTAATCATCTAATAGTAATAGTTGTTACACAATTTTAAAAGTCACTATTAACCAGTAAAATTACAGCTTCAGCTAAAGCTCATTTAGCTAAAGACAATTCATTTTTTAGCTCATGAAGTAGATTATGCAATTTACCTAGAAAATAAACATTGGTGTGACATCTAATATATAATTGCCAACAAAATTAACATACCATATACTTAATTAATAACCAGAAAAGGGCTGCAAAAACAAATAATCGTATATCCTTTTCTCAAAACATGTTATTCGATGTTAAAATAACGGGTTAAGTCTACTAAATGGAAACGAACTTTTTAAATTTATCCATTTTAGTAAACAAACGGTTTACTACACATTCTAGTATACGACATTATCAAATTTGCTACCATATAACAAATATAGGGTGTTCGTAATTGTGTTCTAAGATCATTTAAACATACCATATACTTAATTAATAACTAGAAAAAAGACTACAAAATGGATAATCGTATATCCTTTTATCATAACATGTTATTCGATGTTAAAATAACGGGTTAAGTCCACCAAAAGGAAACCAACTTTTCCAATTTTTCCGTTTTAGTAAACGAACTTTTTTACTACACATTCTAGTATACAAAACTTTCAAATTTGTTACAATATAAGAAACATATCGACTTGCTACCATTCAGTAGGTAAAACTAATTACCACCTAATATATACTTAAACTTCTGCCTTCTTGGATATTGATTTGAATATTTTTATATACTAAATAAATAAGTTTTATGCTTACTGAAATGCGAAGTATTTGTATATTTATCACCTTAAACTTTTACATGATTTTATTTTTGTTATCATCATCATCTTCCACAAACCACCCAACCACTACCATACACACACCATTCTATCCCATATTCATAAATCTAACCACTACCGCAAGTTGGGAGTTTGGTATAATGCAGGTAAAAGAATATTGGGATGAAGAAGACGATGTTGTTTTTTGTTGAAATTGAACATTTAGGGTTTGAAGTTTATGTGATATGGGGCATGAAGGTTGAAGATAAAAGGTTGTGATTGATTTATGTTTTTATTTTGATATTGAGTAGGTTTTGATAGATTTTTAACTTGATATAGGTTAGTGTTGTTGGATTTATTATTGATTTTAAAATGTCAATAATTTTGTAGGATTAGTGTTCTTGAAGTGGGAGTATGCTTTTTGGTTGAAGATGTTGAAGGAACTAAATAATGAGGAAGCTAAGGTTTTGATTTGGGAAAGAAAGGGTATAAAGTGGCGTTGATAAACTGGTTTTAATGAAATGGATAAAAATCAGGTCAAATATGCAAAACGAGTATAAAAAAGTCTACGTGGACAATATAGAGAAATCTATGTGGAATTTTGGAAAACACGTGTAACTCAAATTAAAGATGTGGAAATCAACCAGTCGTATTTACCATTTTATTATAAAACAACAAGTTTCGTATACTAGAATGTGTAGTAAAAAAGTTCGCTTACTAAAACGGAAAAATTTTAAAAGTTTATTTATATTTAATTTAATGGACTTAACCCTAAAATAATCGCACAGTAAAACTTATTTAAATTATACAGTACTACCGCCAAAACTGATTATTCAAACATAAAACTAACAGAAAATGTTCAAAAAAACCCGCTAACTACCAACCCGGGAAAGGGAGGGATAGGATAAATCATATTAATACTTGAATTTTACCATCTTTTACCTGAAAGATAAATCAGATAATCACTTTCAAAACACATACCAAACATAAGTATTTAATAGAAATTAATAAATAAATATAACGACTAATTGTACGAAATTATAGTTTACTTATGTATGCAAGACCCTTTAGAATTCGGTCTTTTAAATGCATAGTGTGATTAATTGTGTGTATTATTTGACCATTTTATCTTTTAATTTACATACTCGTATTTAACTAGATAAAAGGTAAATCGGTCATATATAATACACATAACTAGTCACACGATATACAAGGGGCACAAGTTAAGCACAACAAAAGTACATAAAAAGTACACCGGGACCCACATAAAAGTACATCTGTCTGTACTTTTATGTGGATCCCTATATATTTTTTTGTGGGCCTTTATGTATTTATGGTGTTGATACAAAAGTTGGACGTTCCTGATTTGGAGCTCCGGTTCTCGTACCAATTGAGAATTGCTGCTTGAGACCTGCGCACTAAGAGACAAGAAACACCGTTAGGCTTATCGTGGGATTGTCTCCCACGATTATCCTCCGGCGTGAGAGTAAGTAATCGGTTTAGGGTTTTAGGAGTTTTAGGGTTATGAGATCGTACCTTAAACGAGGGATATCATTCCCTTTATATACGCACGGAATCCTTGTTGGTTCCGTATTCCCCAACCTTCGGCGTATCCCGCCTAAGTCGGTTGGGAATGATTATCTTCTTGTTTTAGAAGATATCGGATATCTATTCCGTAAATAGATATGGGCTTGGGCTTTCGTGAGCCCAAACATGTATTAATATTGGCCCAGTTCGTACCAGGCCTGAAAGTATCGGGCTGTAGTCGGGTTTATGACCCGATACGAGACTATACGTCATCATGTCCCCCCAGTCTAGTATGCGCAGTGCGTAACTGCGGATGCTAGACTAATGACCGTAGTCCAAAAAACAAATAACGTACAAAACGTATCCAAGAAGCCATACACCTACCCGTAGGTGCAATGTATCGAGACATCCAAGTGAATAGGTAATGCCTCGGTAATCGGGGGAAAGTTACTGCCCCGTTGTCACATCAAGTCATCTCGACCACACAATAAAGACTAGTGGAATCCACGTGGCGCCAATCGTGTGGAAGAGAAGAAGCATATAACTTGGCGATTCATTTTCACCGAATCCCTCACAGTAAAAACACCATCCGCCATTCCTAAAGCTTTTGAAGAGTCGTTATCCCAAAAGTAACCAACCACAGAGGTAATCGCGCGTGCGATATAGCAAAAAAGTATATCATCATGGTGAAACAGTTGTCTGACTTTACCTCCGACCTTAATTTGATCGATCGGATGGAATTTTCCTCAGATTATTTTATACCCCGGGACGTGCATCCAGTGGTTCCGGATGCGCGAGCCACAATTGCGGATTTCCCCGAAGGGAAAGTGGGCGTATACACACGATTATTCGAATTTGCGAATCAACGTGTGCCCCTATCACGCTTTCTGTGCGATGTGTTAAACTATTATACGTTACACATATCGCAGTTACACTGCATCGGCGCGGCCAAAATTACTAATTTCGAAGTAAATTGCCGTTTGCTGGGGATTAATCCCACCATCCACCTCTTCCGCGCTTTTTATCACACCACATGGGCGCATGGGTGGGTATCCTTTTCAAAACGCGCGGGTAGATTACAGTACTACACAGATAAGTTAGATGCGCTTAGGAATTGGAGGGAATACTTCTTCTGGGTAGATGATACATGTTTTCCTTGGAATTATGATTTTTATACCAAGGGAACGCTACAGAGGGATGAGTACCCAGTGCCTGGGTCGTATAACGTCGAGGATGCGGAACTAATAAATGCAAACCGCATCCCCATCAGTGCATATCCTGAGGGATTTTTGGTGCACATGGGAATCAGCCGTAATTATTATGGCCCTGAAGATGAGATCCCTATATTCTTAGACGCCAATGGCCAGGGTGGGTACTTGTTCCTCCGTACTTCAGTGTGTAAATATTGTAAGAACAATCTTCCGTACATGTTGCGCATAATATAACTTGTGTGTATATGTGTTTTTGTCTTGCGCAGAGATGGATCTGTTTACAGTTGTACAGCTAGCGAAGCCCACAGCCGTGAGGACAGGAGTACGACCGTTGAGGGAGGACGAGGAGCCAATATTAGCTGCGACTGCAGGGCGTGTCGTGGAACTGACTGCAGGGGATACAGGGACCAGTTCCTCCGTTGCGGTGGAGGCAACGCCTCTGCAAAGCCGTCCCAATCCTGAGGTGGCTCCGCTGGTGGCGCAATCACCGCTCGTAGCCGTAGCTCATCCTGAAGAGGAAGAAGAAGAAGAAGCTGCGCTTAGTCGTAAAAGGACCCGAGGAGATCATGGTGCGGGTCCTTCAAGGAAAAAACGTCCCGTGATTCAGACTGTGGAGTTGTCCTCCACTGATGAAGCGTCGTCGCACCCATCTGCTGATGACGCGGAGCCAAAGTAAGTAAAACCATACATGTATAACCTGTTGTTAGTTGGTGAATGTGCTATTTGTGATTCTAACATTGCGCTGGTGATAATTCGCAGGATGGAGCAGGTCATAGAATCACCTCCCAAGGCGAGTTCATCACAGGCAGCGCATTCTGAGCCGCCGAGCCAGGATAATGAAAACCAAGCTGACGCAGATGTGCCTCTGGGTCAATTAGTTGAAGAATTGGTTCAAGTCTCCGCTCATCAGGCTTCATTAATTGTGAAGCTGAAAGATCAAGTATCTGGTGGGGAGGACCAAAGCTCAAAGAAGGATCAAACAATAGCTCTGTTGGAGGCGCAGCTGGCCAGCACCCAAGCGCAACTGGATAGCGCTCGTGCAGAGGCTAGTGAGCTCAGCGCATATGCGCAAAAACAGGCTGAGGACAAGATGGTACTAATGTGTCAAATAAGTCAGGAGCGTGCTGAGGCTGCCAGGTACAAGTCTGCGTGCTGCTGGGCCTTGAAACATCTAGAACAGGGTAAGGACAAAATGTTTGCGCAGTTAGGGGAGCTTGGAGAGACTGTGAGCTGGTCCTTAGAGGTGCAAGAGGCAAAGCTGCGTAAGCTAAGCATCGAGTATGACGAGGAGTTGTATCCGCAGCTGATGTCTGTGATAGCAGAGCGCAGGTGGCTCATAGGCCACGGTCTGCGTCTAGCTGCCCTGAGTACCCTGGAATCGCCAGAGGTGGTCAATGCCTTCGGGGAGGTGGTGCAGTGTGCTCTGGAGCGTGGCAAATCAGAAGCAATTGAAAAGCTCCACGAGGCAGAACTGTTGAAGGCACCGCTGGATAAGGTACCTGAGTATGATTCTGAGTCATATGATCACTTGGTCGCTGCCATGCAGAAAATGAAGGACTTGGAGCTGCCAATGATATCGGAGCTTGAGCGCGATCAAGATTACCCAATAAATGTGATTATGACAGGGTTGACTTTGGCGCGTCATCGTACTGAGGATGTCGAAGCACCGCCGGACTTTTATTTGAAGCCCCATGGGTCGCAGCTCCAAGTTCCTGTCTTTGCGCGTCCCAGGGATAGTCAGAATCCCTTTGCTCCAAGTTCCTGTCTTTGCGCGTCGCAGGTAAGGCCATTTTGTGTGGGGTTGGTGCGGCCCACTTGCCAAGGTCTGATGGGGTGCCCGTAAGCGTGGCCACCGTATCTCGTCAGGATACAGGTACGTTGAAGGACGTTGGCGTAGCCAAAGAAGCAACGAGTCACACTGGTACTTCTGCACTTAAACGCTGTAACAGCTGGTAGTTGACATGTTCAATGTCTTTTTGTAATAACTCGTAGTTATGAATAAGTTTCTTTTTTGTTGTAGATACGTGTAATATAAACGTATCTGTGTATCTTTGCGTGAAAGATGTATTTGTTGCCAAAGAAACAAACGTGTAAGCCAATGCGAATGTAGGAAGTGCATAATCATGTATGAATATCCTAAGCATACTTGGAAAATAATTCTAAGTACTTGATCATAATCGTGTATGTTATAGTTCACAGCGTACTGGAAATATCTCATTAAGGAATCAAATGTCTTGGTTCCTAAGTTGTTAAACGTGCACGTGTGCATTGCTGCGCGACCATCGTGGGATGCGCACATAGCTTATTCCAACGTCTTGAGAATAAGGTGTTTAACAAGGATGCGTGATCCGGTATTGATGGGTTTGCAACCCTCTTACTCAACAAGTTAGTTAGTAGGTCAACTTATCCTTTTACCATCGTGGGTTTATATGTAGTGCATGCACGCCATCGTGGGCAAGAAAGAAAAAATTGTTAAGACATACAGTATATGGAAATAACAACTTAAAATATGTCGCGGAGTTAGCTAGAAACCGCGACGTTTTATTAATACTTGCAAGTTTATCAAGAAATAACAAAAGAAATAGTAAATATGAAAAATAAAAAACTGAAGACATGAATGTTTATTGAGCACTGAAAGTGCGGAGCGTCTGTGCGTTGTGCCGTAACTGTTCTTACAGGTAGCACCTCTTGAGGTTGCTGATGTTCCATGTGCGTGGGAGGTCACGACCATCCAAGCCTCGTAGCCTGTACGCGCCTGTGCCTGTTGCTTCAGTAACCTCATAAGGTCCTTCCCACTTTGGTCCGAGCTTACCTGTATCCTCAGCGTGGCTTGCCTCATTGGCGCGGTAGACAAAGTCGCCTGGTCTGAATGAAACACTGCGTACCTTGGCATCATAGTATCCTTTCATTTTTAACTTTGACCTTGCCTCCCGTATGGCCGCGCGTTCGCGTCTTTCTTCCAGTAGGTCCAAGTCGACACGTCTTTCGTCGTCGTTTGTAGTCACATTGATCTCCGCGGTGCGGATGGTTGGCATGCCGATCTCAGTTGGTATAACGGCTTCTGTCCCGTATACGAGAGAGAAGGGGGTATCCCCCGTGCTGGTTTTAACTGAGGTGCGGTGCGCCCATAGTACATGTGAAAGTTCTTCAACCCACCTACCTTTGTGCTTGTCCAAACGTGCTTTGATTCCTTCACCCAGACTTCGATTTGCGCGTTCGACTAAACCATTGGTTTGTGGGTGCGTAACCGACGCAAAGTGTTGGGTGATGTTTAACTTTTCGCACCAATCTTTGAAGGGGTTATCACAGAATTGTTTCCCGTTATCCGAGATGATTTCTCCAGGTAATCCGAAGCGGCATACTATGTTGTCCCAGACAAAGCATTTCACCTGATTGGTGTTAACTCATGTTGTGGAAAAGGACCGGCGATATCAATGCCCCATTTGTAGAATGGCCACGGCGCCGTGATTGGTGTTAACTCATGTTGTGGTTTGCGCGGTACGGGTCTGTGGACTTGGCAATCATTGCACTTCCTTATCAAATCCCGCGCATCTTTATGCATGGTTGGCCAGTAGTATCCCGATCGCATGGCGCGTGCTACAACAGACCGTGGTCCTGCGTGCATGCTACATGAACCCTCATGGATTTCCCGCAGCACATAATTTGCTTGTACGGGGCCGACGCATCGAAGCCATGGTTGGAGGAAAGAACGTCGATACAGTATGTTGTCGCGTAATTCGAATCTCTGCGCTGTGCGCCGTATTCTGCGAGCTTCTGTCTGTTCTTGGGGTAATGTCCCTTTGCTTAAGAATTCTGCAATTGGTGTCATCCATGTAGGACCATCCTCCTCTATGACTGCGGAGACTTCCATCTCCGATATTGACTTGCTTTTCAGTGTTTCCACCAGCACTTGCTTGGATAAGTGTGCGAAGCTTGTCGAGGCGATCTTGCTCAGTGCATCTGCTTTGCGATTTTCTCCTCTAGGGACTTGCTTGATAGTAAATCTGTCAAAGCCTTTGATCAGTGTCTTAGTCTTCTCAAGATACTGAATCATATTTTCTTCTTTGGCCACGTATTCACCCAACACGTGGTTGGCCACTAGTCGGGAGTCCACATTTGCTTCCAAGTTACGTACACCCATTCGAGCTGCAATGCGTAGTCCAGCGATCAGGGCTTCATATTCTGCCTCATTGTTTGTCGAGGTAAATTCAAAACGCAGTGCGTAAGTGAATTACATTCCCTCTGGGTTTGTGAGAATAAGGCCAGCTCCTGAGCCATCCACGCATGAGGACCCGTCTGTAAACAAAATCCATGGATCTTGTAGTGCTTTCTCGCTTGGTGTAGGTACCTCGTCAGTATCTGGCTTCTCGATGATGAAGTCCGCCAGAACTTGTCCTTTTATTGCAGTACGTGGTCTGTAAGAGATGTTATGTTCGCCTAGCATCACACTCCACTTCTGGAGTCGTCCTGACGCATCGGGTTTGGAGATGATCTGCTTGATGGCTTGATCTGTGATTACCGCTATCGGGTGCGCTTGGAAGTACCGGCGCAGTCGCTTGGCGGCAAACACTAATGCTAAGACCAATTTTTCCATGGCACTATAGTTCATCTCCGTCTTCTTGAGAGCTTTGCTGACAAAATAGATAGGGGTTTGCACCGAGTCCCTATCTGTTAGTAGCACTGCGCTGACTGCCCCATGAGTTGCTGATAAATACATGATCAGCTCTTCCCCTGGTCGGGGTGCCACGAGTGTCGGGAGCGTTGCTAGATGCTGTTTGAGTGTGGTAAAAGCTTCTTCCGCCTCCGTTGTCCACCGAAAGTCACCCTTTTTTATACACTTCTTGAGTGTTTTGAAAAGAGGCAATGACTTTTCTGCTGATTTAGATAGGAACCTGTTGAGGCCGGCCAGTTTTCCATTGAGGGATTGGACTTCCTTCAGCGTGCGTGGTGAGGGAAGTTCAATTACCGCCTTTGTCTTTTCTGGACAAGGTTTTATGCCATCAGGTTCTATCAGGTACCCCAAGAACATGCCTTCGGTAGCGCCGAAGGTGCATTTCTTAGGATTTAGCTTCATGTTAATCTCGCGTAGAGTTTTGAATGTTTCTTCTATGTCGCGCACCAGTTCCTTTTCAGTATGGCTTTTAATGACCAGGTCATCCACATAGACTTCCAGGTTGCGGCCCACCTGTTTTTCGAAGGCATTGTCTACCAACCGCTGATAAGTGGCACCCGCATTTTTCAAGCCAAACGGCATTTTTGTGTAACAGTAAACGCCTTGGCTTGTGTGGAACGCTGTCTTTTCCTCGTCTTCTTGAGCCATTTGTATCTGGTGATATCCCTTGTACGCGTCGAGAAAACATTTCAACGGGTATCCACACAAGGACTCTACTTTCCAATCTATCTCTGGTAATTGATAGCAGTCCTGTGGGCATGCTTTATTAAGGTCGGTGAAGTCTACACACATTCGCCAGCTACCGTCGCTTTTCTTGACCATTACTGGATTAGAAAGCCAGTCGTGGTAATAAACTTCACGCATAATTCCCGCTTTAACTAATTTCTGTACCTCTGCCAGAATTGCCTGCGCCCTCTCTGGAGCTTGGCCACGCTTCTTCTGGCGTATCGGTAAGTATCCTTGTCGGATTCTAAGTTTATGCTCTGTGATCGAGCGTGGTACTCCAGTCATGTGTTTGGGCTCCCATGCGAAAATATCCACGTTCTTTTGTAGGAGCGCGCACACAGCCGCTTTGCCGTTGTCCGACAATGACCCTCCAATGGTTATCTCCTGGTCTGGATATTCTGGGTGAATTGCGACCTTAAAGTTGGGGATTTTGGCCGCGCACTGCTTCGGGATTGGTTCCATTTCGCATGTAACCGTGTTACATTCTCTGTTTGGCACCGTGGCATTGTAAAGAGTGACAATGCCCCCTTCAACTGGGAATTTAAGCATCCCGTGCGCTGTTGACGGCACCGCGCGCATGGCTGATATTCCGGGTCTCCCAATAATGCCATTATATGATGAAGGGGATTTGATCACCATGAAATCCATCCAGGTTGTCGTAGAGTGCTCTGCGTTGCCAACGCTGACTAGCAATCGCAGTTGGCCCATAGGCCATATCTTCTCACCTGTGAAACCGGTGAGTGCGGTATTGACCAGATTTAACTGACTACGTATTTCAGGTCGTAGTCTTTTAAAGCAATGCTCATACATAATATTTGCCGATGCCCCACCATCGATGTACATGCGGTGTATGTCGTGACCACCCGCACTAATTTCAATGGTGAGGGGCTCTGATGCTGCATTGTCCGCAGTTAAAGTAGGGAAAGAGATTTCACTTCTTCGGGAAAACTCTTGGCTGACCTTCTGTCTGGTGGTTCGTTGCCACGTCTGTATCATATAGATTGTGTCGGCCTTATCTTTGGGTGTCTCCTTCTTGCTTTCATTCTTTTGCTTATCTCTTCCCTCTTTAATGTTTTTAACTAAGTGGTCCAGCCTGCCCCCTTTGACCATCTTGTCGATGAGTTGGCGCAGCTGGACACACTCGTTAGTGGTGTGACCCTTTTACGCATGGTAGTCACAGTATCCATTCCCAGTGCGCCGATCTTCTGGTGTACGCATCTGCGGTGGTCTTGGGAAGTTCGCACCTTCCGCTGCGAGTATTTCCTTTGGTGTTTTGATCAGGGGAGTATACCTGTCATTATCTCTGTCCCTGCCGCTCCTCTGGTTGCGATAGCTTCTATTACGGTTATTACCTCGGTCGTTGGATTGTCTCCCAGGTTGTTCCTGTGACCGGTAACTCGAATAGTTCTTTTTACTATCCGCTGCAGCGGCCTCTCCTTGGACAAAAGACCGAGAGCGCTTCATGAGTTCATCAAAGGTTTCAGGGATCTTGTCGTTTAACCTCTTGATGAGTTCTGGGTTATTAATCCCATTCATGAAGCCCGAGATCTTTAAGACTTCCGGGCATGCTTTAACCTGCATGCATTCGTCTTTAAAGCGTTCCATGAACGCGCTCGTGGATTCTCCCTGGTTCTGTTTTACCCTGGCGAGTTCGACAGGATTTTTAGCACACTTTTTGCGTTGAGTAAAATTTAGGCGGAACGCCTTTCTCAACTCTTCAAAACCATTCACGCTCCTTCGTGGGAGTTTGTTGAACCAGTTCCGCGCGCTTCCCACCAGTGTGGAATTAAACATGTGGCACCAAACTGGTTGTGGCCAGTTTTCGATGGTCGCGGCTGATTCAAAAATTTTTAGGTGATCATCAGGATCGCCTGTCCCATCATAGGTTTTAACATTTGCGGGCATGCGCCTTTTCTTGTTCTCAGAGAAATCACTAATGCGTCTGGTGAACGCATCCACTTTCTGACGGCGCCATGGGAGAGACATGTCTTCCTCTTGGCTATCGCGTCTACTTCTGGATTTCCAATGCCCTGTATCACTATCCTCGTTGTCCGAGGAGTTGTCAGAAGATAAATTTACCTTCTTACGGCGCTTGCGCCGGCCTTCCTCAGAATCTGACTCATAGTCTGGATCTGAAGGGCTTTCACTTGGGGAATACTTTCGCCCCAGTCTATCATGTACTCTACGGCTACCCAGTCTGGCGTAGACACTGGTACGCCGTTCTTCTTTATCACTATCACTCATGTGTTGCGAGTGGGATGTCTCATCACCCTCGATCCTCCTCCCGATTCTGTTGAATACAGGGGTTTTATGACCGCTTCCCCTGCGCTTTTCCTTCTTTTGGCGCGATGGAGAGGTATCGTATTCCGAATCGAAATTGAGTCGGGCTTTCAGGTTCCGCCCTGATCTATTCTTCTCTTCCTCTTGCATGAGGGCAGCCAATGCTTCGTAGTTTTGGGATACGAAGGTTTCTGGTGCTAATTCTGGCGCGACTCCCTCGAGAGTGAGTGCGTTTGTTTCTACCGCTGCGTTCTTATCCCGACCTGGTGCCTCTGGTTCCTTTGTCAAGTCAGTTTCTAGCACCGATTGGAAGGGAGTAGTAAAGACGGGTTGTTCCCGAGTGCGCAGTGGGTCTACTCCACTCGTGGTGGTTGTAGTGACTTGGGTTACTCCCGAGTGCGGTTCTACCAGAGGGAAGATCAAGTCTTGACCTGACCCCTTATTTTTAGCAGCGCTGGTTGTCCCAGAGGTCTGCTTAGGGGTTAGTCCACTCTGCGACTTCTTCCCCATAAGATCTGACTGCGATCGCTGATTGCCGTGTTTTGTCATTCTAGTGTCGATTCTTAGTGTAGGGTCCCACGGAAGGCGCCACTTGTTGATACAAAAGTTGGACGTTCCTGATTTGGAGCTCCGGTTCTCGTACCAATTGAGAATTGCTGCTTGAGACCTGCGCACTAAGAGACAAGAAACACCGTTAGGCTTATCGTGGGATTGTCTCCCACGATTATCCTCCGGCGTGAGAGTAAGTAATCGGTTTAGGGTTTTAGGAGTTTTAGGGTTATGAGATCGTACCTTAAACGAGGGATATCATTCCCTTTATATACGCACGGAATCCTTGTTGGTTCCGTATTCCCCAACCTTCGGCGTATCCCGCCTAAGTCGGTTGGGAATGATTATCTTCTTGTTTTAGAAGATATCGGATATCTATTCCGTAAATAGATATGGGCTTGGGCTTTCGTGAGCCCAAACATGTATTAATATTGGCCCAGTTCGTACCAGGCCTGAAAGTATCGGGCTGTAGTCGGGTTTATGACCCGATACGAGACTATACGTCATCATATGGTGTGCTTAACTTGTGCCCCTATGACACAAGTTAGAAAAACCCTTTAAAAAATAAGCTTTTCGTCCGAATTATCTTTAAAAAAATAATAATAATTTAGTTAAATCTGTTACACTTACCCGCCAAAAAACAACTACTTTTCAAAAAATGGATATCCCTCTATCCTTAACCTTAAAAAAACAACCTTTTATCCCAACACAAACCCATGAATCACAACACTATAACTCATTAATCAAACACCATACTATACGAAAAAACGATCGAGCTATACTCGAAACATATACCCATATGAAATCTCTAAACATTTTACCCGATAACGCCACTTTGCCACTGGTACTCAAGGCGTGTAGCCGGTTACACGCCGTTGAGATTGGTAGAAAGTTACATAGTGATGTGATGGGTATGGGGGTGGTTTCGGATGTTCGTGTTCAGACGGCTTTTGTGGATTTTTACACGAAATGTGGGATGTTGTGGGACGCGCGTAAGGTGTTTGGTGAAATGTCTGAGAGAGATGTTGTGGCGTGGAACGCTATGATTTCTGGGTGTGTTGGTTGTGGTGAGTATTTTGAAGGGGTGGGTTTGTTTATGGAGATGCAAAAGGGGGGTTTGAAAGCGAATGGGGTTACTGTTGTGGAGTTGCTTAAGGCGTGTGGGGAGTTGATGGAGTGGAAGCGTGGGAGGGAGATACATGCGTATTCTTTGAGAAATGGTTTGTTTGAGTCGAATTGTTATGTGGGTGCGTCTTTGATGGGGTTCTATATGAAATTTGATCCGTTGGTTGCGTGGCTTGTTTTTGAAATGTTGGATTTGAGAAATACGATTAGTTGGAATACTATGATAAGTGGGTATGTTAACAATGGAGATTTTTTTAGAGCTCTTCAGCTTTTCGATTTAATGCTTAAGGATGGGTGCAAGTGTGATTCAGTCACACTGCTAGTTGTCATACAAGCTTGTGCTGAGTTTGGTAATCTTAAACTCGGAAAGCAAGTTCATCAACTAGTTGTCAAATTTGGTTACACCAATATGCATATAATTAATACCTTAATGAACATGTACACCAAGTTTGCAGATTCAAGATCTTCATACGAGCTATTTAACTCGATTGCAACAAAAGATGTTGCTTTATGGAATTCTATGTTAACTTGTTTTATGGAAAGTGGGTACGTCGCAGAATCAATAAATCTGTTAACTGATATGCAGTTAGAGGGATTTCAGCTAAATGAACGAACCATAGTCATCATTCTGCCTTTATGTGCTAAATTATCCGATGGTTTGCTAAATGGTAAAAGCTTACATGCTTACGCTATTAAAATTGGTAAGGAAAGAAACAAACATATCGGAAATAGTTTGATTAATATGTACGCATTGTTAAAATGTATCGAAGATGCCACAAGGATATTCGTAAAGATGAAGGACTTGGATGTAATATCATATAACGTTTTCATCTCTGCTTTGATCCATAATGAATTAAAGGTACAAGCTTGCGAGATTTTTATCCAGATGCTTCAGTTGGAAATTAAACCAAATTCACAGACGGTAACCTCAATTCTTGCGGCTTTTGATAGTGGTGAACTTTTGAATATTGGTAGATCCATTCATGGTTATGTGATGAAAAGTGGGGTCGAAGTTGACGCGTCTTTAAACACTGCATTGACAGAAATGTATATAAACTGTGAAGATGAAGAAACGGGTAGGAGCTTGTTTGAGAATTTTTCTGATAAAGATTTGATCTCGTGGAACTCATTAATTTCCACTTATATTAAGAACGATCTAGAACACAAAGCATTGCTTCTTTTTCACCAGATGATCCTAAGGGTAAAACCGACATTTGTCACTATCATAAACGTTCTCTCATTATATACTCATCTTTCAAATCTTCCTCAAGGTCGATGCTTACATGCTTATACGTTAAGAAGGTTTTCATCATTGGATGTTGAACTATCGCTTGTGAATGCCTTCATAACTATGTATGGAAGATGCGGTAGTTTGGAATACGCTGAAAAAATCTTTCATACTTTACCAGCAAAAGATATTGTTTCTTGGAATGCGATGATTGCTGGTTATGGAATGCATGGACGTGGGGATGATGCGATGTTGACTTTTTCAAAAATGGTCAAAGAAGGGATTAAACCAACTCGAGTAACATTTGTCTCTGCTTTATCGGCTTGCAGCCATTCAGGGATGGTACATAAAGGTTTAAACCTTTTTCATTCAATGGTTCGAGATTATGGCATAACCCCTGTACTTGTACATTATGCTTGTTTGGTTGATCTTCTTGCTCGTGGTGGATTGTTAGATGAAGCCAAGGATGTTATCGACACAATGCCTATGGAACCAGATGCGTCCATTTGGCGGGCTCTGATTGGTGCTTGTCGGATCTATTCTGATACCCACATGGCTAAAACCGCGTTTGAAAAGCTTATAGAATTAGAACCAACAAATGCTGGGAATTACGTGTTATTATCCAACATTTATGCAGCTTCCGGTCTTTGGTCCGAGGTAAAAAACTTGAGATTAATTGTCGAAAACAAGGGTTTAAAGAAGCCAGCTGGTAGAAGTTGGATTGTTATCAAAAGTAAACTCCATTTGTTTGCAGCAGGAGATAAATCACACCCGCAGTCCAAAAATATTTACAAAAAGTTGACTTTTTTGTTGACTTCTGTTAAGGAAATGGGGTATGTTCCTGATTTGAGGTGGGTTCTTCACGATGAAGACGATGAGAGAAAAATGGCGAGGCTTTCGAGTCATAGTGAGAAACTAGCCATCGCTTTCGGATTGATTTGTGTTAGTAGTGGTTCTCCAATTTTGATTACTAAGAATTTAAGGATCTGTGGTGATTGCCATGAATTCAGTAAGTATATTTCAAAGCTTTCCAGGAGGACAATAATTATTAGAGATGCGAGTCGGTTTCACCATTTTGTAGATGGATCGTGCTCTTGTAAGGACTACTGGTGAGATTCGTTACTGTTGATTATTATGCAATTCACTACATATGTAAGTTTGTAATATAGTATACATATGTTTATATAATGAATACACTTGTTAATTATCTATTAATCTGCAGTTTATATTTTTGTGTTTATGTATCACGTATAGTAGATAGTAACTTCTTCAATCTTTCCCCACTATTACACTTCACATGGCTTAAAGTAGGAATAAGAAACAAGTATGATAGATGCACAGTCCAAATATTAGGTGGCAATATGTGTGGGTCGGACTCATGTAGTTTTTGTGCAGGTTGATTCGGGAGTACTTATTTTGTAGGGGTGGCAAACTGGCAATTGGGGTCGAGTTTGGTTTGGCAGGTCTAGATAACCGCCCAAACGCAACGTGTTTAAGTAACTGGAACAGACGTGAGATGTGTAAACGCTACCCGTTTACACGAAACCCGAATACGACCCACCCATGCTGACCCGTTTATCTTAACGGGGTTGGCTGATTAACCCGTTTATCCCATTTTAGGTTTAAATTTTACGGAGTAGTTCTTTTTGCTAAGCATTATTTAAGTTAAATGGTTTGGCAGATCGACTAGAACACACGACATGTTTAATAAACAGATTAAATGGTAAGAATTTTGACACCAAAGAGGTAACATCAATAACTAAATATGAAATGCTGGTGGAACCAAATGTTGCACACAAACTACTAGTATTTCATTAAATACCAATTATTTCATCGCATAAAACAACCATGTAAATATAAAATTTGAATAATTCCTTCTTTAAGTTGTTTAGTTGGAATATCCTACAGTATATGGTATTAAAAAGGTAATAATGTGTAAGAGAGAAAGTTAAAGGGGCTAAAAATATAAATTTACTGTTATCACCTTATGAAACGCCCTCAATTTTGTAGCTGCATGAATGTAATCTTGCTAGTTCTGTTGGAAATTCCTGATGAAGTTTGCAAGTTTTTTGCACGGTTAAAGCAAAATGTAAAAAGTAGTCTACGTAGTGACTTATAGTACAACTTATGGAGCTTGCGGACAAGCTTATGAAGCTGAAACTACCCAATTGTATGTGTGTGGCTGACAAGTCAAACAAGAAAATAGAATAGTGGGGTGGATTTGGAGGGCATTCATCATACGCAAACAAGAACAGATATATGATACGATTGTAAATGCTACTAGACACAATCATCAAGAGCTAATATTAGTATATGCTGAGGGCGTTACTGGAAAGACTTTCCTTTGGAAGAAGATAATAAGTGCATTACAGTCCAAAGGGAAATTGTCTTGGCAGTGGCATCTTCTGCCTCCTGGCATTGTTTGGCTGCTTCTTCCATCCTGTCAAACAGCACATTCTCAATTCAAGCTGCCAATTGATCTCACTGATGAATCAATGTGTAAGATCGAAGAGGCCACACATTTGGGAAAACTATTGGCTAAATCTGGTCTTCTAATTTGGGATGAGGCTCCAATGACTGACCATCAATGCTTTGAAACATTAGACAGGACCTTAGAGATATCCTTGATGCTCTCGATATTTTTTTTTGGAGGAAAATCAGTGATGTTAGGTGCAGATTTTATGCAGACTCTTCCAGTGAAAAAAGGTGCCTCTAAAATAAAAATTTAACACTTCTACAGCTAAATCGGAATGTCGCATTTTAAAATTTGCACCCTCAGTGAAAATATGCGACTTATACAAACAGAACTAAATGAGAATGACAAACACATGATAACCACATTTTCTTCCTGGCTTATCAGATGCTCAAGACATCTCATGGATCAAACTCTTAGATGAATATTGTATCCCAAACGACAAAAAAGGCATATCAAAACTTATCACTTTATCAGATTCATTTATGATGAAACACTACAAAGATCAAATGCTGAGCGATCACAACAAAAGCGATAGTCTGCCCAAAAAAGCTGAAACAACTGATCTCATAAATTCTGAGGTTTTATCAATCGTGCAGAGTGAGGCCACGACTTATTATAGCTCTGATGGTGCAATCCCTTACCAAAAATATAGTTTATGAAGATTTATTTAACAGAAATTGAGAAGATACAGGTTATTAATTCTTCATTGCTACTGAACCATTCTATTTTGTTTGTATGATCTTATGTGTTAATTATGTATGCCCTCTAACTAATATTTTTATTGCTGATGTAAAAAACAAGGTCAGCGAATCCTCTAGACACGACAACAAGCTACTGTTGTACGCTACTCGATAAACATGTATAACTCAAATATCATTACCGAAAAACCCTCAATGAATTATGAATGATTATTATAGAGACTTAATGAGAATAGGAAACCTTTATTAGCACACAAAGAAGGAAAAAAAATAGCCTACAACAGAAATTACATGAATGAAAAATAATAATGATCGCATAAAAGTAGAGAAAACGTCATTTGGCGTTTACAACCAAGGAAATCCTCACATCTTAGAATTTTTCTGAAACTAGTTTTCTTGTTCCCTGTATTCCAGTAGAATCGGCTGAACTTTCGTATGGAGGGGGAATATCGATAAAAAACTTCATATTACCATCCCTACAGTGATGTCCATCTTTAACGCTACAAATGAAATATCTTTTACCTGGGGCCTTTATGGGTATCCGATCATCTCCACTAGTGAGAGGTTTTGTACCAGGAGGCATAGTACATTTTTTAAAGTTCTCTTCATCGACTTCAACCACATCATGTTGTCCAGGAGGATATGTAAAATCTACATCCACAACCAAAATCTCATATAATATGCAGAGACGGAGCTTGGGCAGTATTATTGGAGTGGCCAAAATATAGTCGTAATAATTTTGAGGGGGCCAAACCTATAATTATTTCACATTTATACTAATTTTTTAGAAATAGTATACAAACTACAAAAAAATAAAGCTTAGTGGTCTTGGAGGGGGCACAACCCCTTCTTACCCCTACTATGCTCCGTCCTTGATAATATGTACGACAAACCATTATACATAAGAGTGAGTTATGGAACCTAATAATATATGCAATAGTATGTATGCATAAGATTGAAGACACATACGTAGTGCATCGCCAGTCCATAAATCCCATCGCTGAATGAATGCTTGATAGTCGTCGCCATAATGCCAATCGATCTCAATCGTTACTGGTGTGGTTCCTTGCAATTGAGCCACATCCAAAATAGCTAGAGCCATTATCGTTGCCATAACAACTTTGATCATGTTTAAGTTGGTCGTAGCCATTTGCGTTTCGCCCTAGTGTATATCACTTTTTACCCCATTTTTTTTAAAAGTCCAAAATAGACCGGGGACGACTTTTGTTTGGGGCAACCTTTGTCTACGTTTGACGCGTATCCTAGTCAACCGCATAAAAAAATAAGTCATGTATCATATTTTGACACTTATTGACTCATGATTGGGTTGTACAAGTTACCCAATCGTCCGGTCTATTTTAGACTTTTGAAAATTTAAGGCCTAAAAAGTGATATGCACTAAAGCGAATGGTCTAATTTTGAAATTTTCAAAAAAGTGTTTCTCAAAAGTGTTACATTGCTCCATATATCCTCAAAGTCACGTACTTCACTTCTAGAGATATTGCTTTAGACAATTCACAAATTATAACTTACAAGTATTTATTTTCCGACTAAAATCTCAGTTAGAAATGAACTTGCTTTTTTAAAATCGTGAAATAGTTTGAATTATATAATAGATACATTTGTTCATAGATAAAAGAAATATATATGTTTGCAATATCATTACATATTAAAATTAGGGTCAATTGCAAAAATGTTCTCTAAAGTAGTCTAAATGCGCAAAGATGACACCGAGACAAAAAGTGTTGCAAAAACGACATTAATGTTTCCTTTTTTTGCAAAATAGCCACCGAGACGCAATGTTCACTAACTTTTGTTAGTTTCCCTCATTAAATGCCACGTCACTGAGGGTATTATCGCCATTTCACTCGTTTCAGTGGCTAAATTTGCAAATGAAGACTTAACTTCTAAAACACTATTGAAACCCAAATTTTCCAGATTTTTAACACCCAAAAAACACAATGCGAGATGACGTTTCATTAGAAGATATCCATAAAAAAAACCCAACAAACCTCGAACACCTTCGCCAAAAAAAAAACTTCACTTAATTACTCACCAATAACATCTCACTCTTTAATTAGTCACCAATAACATCTCAGTCTTTAATTACTCACCAAAAAAGGACCTAATTACTCACCAAAAGTCAAAGAGAGTGCTTAAGAAAAAATGTACTATGCAATTTTTTTATTTTTTAAAATATTTGTTTTTAGTATTTTAGAGTTCAATATTTAACTTTTTTGATAAATAAAACGTATATCTGCCATACTCAAACCATCAAAGCTAAGTATTAAACGAGTTGTTTTCATGTTTGAAACTTATGTTATTCGCGCGCACCGGACCTGTTAAGACACGATTTGCCAGCTCTAACTAAATTACCCCTAAAACCTATAATATGTACACTAGGTGCCGCAAATTTTAGGAGGGCCGGGACCCTCCCCTGCCTCTATTAAGTTCCGCCAATGTATGCAACCCTTTTAACATACTGATTAATCAATAATCCACATCAATGATTTTGTCATCCAGAACACTAGTTATAATACCCGTGCACGCACGAGGTTTTGACAAAAAAAGTTATTCTGTATTAATACTAAATATTGTGTCTTTTCACATATAATTATATAGTTATAAGCTTCGTGCACGCACGAAGTTTACACATAAATCAAATTTATTTTAATATTTTAGTTCGGTATATACACATATAAGAATTTGCCCATGAAAATTGTGATATAAGTACAACTAATACTTATGCACGAGTTTTTTATTATGCATTAATATCCATTAGAATTTGGTAAAATATTTGTAAAAATTTCTGTTAGGTAACTCAAGATTTAATTTTATTTAGCTGACAAAGATGTTGATGTTGTTATTTAAATTTCACTACTAATATTATGTTGTACACATGATGCAAGTTTAATAGCGCATAATGAGCGTTGATAAAGTTAAAGTATACTCCTTAAAGTTTTTTTGTTTTTCTAGATATCCTTATATAAATAAATAAGAATTATATGAGTCATTGTTATAAGTACAATCGCGAATATTTATTTTTATATTAAAGTAACCTGTGCTTACAATTTGATAATTATATTCCATTTTCAGTAATTTAGTCATATTTAAAATGTAAACTCGTGTCCACATAGGTTAAACTTTTAAAAATGAAATAAATGAGTCTTTATTGAACGTATATAGTAAAAAATTGATACTTATAATCTTATGCAAATTTATATGTTGTTATTTTAAAACAACATATACATTGTATTTTTTAAGATATAAAATATAAGGGGTATAAAGTATAAAGGGGTATTTGTTTATAATCCAAAGTTATTAAAAAAACATGGAGTCTTATAATATTACACTTAAGTATATATAATTTCCTCTTTTTTTAAGTTTTTGTTTTCACAAATTTGACACCTATATTTTTATGTGTTTTTTTTTATCAACCAAATTTCTTCACCAAATTTATTAAAGTTTGACCAAAATCAATTTAATTTTGACTTTTATTAACCAATCACATCACACGATTTTGCTTACGTGGCGAAATCGAGCTCTCCTATTGGCCCAATTATTTTTTCAATAAAAATAAATCGACAAAATCACTCCGAAATGATGTAATTCCTCTCTTATATAAAAGATTTAAGTCACAATGCTGGGAAATGGGAATAATCAGAAGTGACAAAACGGCTGCAACTCTTGTTACTATTAAACTAAACAATTCAAAGACCGTATTCAATTTTTCATATGCAATAACAGTAAACAATTGGTCAAATAACTAGCCTTTGTTACGCCTTCAAGAAACAACGTTTCAAGCTTAAACCTTCGATGAAAAATACCTGAACACCAAATTTCCCATATGAACGCCAATTTTAATCTAAGAGAATCACATATTACAAATAACTTTTAAGCATTTAGTAATGTACCTCTATATCTTTAATATAGAAGACAAAACAGAGAACTACTAAAAATAAAAAGAAGCGAATCCAGTTGCATACATTCCCTAAACACCCCTAAGAGAGGGTTTAATTATTTAACCCTCGTAATACGCCAATTATTTCTCAAATTCAAACCCAAAATAAGAACACTCAACACCTTACTTCAATTATTACTATCATCACTATGATTGTTGTTGTCGTTTATGGTATTATGGTTACTGATGTGATGATTATTACTGTGCTTATGGTTATTATTAAGATGATTCTTGATGTTCTTGTTGTTGTATAAAAGTTAAATATAAATTCAAAAGAAATTCAAATGAGGAAGAAGACGAGGTTATATTAGTCATTTCACTGCACTTAACGAGAAAACTAACGAAAGTTAGCTCTCAGTGGCAGTTTTGCAAAAAATGGAAACTTTAATGTTGTTTTTGCAACACTTATTGTCTCGGTGTCATCCTTGCGCATTTGGGCTACTTTAGGGACCATTTTTGCAATTTACCCTTAAAATTAATAAAACAAAGAAAGATATGTGCACAAAAGTTATTTGATTTTTCATTGCGAACGAAAGGTTTTGTGAAAGAAATATGGGGGTTTGTGGGAGGAAGGATGAGAGTGAATGAGCTCGGCTGCTTCTCCTCTAAACTTTCTTCTTTTTCTTCGTGTCTGTTCCGCATGCGCTTCACGCGCCGTTAGCGCTTTGCTCTCCTCTTATTCTTCATTGGACGATTCGGATGGACTTCGCCGTTCTTTCCCAACTAAAATAGAAAAGGTCGTATCACATCGAGATGTCTATTCGTTTTTCGCCTCCAAAGAGATGGGGATTTATAACTCCCTATTTAGACGTTTGGGCCCTTCATCTTTCTGAATCAAGACCCGACCCGGTTGGTGTCGTTCCAACAACTGGCGGGGAGCACCTCAGTATACGATCGCATACAATAACTGGGTCTACTTTGTGAAAAACTATTAAAAATAAACCTAAAAAACATAGCAAAATAAATATCAAATAAAAAGCATAAAATAACTTTATAGCAAAGATATCAAATTATTTATAGCATATTTGTGGTAAAACTAGGTTGCGAAAACAGGTAGACTTTTTTAAGAAAAATTTGAAAATTACTCATTTTGTAGCAATATGTTGCAAAATTGGTCAGACGCTTGTTTAGCCTTCTGGCGAGAACTTGTCCTCGCTAATAGCTAAACAAATATATATATATATATATATATATATATATATATATATATATATATATATATATATATATATATATATATATAGACAAGCGTTCAAATGAGAAGTCTATTTTTTGTGAGAACGTAAGAAGAGATCCTAGCCCTTCATTTAATCCCTCCTTTTTTCAAATCCAATGGTTGTTATTAACTTAGAATTTTACACTAAAAGTATACTATTTCCGTCATTTTAAATAATGATACTATATAAACAAAAAAACATACACAACTCAGCATTTAAAGTGTGAAACTTTGAAAAATTCTCTCGTTACTAACACAAACACAGTGCTTCATCACCACCGGTTAACCGCCAATCACCCCGTTAACCACCATCACCACCATTCACCCTGTTAAGCACAATCACCACGATAATCATCACCAATCACACCAATCAATAATCACGATGATAATCGTCATCAAAAACGAAAAACCCTCCCAATTAATGAAGAAGACGATCTACTTCGATCAGTCAATCAGATCCGCCTTACACTCGCCATCGGCTCAGGACTACATTCATTGGTGCTGAATTTTGCAATTTGACTGTTATTTTGGCGAAATTAGTTCGTAAAAAGGTCAAATTCTCACACTTTAATCACTCAAATCAAAGTGTCTAGTGCTAAACTTCTGAATTGTTTGTAATATGAGTTAGTTTATATGTCTTTTAGTTATGTTGATGAATAATTTAGATGACTTTGTAGAAGCTGATGAAGATATAGATCCATATGAGCCTGTCTTTAGCTTGTGATTTGTTATTGCACACCATATGTTCGATAAAATGCCTAGCTGTTTTTTACATGTGAAATACAATTGGCACCACGTAACTTGATAGTTGAGTGTCATTATGCTTGCAAATTGAGGTTAAGAATCTATAAACACTTGAAATACAATTGGCACCAAACTTGATAGCCGAGTTATTCTAGGCGTTGTTAAAATTGTGTGCGAAACGGTGGAGTGAAATGCCTTCTTGGTTGTTTGCTATCCTCTCAACATTCTTATAAACACCAACATTAGAATAAGTTACATGAATTTAATGGTTCAAATAGACGACTGATCTTTGAATAAGAAATTTGCCTTAAATTTAAATTGCATTTATACCGGTTAAAGCCTCTCAAATCTCAAAACCTTATATCAAGCCATCGAAACGAATGAGTTATAAGCAAATTTCTTCACATGTGAAGGTTTTGATACCTTATTTCTTCACACGTGAGTGTATTTGATACCGTATTTAAAGCCTCTCAAATATCAACAATACCTTATTTCAAGCCATCAACATGAATCAAGTTATAAGCAAATTTCTTCACATGTGAAGGTATTTGATATCTTATTTCTTCACATGTGAAGGTATTTGATATCTTATTTCTTCACATGTGAAGGTATTTGATACCTTATTTCTTCACATATAGGTCCTAGTGGAAATGATGGACTGCAATACATGTGAAGGTATTTGATACCTTATTTCTTCACATATAGGTCCTAGTGGAAATGATGGACTGCAATCACCTACACCTAATAGTGCCCACGTGGTTGGTGCTTCAGTCTCGCCTGCCATTTTTGAAACAACAAGATCACATTTATCCAGAACTTTGATACCCTGCATTGTGAATCAAAATATGTCTCACTTATGTTAATCAAACTTATATGTCAAAATATGAGTCCAAACTTGGATAATGTGAATCCACATTTACTTGTTTGCCAGAAGTTTTGGGTATCCAATAATAGCTTATGTTAATTTTGATTAACATAAGCTTTACTTGTTCGTCTAATTTGCACTTTTATTATAGAGAAGACAATGATGCAGCAATATATAACTAGAGATATGTCTTGTTTTAATGTTCTTTCATTGTAGTCAGATATTAATTGAAGCTTGTGAGGCGTGAGCTGTCAAAGTTCCTATTTAAAAGGATATTAGTTATAAAGGAGATCCTAGAAGAGAGACTTATATTAGTTAAAAAGCGATGTAGAAGCAAAACTAGAAAAGACACCTCACTCACCAAGTCATTAAAAATATAGAAGCTTAGTTAACCAGTAATATCCTTTATGATGTTATCATCTTGATATGTGGTCATATAGTCTTGATAACTTGTGAGAAAATAAAGTATTCTATTCTTCACGTCGTGTGATTTACTATTTGTAATATTTACAGAACTTGGAGATGTGACAACTTCTCATTTTCTTATGAGAATCTGGGCGCAAAATGAACTAGATGCTTGCAAGGTGGTTTATTATTGATAAAGCATAAGATCTTGCCAGATTTATCCAATACAATTAACATGTGAACAAATGGTATCCAATACCCATCACCTCTGAAACTTATCGTGGCGTTCTTGGTTCTTATTCCAATTAATGCTTTGGGCGGAATGTTTTTTTTTCCTTCAGCAGAGAGTTGGTCACTAGGGACATTGATAAGCTTTCCATATCAAACGTTCGATCAGACTCTCCAAAGTAAGTTTATGTTTTTCATTGTTCCCATGGGAATGGCAAATGTATGTCCCAGATGAGTAACTATAGCCCATATTCAGTTGAGTATAATATTTTTGTGCCCCCATGACATATAAATGTCTTTAGATAGCCACGGTAACTTTTACATATCCACTCTTTCCATGTTGAGCCTCCTTTTCCACTAGAAAATCTAAATAGATCGACCAACACATTTACCCAAAATGAGCATTACATTAGATTATAATTGGAGGTTGCAAAGTGAGCGTGTTGGGTAGTAGGTAATTTTTTAGAGCGGGCCGAGTTGGTTAACACTTGAGATAACAAACCTATTTTGGCGTTAACTAGTTTTTATCCCTTCCCAACCATTTAACCCGCTCATTAAAGAATGGCTCAAGGGAATATCCCAACCATTTAACCCGCTCATTAAAGAATGGCTCAAGGGAATGAAATCAACACTTTAGTTACAAATTATATTCAGGCCTCATAGCACCTTTTGAATTTCATACCTTTTGCACACATTCTAGTGATGTATTTGTTTTTGGTCATGCTAAATGCTCTACAAGGAATATGATGTGGTAGCTTCAATGAGATTGAACTTTTTGGCTTCAAAAAGTAGGCGACTTGAGCAATTTATGCTATGTGTATGCTTACTTCATTTTCATTTTATTACGCTCTACTTACCAAAGAAAGTCAAATGAATTCCTTTTAAGCTTTTGTATTTGAATGAATTGTATTGCAGGTCCTGGTTAAAAATGTGCCTCAGGTCCCTGGCAGATCTGTTTCTAATAATGTGGACTACTTCTTTAAAAAGAATCACTCAACTCACTCTCTCTGTCATCAGGTTAAATTACATTTCATTAGAAAATTGTTTGTGTTCAGGAACATATTCAAATGGTAATTGTGTTACCGTTAATTTTATTCAAATTGTTTACAATGCAAACAAGTGTGCGTGAGGGGTAAGGAATAGACAAAAACTACAAAATATGATAATTGTTACCTGGATATTCATTAGTGATAGAGGATGTGCGTTGCTCCTTTTTTGCTTTATCCTGCGCAAATATGGCTTTGCAGGGAGTGGCTTTAGCATTACTTGTTGCGAGGTTCTTAGCTAATTGCCCAATTTGTGTCTCGAGGTTCTTAATTGCAGCATCTTGGTTACGTAGGTTCATATTAGTGTCCTCCTTAACTTTGGTCATCCATTCCTTGAGCCTATCTTCCTTTTTTGTCGATTCTTCAATGTGTTGGTGTATTATTTCATCAAGACTCGGTTTAGGAGTATTATTGTTGATTTTTGTGTAGAACCCAGGGGATTTTTCTCGGTACCTAGGTCCGTAGCTTTTGAAATCGAATTCTTTTCCATAGTTCACTTCACTGATCCTTTTAACTTCTTCATCGGAGGAACAATTTTTTGAAGGATGGCCTCCATCTCGTTCCATTTGAATGGAATGCACATTTTCCTTGAGCTTCTTCATTTCCCTTCCAAGGTTCTCTAATTTGTTGTTTATCACTGCTAGGCCCTCAATATCATTATTTTTACTACGGTTGCTTCCTCCATTGTGCCATTTGTGAGAGTGGTCTGCCATTTTTTGAATGGTTTCCCAAGCCATGGTGGGTGTCATACTAGGAATTGGCCCTTGAGAATCAATCATTTGTCTTGAAGAGATGTTCAGTCCTTTGTAAAATACGTTCACTTTTTGTTGGCAGTTAGGATCGTGAGTAGGGCACTTGTATAACAATTCGTTGTATCTTTCCCAAGCTTGGTATAATGTTTCATCACCCTCTTGCTTGAAGTTATGAATTTCCTCCATTTTCTTGGCCGTCTTTGATGGAGGACAATATCTCTGAATGAAATATTTTTTTAAGATAGGCCAAGTGTTGACAATCCCAGCAGGTAATCGATCGACCCATCTTTTTGCAGCTCCCGTGAGAGAAATAGGGAATACTTGTAGCATTATAGCATCGTGTGAGACTCTGGGGATTTTGAATAGGCTGACAATGTATTCGACGTTGTCTACATGTTCATGGGCATCATCGGCGATGCTTCCAGAGAAGAGGTTTGCACGTAATTCCCTCATGAATTGAGGTTTTATTTCGAATTGAGCATCTTCTGCAATGGCTGGCCTTACAATCCCTGGCCCTTGTTCTTCTCTTGTCAAAGCCAAATATTCCTTAAAAGTGAGGTTATCGATGTTAATGGTTTCCATGGTACCTGAAAACTTGAAATATGATCGTGAGAAAAGTTTAAATATGAAATGAAAGACTTAATATTAATCCTAATATAGCTCCCTGGCAGCGGCGCCAAAAACTTGATGCAGGTTTTACTGACCAGGTCTTAATATTTATAGTGTCTCGCTATACCTATGGTCTACCCTAATGCACTAACGGGCAGTGTACCCGGTCGTGTGTAATGTAGTAAATGGTAAAGTCGAGGTCGTCCCAAGAGCTATATGTGTCGGATAATTACTAAGTCTAATTGTCACAAAATATAAATGGTTTGATATGGTTTTAATTAAACTACGAATGCATAATTTAAAAGCAATTAAATGAGAGAAAGGAAATCAATAGAGGAATAGTGGTGTTAACCTAGTCAATCCTCCTAACTAGTTATGTCTACATCTACCTACTTCCAATTACTTCAGGTGAGGTCAAATTCAAGAGGACAACATTTGGTCAATTCGCCCTAACCTATCAGCAAAGATGCCACCACAGGAGAAATCAGGCGCACCGTCATAAGTCCTGTTGTTCCTGGTCCCCTAAGCCGAGTCATTAAGTACCGCTACATGCTAGATTCTAAATAGTGAGTGCCCGACCGTTAGGAACTTAGACACTACACCCCCCAATTCTTAAGTTCATCCAAACGATAGGTGATCAGTTGGTCAAATCGCGCAAGTAGAAAGGGTCGTCAGTTGGTCATATCTTACCCTTCCCGTCTCAGTCCGCTCACCTAGGGTCAGTTGGTCATATCTCCTAGGCAATTGGCCTCTACCGCCATTCAAAACTACCGAACCAGGGGTGACTACCAAAGAACTATGCATGCATACACTTAGAAATAATTTTACGGAAGTAAAGGTAAACGTAAACAAAACAATTAAGGAATCATAACTAGGCTAGCACCAAAGGGTGGTTAGCCACTCATATTAATCATGCACATCAATTCAATATTCAAAGGTACGAAATACATGAATTGAAAGTAAAAGAAATAATAAACGCTAAAGCTTATCGTAATGGTGTGACTTCTCCTTTGGAAACAGCTCCGTATGCTTCCCTAGACCTTCCTTGAGTATTTTTCCACGTTTTCAGAGTATTGTGTGTGGAATGGAATGAATAGAAATGCCGGAATTCGTGGGTATTTATAGGCCAGGTCTGGGTTACGGCGTAACCAAAAGATGAGTTACGCCGTAACCTCCGTAAATGCACTAGATCTGCTAGTTACGGCGTAACCTTATAAGTGGTTACGCCGTAGTCTTCAATAATCCTGGTTACGTCGCAAGTGATGAAGTAGTTACGGCGTAAGTATCAGCAGCGTGGAACCTCTTTTGACCTAATGGAGTTACGTCGTAATCTTTGGAAGGAGTTACGCCGTAACCTCTTGATGAGTTGGACTTCGGGGTCACGCAATAGTTACGGCGTAATGTGAGAGACGAGTTACGCCGTAACCTCTTCAAAATAGGCATACTATGATAAATCCTTAGTAATGTTTCCATTTCCGCGTCTCTTTAGCTCCACTGCTCGCAATTTACCTGAAAGTGTAAAACAATGGAAAACAAGCGTAAATCCATATAAATGATATAAATAACGAGCATTAACGGGGGAAAATTGACACTTAATAATCAGGACTATTTGATGTTATCATTAATGCATAGGAAAAGCTTCGGCAAACTTGTTAAACTCTAATAAGTTCACTGGTAATCACTGTCTTTCCTATATTATTACTATGAAAGTCTGTTTCTTTGCTCACCTATGTTGTAGTCATGTGTTATTTATCATTCCTTCTTTGATGGTTTATTTGTGTCATTCAATCATGTTTTGATGTTCTCCTGAAACTTTAAAAGACTTGAACCTTGAACATCACGTGCAAAACTTATTTATGTCCCCTGTATCTTTTCATGGGTTCTCAATTGCAGTAACTTTTTAAGATTTTCACCCTGTAAGTTACCTCTTCAGTTTGCATGTGTACATTCAAATGCAACATCAATAATCATATGTATGCATACATTTGGTTATATGCGTATATAAGTGTGATTGATTAGTTATTCTGGATCGTTGTCATAACAGGTTGGAGTTGCAAAAACATATGAGACAGGAGGAGCGGCATGCCTTAGTGTTTTGACCGATTCAAAATATTTTTAGGTATATATTGTTTGTATCATGTTTGATTCAAACTAATATATAATGGGTCTTCTAATGTTTATGTAATGCTCCTTTGTTTATCACTAATAAAGGGGAGCTTCGAAAATCTAGAGGCTATACGGAATGCTGGAGTCAAGGTAAGGTTTTTCTTGAACTTATTTGTACAGTAATCTTTTAGCACGTTTTGAATTAGGCTTGTCAAGGTAAACAGTACATTGAAACATATTTTCTTTCTTTTCAGAGTGGTAGGATAAGTTCAATGGATTTCACAGGACGTTTTACTTCAGGTACTGAAAATTTATATACGTGTAGTTTCTTTAGCAAACGATTAATAATACGTGCAGTTTAGTCAACCAATCAGACGCATGTTGTCTTAACACATCAGGTAGTTGTTTAGTTCAAAAGTTTTATATGTGCTTCAATAAACTTTAAACTTACCAAGTTGGTTTTGGGTCAAGTTGGTTAAGGGTCAATGGGTCAAGTTGGCTATGGGTCAACAGGTTATCCTTCAGAAATGGGTCAAAAGGTTATGTAGTTTTTATGTGTTCAAGCCTTTGAGTAGCTTTGTACGTGCAATATTTACATGTAACAATGAAGAATTGCGATATGGTACCTTAAACGCAGTTATGCTATTCTTCCAATAAGCGACATGAGCATTGCGAAGACCAAGCATGATTATTTTCTTCTTTTTTTTTTTAGCTCAGTTAGTTAGTTGGATTGCGATAATCATTGTACTTGCATTTCAAACATGAGAAAGAAGTTCGTTTCTTGTTTGTTGTCAGGCAAAATACTTTTGTCTATATCGATTGATGGTTGAAACAATAAATAGGTTTCAATAGCAGTTTTTTGTTATTAATACTAGTAATTCATGTGCTATTTTTCTGTAAATATAGCAGGCTAAGATGTATGTACAAAGAGTACATGACGAGTTGTTTTACTAGTATCTAGTGACACATGTATGTGTCAGAAATGTTCTCAACCTATCCTGACACTATTAAATGTCAGAAAACTGTGTCACTATATACTTTTATCGCCTGGACTTTTAATGACACTTTTTATAGGTGAAGGTGAAAAAAAAATTTATTTAGTGACACATTTTATGACATTTTTTAACACTTTTTGTGTGTCACTAAAAGACTTTTTTCTTGTAGTGCCATATCGATATAATTCAGTGAAATTTCATGTGTATATGTCTTCTTGTTTCAAATTTCATATGTAGAATATCATTTATTTCAATGTGTTTCTCAAAAGTGCTATATTGCTTGATATATCCTCAAAGGGTCACGTACATGCTTCACTTGCTCGATATATGCTACGGGGCAAATTTGTTGCTAGTACTATTTTGCATTCAAAATCACTTTCAAAACTAATTGGGATGCATCTAAATGAATAGAGATGCATATAATTTAAGTCGAAGCATCTCAAATGTGTAGTTATAATTATTCTCATCTTTCTCATTTTAAGTTTTCTCTCTCGATCGCTGGATCTCTACCCTCGTAAGAGTTTGTAAAAGAAAAACGGGGATTTGTGGGAGGAAGGATGAGGCTCTCTGAACTCTAATTTGTGAAAAATTATTAAAAATAAACTTAAAAAAACATTTCAAAATGGATATCAAATAAAAAACATAAAATAAATTTAGGGTAAAAGCCATAAAATAACAACCTATTTTCTCTAATTTGCCGAGTTGAAACACTTACTTTTTTATTACCTTACTTCACCAACGTACTTTCAATTTTGATATGACTTCACCCATATGGCTAAAATAAACTTGCATCGTTAGTCCTTTATACTAACGGCTGTTAGCAAATAACTTAAAATTTGGTTTTCTTACGTTTTCGTCGGTTTTTACACGTTTTCGTCTGATTTTACACCTTTTCATCCGTTTTTGCACGAATGAAAACCGTTTTTACACGTTTTCTTCGTTTTTGAACGTTTTCGGCTGTTTTTACAAGTTTTAGTCCGTTTTTGCACGTTTTCATCCATTTTTACAAATCTTCGTCTGTTTTTGCACGTTTTCGTCTATTTTAACACGTTTACATCCGTTTTTGCATGTTTTCGTCTGTTTTTACACGTTTTCTTCCGTTTTTCACATTTTCATGCGTTTTTACATGTTCCTGCACGTATAAAAAGCGTTTTTACCCGTTTCCGTCCATGTTTACACGTTTTTGTTTGTTTTTGCACGTTTTCGTTCGTTTTTGCAAGTTTTCGTTCGTTTTTGTATATCTCGTCTGTTTTCGATAGGTTTTACATGTATAAAAACCATTTTTACACGTTTTCATCTGTTTTTACACGTGTTCGTCTGCTTTTGCATGTATCGAAACCGTTTTAACACATTTTTGTTCGTTTACACGTATAAAAGTTGTTTTTACGCGTATAAAAATGAATGAAAACGTGTAAAAACGGTTTTTATGCGCGTAAAAACAAAGAAAATGTGTAAAAACGGACGAAAACGTGCAAATACGGACTAAAACGTGTAAAAACGGACAAAAACGTTTAAAAACATATGAAAATGTGCGAAAATGAAGAAAAACATGAAAAAACAGACGAAAACATGTAAAAAGGACGAAAGCGTGCAAAAAACAGACGAAAACGTGTAAAATAGGACGAAAACATGCAAAAAACGGACGAAAACATGTAAAAACGGACGAAAACTTGTAAAAACGGGCGAAAATGTGCAAAAACGGACGAAATCGTGCAAAAATGGACGAAAACGTGTAAAAACCGACGAAAACTTAAGAAAACCAAATTTTAAGTTATTTGCTAGTGGCCGTTAGTATAAAGGACTAACGATGCAAGTTTATTTTAGTCATATGGGTAAAATCAGATCAAAATTGAAAGTACGTTGTGAAGTAAGATAATAAAAAAGTAAATGTTTCAACTCGGCAAATTAGAGAAAGTAGGTTGATGTTTATGATGTCATTTCATGTTTCTTACTTTATATATTTCCTGGTTGTCAGTATCTTCTGTAGGATGGTTGTCATTGACTTTAGTTGGATAGTTTTTAGTTACTTATACTTGCCCACATGACTAAAGTGCTTCTGAAATTGTGTGTTATTTGTGTTGTGTATTTAAGGCGGTATTGTCAATTTAAAATTTAGCCGTGGAAGCTTTAACTCTAAAACCGGCCTAGAATTGAAAGACAATGGATAATTCTTCTGATATGGAGTCGTAGTCTAAATAGAATCATGATCTAAAGGTTTGTGGGTTGTATGACCGCATATCAAAAATCCCATGAATATGCATAAAATTGAACAAAGCCCAAATGCTCATAATTGTCAGTCTTTTCTTCGTTAAATAAGCTGGTGCATAAATGTCAAAATATAAAAGGACATAGATGAATAACAAGTGAATCATTAAACCGATCTAAAATGATTATATGTACAATGTCATATACATATATAGAGATTTACCTATAATTTTCCCTTAGTAACCACACAATCTACCTAGACAGGATTGAAAAAACAATGATAAAACATTAACTATCCCAGTTTGCATCATCGGACGGCCATATAACTGTCTCCATCAGCCTCTCACGCATCAACTCTAAGTTCTGATCCGATAGATCTTTGTACATTTCCGCATGATCCACTTTCTAGTACAGAAAACAACCCCAATTATAAATTATCAAAGGTAACAAAACTTAGACAACAACATTGATTACTCATTTGATACCTTAATCCATTTTCCATAGAGGTGAAGGCGAGTCACCATTACTCTTTCTGCAAGTTCATGTTTTTCCTGTTGAAAATTAAATAGCTTTAGTCTTAAACTTATGTTGCTAAGAAAATTGGACGAAACGGACGTAATTTATATGATGTGGAATTGATATATTGTTCCACAAGCTATGAAAGTTCAATGAAATGTATTTTCTAGGTGTTTCAAATAGGTTTCTGATTTCTAATTGATCATATACCTTTTGGAGGACACGGAGAAAGCGCTTTCCATCGTTAGGTTTGTTTGCCACCACAAAACTGTTGTCATGTGTCAAAAATGATTGAGAAAAGTAGATAATTAGTTTAAAAACTGAAAATAACTTGAAAAAATGGAAGAAACATGAGAGTAGACTTACTCATAGAACCAGCGATATTCCGTTGGGTTCATTTCATAAAGTTGGTTCATAACAGTCCTCACTGCTTTGTAAGTGAACAGATTAAAGAGTTGCTGCATAAAAAAACCTTTTGGTCATATAACTCATAGCAAAAGAGCAATCTGGCATTAACGAATGTGTTCTAGATCTATAAACTCAAGTTTCTTGGAATAGCGAAACATTAACTATAGAAATCTGGCATTAACGAATGTGTTCTAAATCTATAAACATATGACTTGCAACGATTCATTAGATCCTTGTTTGAAGTTACAATAGTCCATCATTTACGACAAATTTTATCATAACGTATTGTCCTATTTTGATTGTCACTTTCAAAACGCATATCCAAACACCCTCTGTAACTTTTAAAAAGAGTGAATGTGTTCTGGCCTATATATTGTAAACAATTTCATCAAATATTCAATTAAGAACTAATGTAGCTTCAACTTTGACTAGAATGGTGTGGTTTGAGGTCTTTCTAATGGTTTCATCAATTAAGTCATAAAACATAAGTACTAAAGATTAAGTTAGAACAAAGTCAACAGAAGTTGTACAATTGGAAGTAAAGCATAATACAAGTGATCATAACATAAAGATGCTACCCAAAATGTTCAAACTCATTAGATAATCCAGCAAAAAAAGTAAAGAAAAAAAAAAGGGAAAGAATTAGCAAATTCTTACTGCTTGAACATCGCGAAAAGTATCCTCATATTGACCACCAAGCTCATTAACAACCACAAGTCCTTTACCTTTGCTCTGCTTCTTAGAACAAGGAGTTTTCGCATAATAATTTGAGTGCACAAAAGAGCTTCTTAATTCCAACGAACCGGGTCGAAACAAGTGCTTTTTACCCTCACTTTTCGTATGACTCAAATGAGTCTTTGATGCCATTGAATCCACACACAAACAAGGTGAGCTATGTGAATCTATAACTGATGAACCCACCATAGATATACCACCCACCATCCTATTATCACCTCACCCAACAATAAACTAAGAAAAATAACTTTCTATTTATAGTAAGAAAAACTGAGAGTTTTAACCAAAACTAAATCAACAAGAATCTTTATGAAAATTTAAGAGATACCCAAATGAAAATTTGCAGAAATATTTTGTGGGTATCTAAGAAAATTTAGAATAAGTGACTAAAAATCAAGATTCATGCACATGGATGAAGAAAATGGGTGGTGGGTACAAACTAACACATATAAAAGTTTGGAAAAAATGAAAATGGAAGTTTGAATAAGAACCAATGACCAGAAATAAATAAGAGGTCAAAAATTGTCCAACCAAAATGAGTGTAGATTTTGGAATGCTTATATCATCAAAGCAAATAAGATTTTTGTGTCCTATTAATAACGTGTATGGTCAAGTTTGTTATGTGGACAAGTGTAGGGTCTCTCATATGTTGTGTTTTTAAGTTTTAAGTTGTGAAATTTGTAATTAGAACATGTTTCTTGTGGGAAAGGTTGTCACTAACTTTCTTGTTGGTTTAACTACTTCCATGTTGATTTTGCTTTTTTCGCAAGATGACCATCTTTATAACGATTACCTGTCATCGACATATCACTTTCACAAGGTGAGAAGTCCTATATGTCTTTGGTAAACATCGTCTCGTTTAAGTTTATGAGTGTAATACTTTGATAACAAGGGTCGTATCACTTTCACACTTTGATAACAACCTACTAGTATATTAAAAGGTCTCGTGTTGCCTGTAAACGTTTGATACAGCTCAAACCGTCAAACGACTTTAACTTTTTGTGTTCTTTTTTTGTTCATCTTTGTTTGATTACGTTTAGCCTACGATTCTTATGACTTTATTTTGTAGTTATACATGTTTGTTTCTTTATTCTTATGTCTCGATTATAAACGTTTATACGTGTGCATTATAATTTAAGACGTATCAAGTTTACAACATTGTTAAGAAAAGTTTGTTTTGGAAGTAGCTATATAAATTTAGAACCTTACACGGTGTTGAAAAGATTTCAAAAAGAGGGTGGAAGATTATAGAAACATGAAAACTTGAAATGTGTAGACTATATCATGAATATATTTACGCTGTGTTCTCGAGTCGGATCATTAAAGAAAAGAAAATGAAAGGGAAGTAAAGTGAAGATATTTATTTTCACATTGTGTTCTTGAGTTTTACTTAAGGAGGAAAAGAAAAGGAAATGGAAGTAAAGTTAGTGTAATTTGGGTGATTTTGTTTCCTCCCAAAAGTGGGCGGAAAAGGAAGTAAAGTGTTTTACTTTACTTTACTTCCATTTTCTTTAATGACAAAACTCAAGAACTGAGCGTTAGGGTATAGTAGGAGTTCGCATGATGTTTTTAATATAGTGTGAATGTGAATGTAATTAGTGTGGATAAATTTTGGCCATTGATTTAGAAGGTGAAAGCGTGTATCACCGCAAAAAGCTAGTAGTAGTTAAATTGTTCACATTTTAAAGATCATATGTTCATAGTTAAAATATGTAATATTTACTCATGTATGGTATAATGGGTGTGACAAATTTTCTTACACATATAAATGTGAAAATATTATCAAAATGTTTATAGTTAAATGTGTGGAAACATTTTTTGAATGTCCACACCTAAAAGTGTGCCATAATTACAAAAGATGTCTATAATTAAAAGTGTGATAACATTGTTAAATATTCACACCTAAAAGTGTGGACAAAGTGTCAAAATGTCTACACTCGTAACTCATAAATGTGGCTATATTTTCTGGAACAATGAAAAATAAAAAGAAATTACTTTAAAATGTCTGGTATTTCAAAAACCTAATGTAGGAACAAGATATATCAAACATTTAATACGAGCCAAATGTTATTTATTTATCAAACATTTAACGTGTAGGTTCATTTTCCATCACTATGTACCACAAACAAGTATAGACTTTTTCTATTAATGTAAAAACAAGTAAAATTTATGTGAATTTGCAGGTAAAAACCAACTGTAAACACAACTTCGATTTTCTTCGCTTTTACCAGTCTCTTGTCTTATACTTAACAGTAGCAAACCCTTTGACATATATCAACAATCTTGATGCAGCATATCCGAGTAACTATTTTGTTGTCCAATTAGTGGGTTTTGTTGCATGTTTGTAGCATTCGCCAATGAATCTAATTGAGTTGGTTGTAGTTGTTGTCTTGTGGCTTGCGCTTGTTGTCGCCTCAAAACTGATAGTTGTTGTGTTGCTTGCCCCTGAGATGACTGTGGTACAGCCACCTGGTGAATCTGAACTCCATAAAGAGAAGGTGTTTGCATACTAGATTGCCACAAAATTTGCTACAAATTGTGTTTGTGTTGTTATTGCAACTCCTGAATCTGTGATCACATTCAAGTGAAATCAGAAATATAAATATCACAAATATGATCATTTAAATGTAAATAATGAGATAAAATAAGTCTCAAAGTCTAAATTGTACGTCTTCACATGTCACGTCTTGAAAGAACATATCTTTGGATGTTCCAGCAAGATATATGCTTCGACAATAGTAAACAACAAACAGCTAAATAAAAGATTGCCATGAACAAGCATATGCAACTGACTCATACAACTTATCAGTGACACTTGCATATCATAATAGTTCAGTCTGCAACTCTAAACTTAGCATGAAAAGTATACAACAAAATAAACTCTTGGAATTCTTAGATATCCATATAAGTGAGAATGTTAGAGATTCTTTTTTTACTTGTAGTTTAACACTACGGTCATTAACTATGTATTTAGCTTAAACAAAAGTTAGCCATATTGCAAATACTATATAATCTACGAAAAATATGCATTCTACCTACTTTAAAGCAATGCAAGTATCTCAAGTAAAAAAATTCAACTTGAATCAAACAAGAATGTATATGTTCCATCAATTTCAGAGAGCAGAGTGTGGCCATTTTTCTAGATTGAGGACCTACAAGGCTATTTTTCGTAAAAGTTTGTATTTTAAGAGTTATTTGGTTTTAAAGTTTGAGAGTTTGTCAAATGAAAAAATCATGTTGGGTGTATTTTTAATCCTCACCGTAGGATGAAGGTGAGATGATGGGATGGTTGAAAACACTTTTTATAATTTTTATTATTTTGCCACTTTGTAAGGGATCGTGACTTTTTCTTAATTAGCCAAAGAAAACAATATCGAATCTCTAAGTCCCAACTTAAGGGTTGTTTTGTACGAGTGAATAAAACAAAATGTAATTGTCGTAGAGAATGGAAATGCTAAAAAAGAAAAAGCTTGCAAACAAAGAAAATAATTTGCGTTGTTTGGTGTGGATAAAGAATCAATCATATATGAATACGATTTAAATATTTGAAACAAATAAATAATACAATTTTAAGGAGGAGACAAACTTACTGCTACACTTTTTCGGTAAGTTTATGTTAAGTTCTTTGTCCATATTTCAATCATCGGATAATTTGTCTCGAGTTATCCTCTTTCAATGGTTTTGAATTACTTATTTTCACATTTTTTACTAGTGCAAATTTTCTATATTATTCAATGATGTACAGTTTCGTGTAACATGTTAACAATTATAATTTTGATGGTCTTTTTTATTCCATCCTAATACTCACAATATAAAGAAAATAAATATGTTAACAATTATAATTTTGATGATCCTTTTTATCCCATCCAATTGACACTCTCACAAAATAAAAAAATACAATAAATACAAATTTAAACAGAATTCTAAGAACAAGATGATGAAGTTAAGCATCACTGTGAAGGAAAGGTATAACCATAACAACACCAAGAATAGTTTCTCTTTATTGATTAAAAGTAACAAATACCTTGATCACCAGAATGGTGAAACAAAAACAAAAGTACACATATCACAAAGATTGATCAAGTATCAAAAAGATTATAAGAGAGTATTCTAGGGTTTGATGATATGAACAGTGCACGCTCCTCTCTTTATATAGGCATCAAATTTGAGGTTTGATCAACTGCAGTCCTTGCACTTCTATCTTGGACAGTCTTGGAACAACTAATGAAAGACTACAAAAAACAGAATAGAAACATAACATAATCAGTCCAAGTACTATACAAGGATAAAAGTGAAGAGAAGATAGTCATATTCTAACATCCCCCATCAGTTTTATCCTGATATGGATCAAAAAGTTTGATCTTATTACTCAGAAAATAATGCTGAGCAACAGGTAGGCCTTTTGTTAAAATGTCTGCAAGTTGATGTTGTGAGTCTACCCAGATAGACTCAATGACACCAGCTGCAAGTTTTTGTCTCACCAAATGCAAGTCTATTTCAAGATATTTAGTCTTCTCATGAAACACAGGGTTGGCTGTAATTTTTATTGCAGCCCTATTGTCACAAAAAAAAATTAACAAGCAAAGAGTTTTTAACATCTAAGTCCTTTAAAAAAATTAAGATCCATATTACTTCACAAGTAACTGAAGCCATAGCCTTATATTCTGGTTTAGCATAAGAAGTGGCTAGAGTTTTTGTTTTTACTTTTCCAAGAGACTAAAGAATTACCAAAAAAACAGTGGGAAACCAGTTACAGATTTTCTAATAGAAGGGCGTTTAGCCCAGTCTGAATCCACATAAGCCTTAAGACTTAAATCATCGGTTTTGTTAACTATAATCCCTTTGACCCTTTTAAGTATCTAAGGACTCTCATATCAAGTTTAATGTGAGACTGGAATGGTTTATGCATAAACTGACTCAATAATGAACAGTGTAAGAGATATCAGGCCTAGTTAGAGTAAGATAGATCAACTTCCCTAGCAGGTTTTGATAACCAGTAAGGTGAGTGAGAGGAAGATCTTCCTTGTCAACAACTTTCCTTGTCATGCCTTTCTTTCTAACAATATCAGAAACCACAACATTAGTTTCAATGGGAGTTGCTGCAGGTTTGCTTGCAAGCAAGCCATACTCTGCAAGCAACTCCAGACAATATTTTCTCTGGTTTAAGCATAAGCCAAAATCTGTATATATAACTTGAATGCCCAGAAAATATTTAAGTTTTCCCAAGTCCTTGATCAAAAACTTAGATTTCAAAAAGCTTTTAAATTTCTCATTTTCTTCTAAATTATTCCTTGTTAAGACAATGTCATCAACATATACAAGAAGAGCTAAAACATATCTCCTTGAGACTTAACAAACAAGGAATAATCACTTTTAGACTGTTTAAGACCATTTTCTTTCAAGGTAGGAGTGAGTTTTTCATTCAACTTTATGTGGGCTTGTTTAAGCCCATATAAATACTTATTTAGTTTACAAACCCTTTTATCATCTTTATTAAAATAACCCTCATGAAGGGTCATATAAACATATTCATCAAGATCAACATACAAAAAGGCATTGTCAACATCAAGTTGATACAAGGTCCAACTTTTGTTAACAGCTAATGAAATAAGACATCTTGTAGTGGCCATTTTAACAACAGGAGAGAAAGTTTCATCATAGTCAATTCCTTCCTTTTGACCAAAACCTTTTGCTGCAAGTCTGGCCTTGTATTTTTCAATCTCACCAGTAGATCTCAACTTAAGTTTCCAAACCTATTTGTTACCAATAGATTTTCTTCCTATTGGCAACTCAGTGATAGTAAAAGTTTTGTTTTTATACAAAGCTTCCATTTTAGTATTCATGGCAGCCTTCCAGTTAGGATCTTTGAAGGCCTCGTTAACATTTTTAGGTTTAGTAGTTTGATTAAGTTTAGAGACAAAGCTAAAGTTTTTAGAATAAAGTTTAGAATAGTTAACCACCCTTTCAATCCTATATTTAACCTTTCCTTCAACCACATAATCTTGAAAATTCTGTGGCATCACAGAGTTTCTCTTGGACCTTCTATTATCCTCAGAAACAGCATCAGTGTTGGAATCAAATGTAGCATCTAAGGGTTCAAGTAAAGTTGCAGACTGGGTTGACTGCCTTCATTACTTGAATCAAACATAGTTGCAGACTGTAGATGATTGGCATCAGTGTTTGGATTAGGTAATGTTGTAGACTGAGAATGTCTACCTTCATTACTTGAACCATCATGTCTGGCAGATGCATCTGAATCAGATTCATCATCAATAGAATGATGAGAGTCGTCTGACTCAGAAGTACCACTAAGAACATGAGATTCATCATTATTAGAGGGATGGTAATCATCATCATTGGATAGATTATGGGAGGTATAAGGAGTATCAAAAAAGTTTAACTGATCAGTACCTCCATAATCAGTTTGTATAGCATTTTCAGTTTGATTCATTTTGTAAGGAAAGATATTTTCATAAAATCTTACATCTCTAGAATAAAAAACATGTTTATCTTCCAAAGACACAAACTTATAAGCCTTTTTTTCTATAGCATAGCCAATAAGGACACTTTTAGTAGCTCTGCTACTTAGTTCATCTGAGTTGTTAAGAATGGTTGCAAAGCGAAGACAACAAAAACATCTCAGATTATTTAAAGAAGCTTTGAAACCAAATAGAACTTCATAAGGAGATTTACCTCTAAGGACATATGAAGGAAGTCTATTGATTAAATGGGCAACACTAACGATGCAATCAATCAAAAAATATAGAGGAATTCCCCCTGAAAAAGAAGAGACCTAGCAACATTCAACAGATGTCTATGCTTCCTTTCTGCTACATCATTTTGTTGTGGTGTATAAGAAAAGGAAGTTTGATGCAAGACACCTTTTGAATCAAAAAAACTTTGAAGAGTGTGATTAACAAACTCAATTCCATTATCACTCCGAAAGATTTTAACATTAACACTGAACTGCGTTTGCAACATGTTATAAAAGGATATGATATATTGACCAACTTCAAATTTGTTTTTTAACAAGTAAACCTAAACAGCTCTAGACACATCATCAACAATAGTAAGAAAAAACATAAAGCTGTCCATGCTGGTAATCCTATAAGGACCCCAGACATCAAGATGAGCAACATCCCCATTATTAGTGGTCTTGTGATCATTGATGGGAAATGGCTCTCTGGTTTGTTTAGCCTTGTGACATATTTCACAAGGAGGAACAACCTCATCATTATTAAAATTAAGGTCTTTAATAAGCAGGTTTAAGACTTGGTCAGCAGGATGACAAAGTCTGTGATGCCAAGTATATCTAGATAAAGAACATGAAAAAGATGTATGTCCAATTTTATTACCATGAGAGCATTTGTTATCAAAAAAATATAAGCCATCAGACTGGCTACCAGTCCCCATACTTGTCATTGTTGGCCAACTCCTTAATATAACATTTATTTTCATCAAACCCAATAAATAACTTGATATCTCTAGCAAGTTTATAAACATATTCTGGTACTAACAACACATCATGTGAAGTAATATTATCATTTAGTTTAAGATTTCCAACCTTTTTAATTTTTGCAAAACTCCCATTAGGATGTTCAATAGTGAGATTTAAATCACTAATATCAACAACATAGTCAAGAAGCTCCTCAGAAAGGACCATGTGTTGATTAGCACCAGAATCTATAATCTATTTTCTAAACTCCTCAAAAGTTTTAAAACTACTTAAGAGGGAAAGAAAAGGTATACCTGACATATTAGCTTGAGCACTGCTAGAGCCTGTTTTATCACTGATAAGACTCATAAGTTTCATAATTTGATCTTCAGTAAATGGTAAAGAGGCATTATTCTGAGAACTAGTACTACTACCATTACCGTTTACAACAGAATTGCTACTGAAAGGCTTTTTGTTGGCAGGTTTTTTCTTATTAAAATTATCATGATAGCCAATAATTTTGAAGCATCTGTCAATTTTGTGTCATGTGTAGCCACAGTTCTCACAAGTAACAGAAGAATTTTTGACAACTCTAGGCCTGTTATCAACAACATGCATATTATCCACAAATTTAGAAGTAAAAGAGGATATCTGACTTTTAGAAGAAACATTTGTTAAGACTGAGTTTTTATGAGATTCTTTTCTAACATAGAGAGAAAAAGCAGTTTTAACATCAGGTAGTGGCTCAGTAGTCAGAATATTACTTCTAAGTGTCATATATGCATCATCAAGTCTCATTAAAAATTGCATCAATCTGATTAATTGATTATGATTTTTTAAATCTTTTGCACCAACACAAGTGCAATTAGGAAGTTTAACCATAACATCGTATTGTTTCCACAAAGAACTTAGTTTATGATAATAATCAGAAATAGAGGATCCATTTTGTCTAAGAGAATTAATTTGATGATGCAGATTGAATATGACACTACCATTCACTTTATCATAAGTTTCCTTGAGTTCATCCCACACATCCTTTGGATTTAATGAAAGACTACAAAAAAACATAATAGAAACATAACATAATCAGTCCTTTTACTATAAGGATAAAAGTAAAGAGAAGATAGTCATATTCTAACAAACTGGAAAATTGAAGGCCAAAATTGGTTATGCTCATCAATTGTTGAATCAGAATTAAGGACAAAATCGATAAAGTTTAATCGAACATATGTGTGATCTGAAAATTCATAGAAAGTTTGGTGATAACGATGAATCGAAGATGAAAGTGACATGAATATAAAGGAAAACTCTATTGGGGTTTTTCAATTTCCCCCCGAATGACCAGCATGTACGGTGCACATGACTTGCCCTTATAGATATCCTATGTTTTATGATTCTCACGTAAATGATATTATCGTGTTATCGAGTATCATTTAAGAAAGGAAAAAAAAAAAGAAGGAAAATGAAGTGAAATGAATGGGTTTGTTCTCGAGTATCACTTAAGGAGGGAAATAAATAAAAATGATTGAAAAAGAATGGTGATTTGGCTGATTTTGAAGTAAAAATTGTTCCTCCCAAAATTAGGCTGAAAATGTTTATTTCATATTTTTTCCCTCTTACTCAAAAAAACTTAAGAACCGAGCATTAGAGAATGATTCGGGCTAATTCAATTGATTCTTCATATTATCTACTTTTTTTAGGGAATGATGTGAGCGGATCGAGTCAATTAGTCAATGAACCGGTTTGACCCAAAATCGGTTATCGGAGAGAAAAGACAAAAAGACAAGCAATCTGGATTGTTTTGAAACCGATTTAAACCGAATCGGTTCGTTTTTAAACCGATTTCAAACCGGTCGGTAAAATAAATTGGAAACCGGTTAAAAACAGGCTGTTTGATTCAAGTGAAACCGGTTTTCCCTAAACCGACATTTAGGGAAACCAATTTTCAGTTTTTTAGTCGGATCAAATCGGTTTTCGCACGCCTACCCATATCAACCAAACCAAGAAAAAATAGCTTTCCATTACACCCTACCAACCCTAAAAAAAAAAAAAAAAAAAAAAAAAAAAAAAAAAAAAAAAACCATGGCCTTTTAACAGTTTCTCATGGCCCAATCCAAACTCAACTAGCCCACAACCCTTTCACCAAACGGCGTCGTATCACGTACCACTCCAAACAAGCCATTTGTTTTCAACATATATCGATATCAAACAAACAAACAAAAAATCCATCAATCAAGCTTTATAAACCCTAGAAATCAAAAGGGTATTTTCATCCTACCCAAAAAAACAGTAAAAAAATGTTTTACAGGGGGTAAGATTTATTATCTGTAATTTATTTATTTGTCAGATCAGCTTATGTGCAAAAAGTTTATAAATTTGACCTGGGTCTTGTTTATAATAGCTTGTTTTATGGTTTAGTTGTTATTATATGCTTGATTTGTGTTAATTAGGGCCTTTTAATTTGTTTTTTTGATGCTACTTGTTATAAGTATTATGCTGACAAGTGAGATTTGTTGCGGCGAGTGAAGCGTTTATAAATCGTGAAAAATGTTCGATGTTTTGGTTGTAGTAAACGTAATTTGTGGTGAATTAGATGAGCTAGAGATGCTGCGCGTCTTGAAAGTGATTATTTTGTTTTGAAGTTGCTCGTAGGGATGTTGGTATTGGTTATTAGACGTGTTTATTCGTTTGATATTTGAAGTAAATTTTTTTGAAATATGTCACTCCAAAGTGGAAATAGTGAGTATTAGGGGGTGTTTGTTTTCGGCTTATATAGTCTGCTTATGACTTATTTGATTTTGGGCCTATGTTTCATAAGCTCACTTTTTGTGGCTTATTTTGAATCTTTTTGGCTTATATAAACTTATTATGACATAATAAACTTATATAAGCCGAAAGGTTTCGAAATAACAAAAAGTGAGTTTATGAAACATAAGCCCATAACCAAATAAGCCATAAGCCGGCTATATAAACCGAAACAAACACCCCTTAGTAAACACCCTCATATTGTTTTCTCAAAATCATACGAAACTCCGTCTTGTAAAGCTGATGTAGAATTGCATTTGTTTTTTCTCAGTCTTCCGTGGTTTTACCTTGCTACAAACTTGCAAGTTAGCATTTTTTATAATTTCAAGTTTGGTTTCGATTTTCTTGTTGTTTTTTTGTGTTTTTTTAGATTTGTTATAGTTCAATTCCTTTTTTATTGGTTAGTGGTCACAAAATATTTGTTTGTTTTTGAACCACAAAGTACTGAATTCAAACCTAAAATGTCGTCAACCCTAAACAATGAAAATATGTATTGAATTAAAGAATTTGGAAAATCACAACGTTAATTTTAAACAAGATTATTGGGGACCGGACTGAAAATAGAAAGTGTTAAGCTGCAAGTTTGTGATAAGAGACAACAATAGACGACCGTGACTTCACAAGTACGATTAAGCGACGGTGTTATAAGAGGGGGATAGATCATTATGAGAAAACAAAAATGTTGGTGGTTTCTAGATAGCTAGCGAAAGTTTACATATATTCATTATTTTTTGAAGTTTTTGCTATCTGTAATTTATTTATTTTAGATCAGCTTATACATGCTTACTTGATTTATGAATTGGATACATAATATTGCATGGGTGTTGTTTATAATAACTTGTTTTATTGTTTAGTTGTTATTACATGGTTGATTTGTGTTAATTAGGGCTTTTAAATTTGATTTTATGCTAATTGTCAATTTTAGAAGTTTTAAATGTTTTGTTTTGAGTATTTTGCTGACATGTGAGATTTGTTGCGGCGAGTGAGGGGTTTATAAGTCGTGGAAAATGTTCATATGGGTGCTAATGTTTGAAGTTTGGATTGTGTGGAACTTAATTTGTGGTGAATTAGATGAGCTAGAGATGGTTCTCGGTTTATAAGAGGGTGTTTGGTAAAAAGTAGCGGGTCAACAAGACACAACTATAAGTAACCCCAAGCTGTTTCCACTCAGGGGTGACTAGTCTCTAGTGGAAACAGGTTGGGGTTGCTATAAATTGCGCCCAGACCATTTGATAATGGTTAAAATTCTAGCCAAATAGGCCATTATGTTCTTACTTGAGATATGATGAGTAGTGGTGCCGGTGCCTATACCATAAGGTTTTTGTCGAATGTGTGAAGCTTCACAAATCACAATATAATTTGGTAGTGTTATACATCCTTATAAAGTAGAAAGATAGATGAAATATAGATTCTGGGGGCTAGGGGAGAAACTTAAACTGCAGCAATCTTTATATTCTTAAACATTCTTTAAATGGCGTGAGTCATGACATTGTTTTCTCATGCTTTTCGTTGTGATTGCCCCTTAATACATTTCGGACATAAATTCCAAGACTCTTACGTATGTGTAGTCTTTTCTTTTATTGGTTAGGATGTTATAACACTTCAAGCTAAACATTTGTACTAGGTTGCGCTGACATTACTATTTTTTGTAATTGTGATTGAAGTAAATACGTGGATTCTGGTGATGGCCGTGAAATGGGCCTAAAAAGGCAACGAGTAGTTGATCAAGGCTCTCAATATTACAATGCCCCTCAAGCTTCAAGCTTTATTTACAGCCCACCAGCTTACTCATATGTTAACCAACCTCCCACATTCCCTGTTGTAAGATTGCGGGGCCTACCTTACGATGTTACAGAAGCTGACATTACTGAGTTCCTTCACGGTCTTGACATAGTTGATGTTCTGTTCGCCAACCGACATGGGAAATTCCAAGGCGAAGTTTACTGTGTGCTCGGTTATGCATTTCAGGTTGAATATGCTCTGCAAAAAAACCACCAAAATATGGGAAGAAGATATATTGAAGTTTTTAGAAGCAACAGGCAAGAATATTATAAGGCAATTTCCAATTTGGTTACTGATTCACGTGGTGGTGGAGGCTACGGCGGTGGTGGTGGTGGTGCTCGTTCCCGTTCGCCTCGTCGTGGGCCACCAAAACCACGAGCTCATGATCCAGCAAAGGATAATATGGAACATACAGGTGTACTTAGGTTAAGGGGTTTGCCATTTACGGCTGATAGGGATGATCTTGTGGATTTTTTTGAAGACTGGTATTTAGCAGAAGATTCGACTTGTTTTATGGTTAATTCGGAGGGACGAGTTACTGGTGAAGCTTATGTGAAATTCGGAAGTCCTGAAGTGTCGAAAGCAGCCATGGTGAAAGATGGGATGTCTCTTGGAAATCGTTATATCGAGTTATTCCCGTCAACAATGGAGGAGTGGGAGGAGGCAGTTACAAAGGGCCGGTGAGTGTTTCTCTCTTTAATTGCTTATTTACATGTGAGTTAACTTTTCTTGATGGTCGTGGCTATAGGTAGCTGTTTAGACTTATATATCTATATTTACGAATCGGTCAATTTAGGTTATTTTAATCTCAAATAATTAAAGTTTAGCTAAAAGGGCACGGGTCAAAGTCAAACTGACGTTTATAATTAATATATATTATGCAGTAGAAATGTATACAAAAGTTATAAGGTTGAGTAGGTACCAAATATGAATAGGAGAACAGATCACGAGTAGGAGAGACGAGAACAATGACAAATGAAATAAGCTATGCATGTGATTATTGTAGAGTGTGGAGAATGGGTGGGCTGGGTCACTTGGGTGATGGTTTAAACATGTTCTGGTCAAATTGAAAATATATTAGAAACAGTCATGGTTTAGGCTGGGCTTGTTACCCATTGCACCAAATACCATTTTTTTTTTTCTCTTATTTAGTGTGGAAATATGTTAGCATAACAAGTTCTTCCAAAAACTTAACTGTCGCCTTCTCTTTTGTAAAATGGGATTGTACGAGAAAGAAACCAGGCGCCGTTTATATGTGTGTATACCCCCGGCAACTAAACGGGTATTGCTGGCACACAGGTCGGGCCTTTCAACTTGCAATAATCTGATATCCGTGTGACCGTTACCGCGGGGTAACATTTTTCGGGTTTACCAAGCCATAACGGGCGGGTTTTCATGGGTTGCCGTTTTCTTCTCGGACATTTTCCCCCCATTCCAATACGTTGTACAAAAATTTAGTTTTTTGTCTTGAAATATTAGATTTTGTGTTTGATATTCGCCAATATTTTATCTTTTCATTTTTCTGAGTTTAAGGTTACTGATTTATGGTATCTTTTTTGTTTTAAGTTGGTTTTTGATTTTTGTGGTTTTGACATCTGATTTATATGGGCTGTCTTTTTTGGTGATGGTGATTATCTTTATGGTTTTAGTTCTCAATGATTATGGCTGTCTAAACTGAACAAAATATCAACATAAATTACCCATTTTGACCCACACTCTCCAGTTCAGCCCCAATCTCTTTTCCGTTAGGAATGCATTTGGGCCAGTTTCCCCATCGTAAAATATTGTTTCTTAAGATCATATAATCAGGGGTTTAGGTTTTATTTGAATTGGCAGGGCTTCTTTTTAGTAGTAGGTTTATAGATTTATGCTAACTCAACTTTTTGATATCAGAACAAATGTGCCAAAACCATCTGAAGAAGATACATCAGTATTGCGGATGAGGGGATTACCTTTTTCAGCGGGAAAAGATGATATAGTTGATTTCTTCAAAGAATTCACATTGACCGAAGACTCGATTCATATAACATATAATTCAGAAGGAAGAGCAACAGGAGAAGCGTTTGTGGAATTCGCAAGTCTGGAAGACTCCAAAGCTGCATTAGCTAAAGATCGGATGACACTTGGAAGTCGTTACATAGAATTGTTCATGTCATCGCCTGAGGAGTTAAGAGATGCAGTTTCAAGAGGCCGATAAATTATTCTGATATGTGTTTTTCCCTTGCATATTTTTACTCGACTTTAGTTGTACTGTAAGTCTGTAATAAATAATATTTGAACTTGTTTTTGTGGTATGATGAGGAAAGATGGCTGTTATTTGACTGACGGGATACAAGTTTCTTTGTCTGCATTATTAGGTTCTGTAGGATTGTGCGCGTGTGTTTGTAATAGAACATTTAATAGATGGTCGTTGTCTTGAATATCTACATGCTCCGGTATATAACTGAAACTACTAAAATACAGGCGGTAACTTAACCGCTAAAATAGTACTTTCAGCCCACCAGAACTTTGTTTGTGCGTGTGTTTACAGAAGTGCCCTTACGGACAAAGTTCTACTCACATGGATCCTCTGTTTTTACTTTTTACAGCCACCTCAAAAATATTTCTCTTGAATAAATCTTATTTATATGGAATCATCAGGTGATCAAGGTGTCCACAAGTAAACTTATTCGGCATTAGAACATTGCTTTGACGATACCATTCTTCAACTCAAATGCGCAGCTGAACCGATCAATGAGAACTTTAGAAAAATGACCTAGGTTCAATCTCAAGCTCTCATTAAAAAGTCATTATAACAACTAAACATCATCAGAACATTGATTTTTTGAAAAATGTCAGTTGACACACGAAGTCAATGTTTTTTCAAACCTTTTATAAAAAGCTTCTTACATTTTGCAAAATAACCGTTTTGCTATTAACAAATTAATCAATATCTTCTTTAAAAGTTGTGATAATAAAATAAAAGTAATTTTATAAGTTTTGGTATTTGTAGCCTTAAGAGCTACGTTTAAAAGTTAAAAAAAATGCAAAATTGGTTTTATATTAGGTCGGTTGAGACTAGTTATATACATTTATTGTTGGTTTATTATTAAAGTACAAACATTCGATGCATGTCTTAATACTAGTCACAATGGTTGGTGAAGGTCAACACTATCCTCTCACTCACGCGTGACCACCACTAAAAACACCACATCATTTCTATTTTTTTGCACATAATGGTGACCCCGTCACTATTATTTTATTTTTTATTTTTTATTTTTTTTAGTGTGTGTGAAGTATTTTGTGAAATATGTTTTGTATAAAGTGAATATTCTTAATGGTGATGACCAATAAAAAGTGATAGTGGTGATGTGCTTAATAGTGCTGTGGCGTTGACATAAAAGTGATGGTAATAACTACCATTGTAACCTGCCTATGGAGCCTCTTCTCACACGGTGTTACACCCACATTCACGGGCTAATGCTTTTGGGACACCCTTGGGTCGCGTCAACCCAAGGAAAGAAACCAAAATAATGAGTCGGTCACCTAATTGATTTTCGTGCAAAGTGGGTGTTTATATAATTAAATAATTTGTTTGTTACTGTATGTGGTATTTTGTGAGGTATATTTGTATAAAAGCGGATATTTTAACAAAAAGTGAAGGTGGTGTAACTATTGGGGTAAAAAGTGAGAGGGAGTGAGAGAAGATAAGTGATTATGTGGCGCTGCGGTGGAGAGGGAAACGATATGACCATTAAGCTACGCTTAATGTTATAGTCGTGGAAAATTAATTTAGCATTTTTCTAATTTTGTAATCTGGACAATTAATTTTAAAAAGAGAGAATTTCTTAAACGGATCATATCGAAAGCCATATTACCAAACAAGCCGTCGCATAATTTTTTTTTACGAAAATGAACTTTTTAATAGCATCCGTTAGATTCATGCGATGAAAAAATTTGCACCCTACACGTGTATCTTTAACGACAAATTTTTTTAAAAAACGCGACTTATTTACCTAAAATAAAACACTAAAACGCGACCAATTTTTTTTTTAACAAAGTAATCGCGACACATAAATTATGATTTATGACCCAATGAAAAACTACAAGAACTTACACAAATCACGACCCAAACTACAAATCGCGACCTACTAAACTACAAGAACTAAAATTCGCGACGTATTTCTTATTTGTTTATCAACCTAAATCGCGACCTAAAACAAACGGGTGCTGACCAAAGGGAAATTACTACTTGCATTATTAAAAGTACTATTTTCATATAAAATGTATAATATTTAATGCATAAGTTATAAACTGTGGTTTAAAAAATGGTTTGGATTTAGTAAATTTTATTCTAAAACTTTTGCTAGGCTCGGATGATACTTTGTGTGTTAGAAATATAAAATGTATAGTCACTTTCCTCATTTTTTTTTCATGGTTTATTTTGGTAAATTGTGAAAAAATTATCTAAATTGGTAAATAGGGTTAGGGGTGTAAACGAGACGAGACAGCTCGCGAGCTATTCGAGATCGACTCGTAAACTACTCGAAATCGACTCGATATAAACGAGTCGAGCTCGAGCTACTCGAGTACACTTTCGAGCCGAGTTCGAGCTCAAATATGGTCAACTCGTGAGGCTCACGAGCCCTTATCGAGCTTCAATGATATTACACTTTTACCCTTTTATATACATATATTTACGTAAAATTGAGTCGAGTCGAGCTTGATATGCCAAATTTTCACCGAGTTCGAGCTTTAAAAGTGGCAATAATCGAGCTCGAGTCGAGTTTCGAGCTCGAGTTTGAGATGACGAGCCGAGCTCGAGCTTGAAATCCAAAGATCGAACGAGCTCGAGTCGAGTTTCGAGCTCGAGTCGAGTTTCGAGCTCGAGTTTTACTAATCGAGTCGAGTTCGAGTTTGACAGTACTCGACTCGACTCGGCTCGTTTACACCCCTAAATAGGGTGCATATATATTTGGTCTAGACAGGTAATTATTTATTTATTTTTCTTTTAAAATGAAACGGGGAAAATTATTTTGGGAGGAAAGTATTAATCTAGAATCTTCTGAGTTTTAAACTTTTAATCCCCTGAAACCGCCAAATTGGGCGAAACCAAAAACTTTCCCATTTCCGTAACATGTCACTCAAAACCCTAATTCACTACATCAAACACAACTTACTTTTGTCAAAACGATTACCAGTTAGGGACAATACTTGTACGGAAACTAGTGTTGTTGATAATGATAATGATAATGATAGTAGTGGTTGTTGGGGTGAGTTACAATTAGAGCTGTTGAGAGATGTGTTGACTAGGGTTGAAGAGACTGAATCCACGTGGCCAATGAGGAAAAATGTTGTTTTGGCTGCGGGTGTTTGTAAGAGATGGAGGAGTATGGTTAAGGAGATTGTGACTTCTCGGGAGGGGTCGGGGATGTTGACGTTCCCTAGCGAGTTGAAACAGGTTGAAAATTTATGATATTATCATATTTTGTTTTGTTACTGTTATTAATGTTATGTGAAATGTAGTGATTGGTTTTATCTTGTGTTATACGGTGTTTGTTGGAATCGGATAGGTTTGGGATGAAAAGAAAATTAGCGAGATAAGGTTAATCTTTATTTTTCATGGTAATTATTGTTTTTTACCTTTTAGCGGCCGACTAGACTCAAACTTTTACTTGCATCAATACTAAGGTCAAAACGTTCACTAGTTAATGATAGTTGTACGGACACTAATGATGATAGTAGTAGTAGTTGTTGACGTTTCCTAGCGACTTGAAACAGGTTGAAATATTATGATATTATGATATTTTGTTGTTACTATTATTAGTTATGGATTTTGATGTTGTGTGAAAATTGTAGTGATTGGTTTTATTTTGTATTATACGATGCTTGTTAGAATCGGATAGGCTAGGAATATAAAGCAACTTAGAGAGATAATAAGGTTGTTTTACTTTTCATGGTAATTATTGTTTCTGACCTTTTGGCTGACTAATCCTCGAGGTTTGAACTTACTTGCATCTAAACTAAGGTCAAAACGTTCACTAGTTAATGATAGTTGTACGGACACTAGTGTTGTTATTGATGGATAGTAGTAATAGTAGTTGTTGGGGTGAGTTACCATTAGAGTTGCTAAGAGATGTGTTGATGAGGGTTGAAGTATTGGAATCCACGTGGCTTATGAGGAACAATGTTGTTTTGGTTGCGGGTGTTTGTAAGAGATGGAGGAGTGTGGTTAAGGAGATTTTGAAGTGTCGGGAGGGGTCGGGGATGTTGACGTTTCCTACCGAGTTGAAACAGGTTGAAATATTATGATGTTTTGTTGTTACTATTATTAATGTTATGTGAAATGTAGTGACTGGTTTTATTTTGTGTTATACGATGTTTGTTGGAATCGGATAGGTTTGGAGTAGAAAGCAAATTAGCGAGATAATTAGGTTGTTTTTACTTTTCATGGTAGTTATTGTTTCTGACCTTTTGGCTGACTAACCCTCGAGGTTTGAACTTACTTGCATCTAAACTAAGGTCAAAACGTTCACTAGTTAATGATAGTTGTACGGACACTAGTGTTGTTGTTAATGATGATAGTAGTAGTAGTTGTTGGGGTGAGTTACCGTTAGAGCTGTTGAGAGATGTGTTGATGAGGGTTGAAGAGATTGAGTCCACGTGACCTATGAGGAAAAATGTTGTTTTGGCTGTGGGTGTTGGTAAGAGATGGAGGAATATGGTTAAGGAGATTGTGAAGTGTAGGGAGGGGTCAGGGATGTTGACGTTTCCTGCCGAGTTGAAACAGGTTTAAAAATTATGATATTATGATGTTTTGTTGTTTTTGAGTTTTTAGATGATATTGTTGTTAGTATTGAATTAGGGGCGGAGCAAGACTTTTTGTCGAGTGGGTTCAAAACTATAATTAGTAGCGTTTGTATACAATATCAGTATTTTCAAAATGTAAATTAATGCTAAATCGTGCTATATCAAGCTCGGGTCTATGTAGCTCCGCCCTTAAAAAGACGCTAGGCTCCCTAGTCAGGTGGTCGAGTAGTCGACTAGCTTGTAGTAGTTAGTAATCGGCCTAGGTGGAGAGTAATCGGGTTGGCATTTTTGTTGTTTTGAATTTGTGGATAATGTTGTTGTGCAATGTTGTTGGTCTAGTGTTTTTTTATATAATGTCTGTTAGAAATGACTCAATGAGTAAGTTTGGGATAAAAAGCATATTATTGAGATAAGCTAGCTAATTAAGCTTGGAAAAGACAGGATGATGTGTTGCTAGTATTTTATTTTTAAGTGAACTGAAAACTTATCTTATCTAATAATCAGATAATCTCCTTGTATGATGGGATGTAGAAAACATTGTGAATAGTTAAGAACTTAAGATTAACAGAATCAATGAGTGTGACTATTATGTTTTGTTCATTAGGAGGTACGGTTTCGATATTTGGGGCATGGTAGCTTTGAAATTGTGCATTTGTTTTAAGAAAGTGAGATATGATTAGTAGCAGTGATGCTTAACTGTGTATGACCCAAGCATCTTTGAGATTAGGAATGATTGAATCAATAAGGAGCTTTATACCAGCTGTATGAATGCTATCTTACCTTGGTTGACTTGCATTAGCATAATCACTTGGTATAGCTGGTTCTCGAGTTGAGCAAATACATGTGTTTTCTGATCTGTTATTCATCATGCAGTTATCAACTTCCGGATATTTTTACTCTATTGTTTTAGTTTTTTACTTGTTTCTCTTCTTGTTTAACCATTCCATATGCTTTGGCAATGGTTGGAAGAGGTTTTATAAGCAACCTTTTCCGTCGACTACTAGAATAGTTCTCATCTAGTCCCCATAATAAACTGGATTAGTCTTTTTCTTTGTTGCCTTTCGCCATTAGTCTTACTATTCTCACAATTGCAAGTACTAAGTACACACATATGGTGCTTCTAGGGCATTGATTTCTTCCCCCTTTAGTTTGTGTCCATCACTCTGTGCATAGTGTTCAATGTTCATGCAATTCAAGCCATAATATCGTTAGCTGAATGTAAAATTGAGATTGATACTTATCTGCTCAATTATTTGTGTTAAGGATCCATTCTTTGATCATATCATTGTTCCTTCCCAAAGTTCCCTGAGATTCGAATTAGCTCTTGGTTCTTTGAATTCCTTTGTCACAATTTGCGACTTGTTTTTTGCGTTGATTGTGATCATCGTTGATCTCCTCCAAGTTCTGAAGTTCTCGGATCATATGTGTTTCTTTGAAATAATAACCAATCCATGATGATCGTTTTGAACTTTTGATGCAGAAACCAGGTATCTTTGAATGCATTTGTGTCGTCATTTAATTAAATTTCGGACTCATCTTAAGTGTGACCGTTCGATTTGATTTTTTTTTGTAAGTGAGTTAATCTGATGATGATTTTGAGGTTAATGCGTTGATACCTTATCGTGATAGACATATAGACAAATTTCGGGTGTATCGTCTTAATGAAATAGTAGACGTACAAGTAGTGTATATGCAACTCAAAGGAGAAAAACTGCTTGCTAGCTATCTAACTTATTCCATTATAACAACTTAACTAGTCTAACTGACTCTGAGCTTGTTGTTACATATGGTTACCGTATGTAAAGTAAATATGATGGAATAAATATCATGAGGATAGGGGCTTCACCTGCTGATATACCACTTTCATCTTATAAGTAGTTGGTGATGTCCCGGTTGTAGTGCCAGTAGCACCATTAGATATGAAACCTTAAATTTGTGGAATTAACTTCATATTTGAGTTTATCTGCCTCTTTTTCCATTATCACCAGAAGAAGAAGCTAGTAGGAGATGTGTTTATATAATTTGTTCTTGTTTTCACGGAATCTGTATGTGTTTGCAGCCTGGTTCCGTGGGATCCCTAACAAAATGTTTAATTAAGAGGAATCGCCGCACCCAAACGTATAAACTCTACCTCAGCTTGAATGAAGGTGATAGATTGATTATATTTATCATCTTAATTCCAGTTTTGTTATTTATTTCTATTGTTTTTGCAAGCTGGCTTTATAAGGTCATATTTTCAAACCGTCTTTCTAAGATGATGCTCTGTAAATTTCTATACCGGTTGACCATTTTTTTTCTGAGTTCCATTTTGATTGATATATATTTTTTCTTTCAATCAAACAATTATTTTTGCATATATTTACAAACAGACTATTATACTCAAACCGTTAACGTTTGATTGTTCCAAAATGGGTCATCATGCAAAATGTAATCCTTTCCGGTCAAAATTGCCAAAACAATGGGTCCTTTGCATCAGTTAGCCAAGTACAATGGTTTAAAAAGGACATCGTTCATTCTTTCTTTTCATTTGTTTTGCATGGTAAAAACTTCATTTGGTTATATGTACTCTTGGCAGCTTTAAATGATGGCGGGGTATTACGTGGGAAATTTCTTCTTGCTGCAAGAAGATTTAGGCGTGCTAAATGCACAGATTATATAATTTCCCTAAGTGCAGAAGATATATCAGAAGAAAGCAGTAATTACATGGGAAAGTTGAGGCAAGTTGACTTTGAATGATTGAATGAATCGATGGTCTGTTACCAGTATTATTGATTATAAGAGTTCTTATTTTTGTGTGTGTGTGACAGATCGAAGTTTCTTGGGACCAAGTTCACAGTTTATGATTCCTCTGCTGGCAGTTACCCAATTTCCAGCATTTCATATGAAGTAAATGCCGAGGGACCCAGGTATAAGAACAGTCTGTGAAGTCCTTTACCCATAAGGAAGAGAATATATACTTGGTTTTCTGTTAACATGCCATGCTTCTTGCAAAAATGGAAAAAGGACCACTCGTTTTTGCAAATGTTGTGTATTTTAATCCATATTTGCAATAGCATTGGTGTATCTGCAACTAAAAGTCTTTAATACGATTTTTAAAAAGTTATCACATGCTGTTTTAACAGGATTGACAAATTGGGCAGGTTGAGTAATGGGTCATGTTGGGTTGGGCTGACCAGAATTGTTTTTTGCCTAACATTTTCTAACTTCTCCATAAAATTATTTTAGTTTTATGAATAAATGAGTTTAAGAGGGTTCTGCGAATTAAAAATATCACTTTGGGCGACTTTCAACCCATTTGACCCGTTTTTCATTACTACTCTATATAGTTTCACCCGTTTGACCTAATAGAGATACATCATGACCTGAGTCAACGCATGTGTAAGTATAGTAGTTAAATTCTGTCTCTAGAAAGATAAATGAGATCTTGTTTGATAGTCTTGATTATATACCCGAGCGTGTGAAAATAGTTACTTTGTTCATTAACCTTTATTATCGCTGACAAAATCCCATATGTTTCAAGTATCGATATTCCAGGAACAATGCGGTGTGTCTTAAATTCAATACCCACAAATGCTACAGAGCCAGGATTGGGTCCTACACCGACTGAGTTCCACCTCAGCAATGTGGATCATTTTCAGTCACACCAGCTACTTTGGTGCGGGTGCTTTAACTTTAGTGTGACAGCTTCTTCTCTGAAGAAATTACAGCTCATTTCTTCTTTGGAGAATGAAAGTGGAACGCAGGAAAACAAAAACGTCATTCTCCAGTATGGAAGAGTTGGAAAAGATGTATTCACAGTGGATTATCAGTACCCCATATCAGCGTTTCAGGCATTTGCAATCTGTCTTAGCAGCTTCGACACCAAGCTTGCATGGAATGATTATCAGCATAAGGTATGTTCTTTACAGATATACTAATGTATCAACCGTAAGTTCTAGAGGTGGCAGTTTGGGTCGGTCAAAAAGGGTAATTCTTAACATTGTTGGGAACATGTTCGCTGGTGTTTTATACACTTGTATTAGAATAACAATGAGTTTATAATAAAGCAATTTAGGAGGTTGTATGCATTAAAATACACTTTCGCCTATTTTTGACTTGGTTCCTTATTAGCCATAACTCATTTGAGGTACACAAAAAAAAGGTTAATACTAACCCAAATTGACCCATTTAATGGGTCAAAACAGTTGACTCTAGCTGCATGTATGTTTATGGTTATCTACTTCTGCTAAAACATTATAGATTAGCATTTGTGTAATAGATCACTTATTGGCTCAAAATAAATGCAGGTTCAATAAGTTTCAATGGCTCATTTTCCTAAAGAAAATTTTCAGCATATTCTGTCTCTGTCTGAGCTACAATCGAACTTCAACTAGTTGGGATGGGTCCATTTCTTATTATTTGCTATGGACCTCTACTTTCTAAGTTTTCTTAATTCTGTAAATTTCGTATGTTCATTCTCTATCTAAGATGACACATCTTGTGTGTTCAAACTTAACATCGTATGATCCATATGTTAACTAGATTGATATTCTAATATAATTTTGAAAGTATGTCAATTTACTGCAGTTCTAGTCTCAGGAACTTAACCGTGTGTGGCAGGACTAGGACCGGGTAACGGGTAAAAACATTAGAAGTACATGAAATGCAATAGTTTTTTCATCTGCAATTTTCTATATTGGTGTTTAAAATAAAACGAAACAATCCACATTAGATAAATAATTAACAGCTTGTTCGAGTTGTTCACCCTTCGACACAAATCTGTGTTTCTGTAAGGATTTGCCCGACAAGGTTGGTTTACGGCATTTACACGTATATGCCTCTTAAAGTCTAAAATCGCATATACGTTGTACTTTCATTTCTTGTCAACTGGTGAATAATTGTGTTGTATTAACAAGTGTTGGTAAAAATAGGATAACCTTGTTTATCAAGGTGTTGATTTAGGGGGTGTTTGGCTAAGCTTATAGGCTTATGAGCTTATTAGCTTATTAGCTTATATATGTCAAATAAGCTTAAATCAAGTGTTTGGCTAAGCTTATATAAGTGGCTTTATGAGCTTATATAAGAGGGTTTTGATAAGCCACAAAATTATGACTTTTTTAAGCGGGTTAGGCTTATATAACATGTTCCATTACAAATTACAATTTTACCTTCAATTATACCTAATTTAACATTCATATTTTTCACCCATGTCCATTGTTGTCATTTAACAACCTAAACTAAATCAAACATTTAAGTTTATCAGCTTGTTAAACATAAGGTAATCCAAACACTCAACATGAGTTTACAAACTTATGATATATAAGCCATAAATTGCTTATATAACATAAGCATAAACCCAGCTCATAAGCTTAGCCAATTACCACCTTATTTACTATGGGAAATAATTTAGATGACTAACTTATGTGTCTAATTTTGTGCCTAATGCATTCAGTGATTGACACATGGATTCCATAATTTATCTCTCTTCAAAACTACCATTGATCTTGCCAAGTGTATGGTGATGTTTGTTTGGCATAAAATTAGGCATGCCAATTAGGCATGCCAATCCCTACTCATTTTACTATACCCTCTAAATGCATACAATGTATACTAGCAGGGTACCCGCGCAATGCGGCGGCGAGTACCCTGTGACTATATTTTGCAGCGAACAAATATTATTCGGTACCCTGTGACTATATTTTGTGGCGAACAAATGTTATCCAGTTACAAGTTTTCTTTAACAATAACTGTACAAATAAATGATGATTTAGATTAAAATGACTTTTCAACCATCACCGCCTCTTTGTCGGTGATTGTTAATAGCTGGGACGACAGATTTTAATTATCGGAATGGAACTTTAGCCGAAACCACCATGCCCGAAGATCTGTTGTTAGAACATCACTAAAACTACAATAAAGATAAAACCCGAAAACCATTCAAACCACCATGCCCGAAGATTTGGTGGCGACAGTTGTTTAGCCGGTGATGGTGATAGTAACATGTGTGTATTTAAAAGCTGAGATGAAAGTGTGTTAGTTTATAGGCTTTTAATATATAAAATATGCATTAAAATTGTAGTTATAGTATAGATTTTTGATTTTTTTTAATTATTAAAATCACATTGCAATATATATTTTTTTTAGTTGGCCTATTAAATCACATTGATTAAATGTGCTAAGCCCTTCCTTGCTTGTGTTAATATATTCTCAACTTTTCAAAAAAGAATTAATGAGGTTTATAAATATTAGAAGTTGTTACAATTGAAGAGATTAAATCCATAATGTAATGTAACTCCTATTCATATGTATGTGTTAGTTTGAAATCCTTTCAATTAAAAAAATGTTTTGGTCTTAATTTTTTAAGACTTCCTTTTTTTGAAGCGCTAAATGCATTAATATGTAGTATAGATATAGATGTGTGAAATGCCGTTTAAAAAACTTAGTGAAAGAAGGTATCGCCAGATCAGCCGGAGTCGACATTATTGCTTTATTGATGAAATGTAGATATAATTTTCAAAAGTAGATTGAAGATCATTTTGTGTTGCTTTCTTTTAAGTTTGTGGAAACATTTAACTGAACTCCTTGCTTAGTTTCTAGTTCAGGATAGAATAATGGTTCGTTATTAAGACACTTCAACATCTTAATAATAAACCATTCCAACATTAAAAAAAAGGCCTTGCTAAATGTTTCTACAAACTCAAATGAAAGAAACTAAAATGGCCTTCCAATATAGTAGGAAACATTTGTTGGAGAACCTACCAATTAGTACTTCGAATTATTTGACAGATAAAAGTCAAACAAGATGGATTTTATAACCATCGAGTTAGCTACGCTACTAAAACACACTCCGATCGAACAATTTGTGGCAGACAATGTAATCCATAAAAACTAAACAATCATATAAAAGGCACCCAATTAAGCATTCTTCTATTATCTTTTTCTAAATTCACCCAGAGAAAACTTCACCCATTAGTGCAATACTCGACTCCAACTGAAAGAGCATGACCAAGTGCATAATGCAAACGGGAACTCGTTTTATGTATGTCATGGGACTATCAGCTAAAAACGGGACTTCATCACTTTTTGATTATGTTCTTTGGTTTCTCTAATGGCCACCAGATATGTGCTTTAAAGCCATCAATCATACCTCATATTCATTCTTATCCTTACAGATCTAAGAAATCAAGCTGAATTACAAAATTATATATATATATAAGTTCTCAAGAAAAATCACTAATTGGCAAATAAAAGGCTAGAAATAGTACAAATTGTATAAAAAATATATACACAATTGAATTCATTCTAACAAGAGTGTATCACAGTAAAAAATAAAAATTTCAGATGAAAAGATAGAACTAAAGGAATTATACAAATAGTATGATATCAATGGTCCAGTATCAAGTCACATAGAATTGAAATGCATAAAACTGGTTTACCGATTACCGTTTAATCTTTCATGAACACCCACAAGTTGCAAAGAATTGCAAAATTCAAGAGCTCCTTACAGATGCATTTATATCTTACCAACCGATGGGTTACATATTTTTTTTTCAAAGACTAACACTTGAAATCTAAAACTTAAAACTGGCAGTTGGGTAAAGCCTATAGGTTACAAAAGTAGACGAAAGCAGCAGTAACATAGGTTCAACCACCCCGATGAACACGCCAAATTCATAGCAATTTTGCAGCTGTCAGGGCCCAAAACGCTACACAATCAAAGAGGGAAAGCCACCCAATTACAGATCTGGCTAAGCATATACAATTCGTAATAAAATACCGTTACAGATCTATAAATGATTTAAAGATCTATAGATTCCTCGAAATCGTATAAAGTCTCATCCGTTACAGATTCATGCAAACTCAAAACCACCCAAATTTCAGCCATACCGACATCACACACCTTTGCTGGCCATCGTCAGACACCCTTCACCTTCGTCACACACCATGAATGGCGGCATCGAAGGTTCCGTTGAGAGTGAAGAGAGCGGCAACATGTGTGTTTTTGTGAGCGGCCAAAAATAAGTGAGACAGAGAAGGGAGAGAGTTGTGAGTTTGTGTGTGTGTGTTGTGTAGGTTTGAATGTGTAATTAAAAGCTAGGGTCATCATATTTCGGTTTTGAAATGGGCTGTTACTTATGAATTAATTAGTGATATTAAATGGGCTGCTAGTAGTTACATATTAGTTGAAGTTGTAAGCTACCTATGAATTAATTAGTGATGTTAAATGGGCTGCTAGAAGTTACATTATTGGCTGAAGTTGTAAAACAAATATTTCTTATAATGGAAATGTTTTTGGTCTTACAATTTTAAGACTACCTCTTTTAGCAAGTCCCAAACCTTTTATAAAGTAGTATAGATTGAGAAATAATACATGAACCTAAACTTAGACCTAAACTTAAACCTAAAACCACTTGATATCACTTTGATGGTTTGTAAAATAAGTGAGTCCTTGTCTGCAGCCATCATGATGCTAACACTTAGGGCTCGTTTAGTTTGTTGCCAGGAATGACAATGGGTATCGGATTTGGAATGAGGTGGAATGATAATGGGTATGAAAAAGTGTATCATTACGATTGTTTATGTTTTGTTGATAAAATATGGTATGAAAAAGTGTATAAATATTTTAATTTTGTAGTGGAAAAAAGAGGGGTCCACGGGAATGGATTTCATAGACACCAAATTGGTGTGTAATGAATCTATAACTATGATATACTTATTTTATTACCGGGCCCACAAAACAAAACAAAACAAACACCGACTATGACTTTGAAAATTATAGTCCCATTCTCATTAATACATACCAAACGGACCCTTAGTTTTAAGTCTACATTTAAGCTTAAGTTTAAATTCATATATTTTCTCATGTGTATTATGACAAGGTTTTCAAGTTTTCACACAAAACAATGTTTATGGGTAGTAAAAATAATTGAATCCACGAAAAAACACAAAACAAATCCCCAAAAATTCAAGAGCATGTGCACGTGTGTATTAAAATCTGTCCTTAAAAGATTGGGGTATCCTAAGTTTTTAACGTGGCCGGTACCTAGAATTTGCCTAACTATAAATATGCTTCCTATATTCTTTTTAAAACTTCGGTTTTCGATAATATTTTTAAAAATAATGCTATTATCAACTACTATACTTTGATTTTTGTTACGATAACTAGAAGTTGATTATCTAAGCTGGGACACTCCCGAACAACAGACTACACCAACAACTAAAAAACAAGCAAGATACACTAACCTATGTTATGAAACACAAACAACTACACATAGCCATCATAATCTCCAAAACAAATATTTCTTTCATACTCGAAAAATGGCGGACAAAAAAAAGACTTCATAAAAGAACGTAAATTATAACGGTTCTAACTAGAGGCGTAGCTACATATTGCCCGGCCTGTAAAAATTAACCACTAGTGAGATTTAGCTTTTAAGTCTACCGAAAGACAAAAATTAACGACTATTATTGTTTGCTACATCTCGACCTATCCATAAATAAAACCTTGGCTAGGTCGTTAGTTCTAATCTTGTAACCTTTTTTTTTTTTTTTTTTTTTCAAACATATTTATCTAGCTATCTACTTACACGAAAAAATATCTTAGTACAAGATATAATAGTCAAGCAATCTATTTTATAAACTATTTGTTAAATATAAATATGATATCACGAATATTAAATTGACATGTTTAACACACGCTTTTAGTTAACTACAAGTAACGATCCAATATAAAAGTAGTTTCCTCGAACCATTAATCTAGCAAAATCATGATAAAAAAGAATCATAGATTAAGATATATCTTTTGAATGTCATTTAAATCGTGTCTAATCTTAAAGTTATCCAATTTTCAGTATCTTCTCTTAAAGTTATCCAATTTTCAGTATCTTCTCTTGATTTAGAGTCTGATTTCATTTCCTTTACTTAAACCAAAATAAATTAATTAAAAAAAAAAAAAAAAAAAAAAGAAGAAAAGAAAAAAGAAACGACCTCTAATCAATCAGTCATTTACGAGGTCCCATTCGACGCGGGCGTAGTAAGGCTCTCAAGACCGAGTCTTCGGACCTTGAGGACGCGTCCTCTTTGTTACGAGGTCCCATTCGACCCGTCTTAGATGAGAAAAATGCAAGACTCGGTCGTCCCCAAAACCGAGACCGAGTCGTATGAGTTTTCTTGTGTGTATGTATTTATTAAATGGTTTTTGTAAGGTATATATGTTTAAATGGAGTATGTTTTACCGGTGAAGTTGATTGTTTTATTACACTAATTTGATGATTAAGTTAATTGTAAAAAAAGAAGAAGCTGATGTGAAGGTAGTGATGTGGCAATAAAGAATGCGGTTTTAAGATATGTTTATTATATCTAGCCTAACATTTGTCGAATTAATGTTTTTAAGTTTAAATTGTTTTTTTTTCAAAATGGCAAATGTTTTATAAAGTATTATAATTGTCATCATTTGCTTATGTGGGTAGCGAATAATTTTTTTTGTTTTTGTGGGTACTTTTCTTTCAAATTCATCTTTTTTAAGGTATTTTGTGACATTTTTACCATTCGGAAAAAAAAATCTATTAGCTAAGAAGGGCAAAAATGTCCAAAAATTTGGCAAAATGCTCAGAAAATGATGAATTTGAAAGTAAAATACTCACAAAAATAAAAAAAATTTGTTCGCTACCTACAAAAGCAAATAATGATAAATACAATACTTTTTAAAAACATTAATTAAGGGGGGAGGGATTGGAACCAAAATACCCAACACTACCCAAATTGCCACATCACCTCTATCCAATAAAAACCCTCCAACTCAAAACTACCAAATTCTACCAAAAAAACTACCCAAATTGGAGTGAGTGATACCCAAACTACCCAAACTAGCCGTTGGAAAACCATATCCTTGCTCCCTCCTCACTTCAACGGTCACAAGCCAAACACCAACCCGATTCAGACGGGACGGTGTTGCCGACATACCCGAACGGCACCGACCCCAATACCAAACCCACTCCCTCCTCTCTAAGTTAAATTATTAGTGTTATATTTTTCAAATATTTTTTAGAGTATATATTGACATTAAAGAAGGCAGAACGCAGACTTGTCCCAAGATACTCCAAAATAATTTGTACAAAATAATATTTCTTTCCAAAAGTTATTATTGATTTTCACTATTTGTCTGTTTTCATATTTCAGTCCAAATACACTTGATTTACAACGACATGTTATTTTTAAATCATACATTGAATATGGATGAGATCTTGCGTGTCTTTTTGTGTGCATAGTGATCACTAAAAAATATCACAAATCCAAATAGCTAGTTTCTGTTTTTTAAGATACACTGAAGGAGTGAAGGTTGAATAAATCTTTTAAAATAATTCACAAACATGATATATACTGTAGTAACTTTTTAGGATATATTAAGTCGAGATATAACTTATTTTCCTACAGATTTTTGTTTTAACTAATTGATATACCAACTTAATGGCATATCAATAAATTCTTTTTAAGATATATCACTTCTTTGATGCAGATTTATTTAAACAAGGATATTTTTGTTGTTCGAATTAGCTTATTATGTTAGCTTATGTGTTAATTTAAATTTAGGATAACTTATAAATTTATCAAGTTGAGTTTAGGGTTTATTTAAGTTCATGAACTTAATTAACGAAGTCATAAAAAGCTAAAGAAAATGAACTATAAGCTCTTCTGTATTGTAAACCAATTAATACCCAAACAACATACGTTAATCCATGCAACCTCTAAATTATAGTCTGATAATGACAACTTATATAACTCTAATAGCTAATAGTTAAATGATGCAAAACCAAAAGAACAAAAGTGAAAATTTGAAATGAATAACAAGATTTTCCTAATTGATAATAAAGGTATTGTAGCCAAATGATGACAATTTATATAACTCAAAAAGTTAAACGATGCAAAATCTAAGGGACAAAAGTGAAAATTTGACAGGAATAGTAATATTTTTTTATAAGTTTGAATTTGTACAAAAGTGTGATTCACAAAGAATTTCTGTAGCTACGACAAGTTCATCCATAATTTTACGTGTTTTCCTTCAAGCTTCTTTCTTTTTATTTTTTTGTTTTTTGTTGGTAAAATAAGCTTGAGTCTCCTTTTGTTGAATCATTTATTGGTAAAATAAGCTTAAGTGTGAATGGAAAGGGAACACTCTATTTGAATGGAATAATCGTACCAGATAGGTTTATCAATAACCATAAAAAATATCTAGAAAACATAAAATAAGCCTATCAAATAATTAAGCAATCTCAAACATCTCATATATATTATAAGGGTATAATATGTAAAAATATGCTATCAAGTTAATTGTTCGCCTAAGTTATGGTACCACAGAACATGAAAATTACTATCCTATTTTTATGATATAGAATTTGATGAACTAAAACCAGATTTAAAAACATGAAATGTTATGATAAACGGGCTTTTGGTGCTTAGCGTGTTTGGATAGTGATCGTTTTTGTTGGTCTCAAAATTTGGGTAAAACGTGAATATATTAAAGAAGTTAAAACAAGGTTTACTCAATATTCATTTGACAACTAATAACATTATTTGTACTTTTCAACGTTTATAATTTTCATTATAAATGAATCAAAGAATTACAAGGGATAGTTGTACAATACTATTCCGATTGAATGACACATGAAACTCTCCTTATATGCAGTAGCGGAGCTAGAAAATTTTCCGTGGGAGGGCCGAAACAAAATTTTTTCGGGAAATACATTAAATGGGAGGGCCGAAGTAAAATTTTTTCCGGAAATACACATGAAATCGCAAATAAATACATTAACGGGTTTAGACCTAGGGGGGCCGGGACCCTCCCCGGTCCTCACATAGCTCCGCCAGTGCTTATATGAACAACAGAAGCATGCTAGCTTAGTTTAGTGTGTTCTTAGAAGAGGAGGACTCTATCAACAATAATACATTTGTATTATTTTGTGTTTGTTTAGGATCTCTAACTATCTCTATTACAAACATTCTCTTATATGGTGGTGATACGAGAGAAACATGTGATGGTTGTTGAGACGTGTTATGCATTCAGTGGTGCGTTCATTCTTGGAAAGGAAACAACCATACTTTAGGAATAGTGTTGACAAATGTTCTCACCTTTATACTAACTTCTCGTACTTGTTTGACTTTCTTGTAGTTGTTTTTAGCTTTCTTCCCAAAAAAGTTTTCGCCCATATTTCATGTTTGTTTTTAGAGATAGAGTCTTCAGGTTCAGGGAGACTTCGTCAGATCTGAGTGACCCTGATATTGTTACTTACTGACACTGCATCAGTGAGTTAAAGTGTTTCTTCAGTTGGTCTTCGATGTCTCTAAAATTTACCGTTGATTGAGCTGTATACAACACTTTCTGATCGTTATCAGAGACGGACTTACTCTTTGAATGTCATCAGAGAATGACTTACTCTCTCATTCTTATTAGGGAGTAGAATACTCACTTTTTAAGTGAGTCACTCTAACTGTTTTATGTTTAAATATTTGTCAGAGACAATTGGGTCAAATTTTGACCCAAGAGTTTCGTTTTGTGTGTTCGACATCAATGATCTGTGGTGGTTGATGGTAGTGAGGTTCATGGTCTGCGGCGGCCAATATTCGTTTACTGAAAAAGGTTGGAAGTAATTTTACGAACAAAATTATTAAACAATCAAAATAAATATATGTTACGAGTAAAAGTAATAAATATATGTTAGTAGGTTCTTAATTGTAATCCTTGACCACCATTAATGGCTGAATTCTGTTAAGATTCAGTTATTCCGTTAGCATTCAGTTACACCGATTGAAGATCTTGATCTTTTGATCACCCATCACACATACATAAACTCCGGTCAAACTAGACCAACTATCTAATCACAAATACGTCTTGATTAATTGTCCGTTTCCATTTCCAAAATACGTTAGTTAGGAACTGTGTGGTGGTTTATTGTCCTGGTGTGACTGAATCAGTGGTGGTTAAGAACAGAGAGAGAATATAGTGGAGACAAGATCTGTCATTAATGGTGCTTCTCGCCAAGAAGGTACCAATAACAATACTGGAACACAATCACTGGAGAGTATTGCTACTCAACTGGCAACATTAATGGGGGCTGTGGCTACTCTCACTACTGATATGAGGCTAATGCAACAAAGATTGAATGGGGATGAAGGCACAAGCCAAAGAAGGGATGTTCTTGGAAGTCAAATGGTGCAGAACAATGGTCAAAATGGAGGGCAGTATGGAAGATTGTCTAAGATTGAGTTCCCTAAGTTTGATGGGGATGATGTTCAGGGATGGTTGTATAGGGTACAGATGTTCTTTGAGATGGATCAAATTGTGAATGATGAACAAAAGATTAGGTTGGTTTCTATGCATGTGTTTGGAAAAGCTCTTGTTTGGCACACTCAGTTTATGAAGAGGTTTGGAGAGGTGATGACTTGGCCTTTGTATGAGACTCATGTGAGGAAGAGATTTGAGCCAGTTTTTGAAGATCCAGTGATGGAACTTAAGAATCTCAAACAGACTTCTAGTGTGCAGGTATACCAAGATTCTTTTGAAATACTGCTGAATAAAGTTGAATTGCCTGAAAAGTATACAGTTAGTTTATCTATTGGAGGTTTAAAAGATGAAATTGCATATGTAGTTAGGATGTTTGCACCTACTACTTTAACTGATGTGTTCAATTTGGCAAAATTGCAAGAGGCTAATATTTCCGTGACTAAAAGTAGAAGTGCACCTTTGTTGAGTACTCCTAGACCTAATGTGATGAATGGTAGCAATAACAGAAATGTGAATAATAATTTTAGGAGTAATCAAGTTGTGAATACCAATAAGCCTTTGCCAAATAGACAGTTTAAGAGGTTGACACCACAGGAATTAGAGGAAAAGAGAGCCAAACACCTCTGTTTTTATTGTGATAAAAAATATACACCTGGCCACAAGTGCAGTGGCCAGTTGTACTCTTTGGAGGTGGTGGGTGATGAAGTAGAAAGTGAGGATGAAGATTTGTTATTGACTGAGGAAGGAGTTGTGAGTTCTTACACTAGCTTAATTGATGAACCTCCACTCATTTCTTTGAATGCATTAACTGGTGTGAACACTTACAGAACGATGAGGGTGAGAGGTTATGTAAGAAAGAATATGTTGCATGTTTTGGTTGACTCAGGAAGCACCCATAATTTTTTAGATCTAAGTACTGCTAAAAAATTGGGGTGTAAATTGACACGAATATGCCCTTTAGAAGTTTCAGTGGCAAATGGTAATGTGATGAGCAGTTTGTATGAGTGTAAGAATTTTACTTGGGAATTTCAAGGTCTTTCCTACACTTCTGATGTGTTAATTTTGCCATTGGGTGGATGTGAGATGGTATTGGGAATTCAATGGTTGTCTACTTTGGGGTGGGTTAGATGCCACTTTAAGAACCTGATCATGGAATACACCTACAAGGAAAGAAAAATTGTGTTAAGAGGGACTCAACAAACCACTCTCAAATGGATGCAAGGTAAGCAAAAACATGGTAGTAAGGTGGTAACAGCTGAGTTATCTGCTATAGCTGTTTGTGAATACTCTGCTACTTTGCTGAAAATGGAAACTGAGATGGGTGATAACAAGGAATTGAAGAGTGTTCTTGAAGAATTTGGGCCAGTTTTTGATATACCCAAAGAATTACCACCAAAAAGAACCCATGACCATACTATTCCTCTTCTGCCAAATACTTCACCTGTGAATATAAGGCCTTATAAACACCCTCCACAACAAAAGGATGCAATTGAAGCTATGGTAAAAGAGTTATTGGATTCAGGGGTGATTAGAAACAGTCAAAGTCCTTTTTCATCTCCTATAGTTATGGTTAAAATGAAAGATGGGTCTTGGAGAATGTGTGTGGATTACAGACAGCTCAATAAATTCACAGTTAAAGACAAGTTTCCAATACCAGTGGTGGAGGAGTTAATTGATGAATTGCAGGGGTCAAAGTTTTTCTCAAAGTTGGATCTAAGATCAGGGTACCATCAAATTAGAATGCATGAAAATGATGTGTATAAAACAGCATTTAGAACACATGAGGGGCACTATGAGTTTTTAGTAATGCCTTTTGGTCTCACCAATGCTCCAGCAACCTTCCAGTCTTTGATGAATTCAGTGTTCAAGAAGTTCCTCAGGAAGTTTGTGTTGGTTTTCTTTGATGACATCTTAGTATACAGTGATAGCTTGGAGTCTCATCTCAACCATTTGAAACAAGTACTGCAAGTCATGAAAGATAATTCTTTGTTTGCTAAGGAGTCTAAGTGTGTTTTTGCTACTTTAAGTGTTGAGTATTTGGGGCACATTATATCTGATAAGGGGGTGGCAACTGATCCTAGTAAAATAAAAGCTATGCAAGAATGGCCTGTTCCAACAAATGTCAAGCAACTCAGAGGTTTTCTTGGGCTAACTGGTTATTATAGGAAGTTTATCAAGAATTATGCAATTGTGAGCAAACCATTGACTGCATTACTAAAAAAGAATGCTTTTCAGTGGAATGTAACTGCACAAAGGGCCTTTGAAGCACTGAAGGAAGCAATGGTACAAGCACCAGTGTTAGCTATGCCTAATTTCAACAAGGTTTTTACTGTGGAGACTGATGCTTCATGGGTAGGAATTGGGGCAGTTTTACAACAAGAAGGGCATCCAATTGCATTTCTGAGCAAAACTTTGTCAACCAAACACCAAGCTCTCTCAACCTATGAAAAGGAATTCTTAGCAGTTCTGATGGCCTTAGAAAAATGGAGATGTTATCTACTTGATAGACATTTCAAAATAAAAACAGACCATTTTAGCTTGAAATACCTGTTGGGACAAAGATTGACAACTCATTTTCAAGTTAAATGGCTACCTAAATTGTTGGGATTTGACTATGAAATCTCTTATAAAAGTGGGTCTGAGAATGTGGTGGCAGATGCTTTGTCAAGGGTATCAAGTGGAGTTGAGCTAAATGTTGTTGTTCTCACTTCTATTGCTTCTGATCTATTACAACAAGTCAAGAATAGTTGGGAGCAGGATGTGGGGCTAAAGAATGTTATTCAACAAATACAAAGTAGTACTTATAACAAAAACAAATTTACTATGGTAGATGGCTTGTTGAGAAGGAAGGAGAAGTTAGTGGTAGGAGATGATTTGCAGTTAAGGAGAACTATCATCCAGTACTATCATTCAGATGCTGTGGGAGGACATTCAGGTACTACAGTGACTCTGCATAGGCTCAAAAGTATGTTCTATTGGAAGGGTATGCAGAAGATGGTCAAACAATTTGTAAGGGAATGTGATGTGTGTCAAAGGGAGAAACCTGATTTAGCAGCTTATCCTGGTCTTCTACAACCCCTACCTATACCAGAAAAGATTTGGTCTTCAATCTCCATGGATTTCATTGAGAAATTGCCTAGTTCACAAGGTAAAACAGTTATATTGGTGGTGGTAGATAGATTGTCTAAACAGGCTCATTTCATTGCTATGCAACACCCTTTTACTGCCAGTACAGTGGCTCAGTTGTTCCTTGATCATGTGTACAGACTACATGGACTACCTGAATCAATTGTTAGTGACAGAGACAAAATCTTCTTAAGTCATTTTTGGCAATCAATGTTTAAAACCTTGAAAGTGCAACTTAAACTATCTACAGCCTATCGTCCTCAAACTGATGGTCAGACTGAGATTGTGAACAAGTGTTTGGAATGTTATCTCAGATGTATGACTGGTGAAAGGCCAAAAGAGTGGGCTGCTTGGTTACCTATGGCTGAGTTCTGGTACAACACTAATTTTCACTCAGCCATCAACACAACTCCTTATGAGGCAGTCTATGGACAAAAGCCACCAACCCATGTTCCTTATGTACCTGGAGATAGCACAGTGGATGCAGTGGATAGGACCATGCAGGCTAGAGAAAGTTCCTTGCAGATGCTTAAGTTTCATTTACAGAGGGCACAAGATAGAATGGTCAATCAAGCTAACAAACATAGAAGTGATAGAGTATTAGAAGTTGGAATGTGGGTGTATCTGAAGCTCCAACCTCATAGACAAGTTACCATAAGAAAAGAACATCAACAAAAACTGTCATCAAAGTACTATGGGCCTTTCATGATCATTGAGAAGATTGGTGCAGTTGCTTACAAGTTGGACTTACCTGTTACAAGTCAAGTTCATCCAGTTTTTCATGTTTCACAGTTGAAGTTGTGTAAAGGAAGTGATAATAAAATGGGAGTGCTGCCTCATTGTGGCCCAAATGGTTTACTTGCAGCTGTGCCTGTTGCTATATTGGATAGAAAACTAGCTAAAATCAATAACAAAGCTGTGGTTTATGCCTTGGTCAAGTGGTCGAATCACACAGATGAGGATGCTACTTGGGAGAATCTTAATGACTTGCTACAGAGGTATCCAGAGTTTGAAAACCAAGCTTGAGGACAAGCATTGTTTGAAGGGACAGGGATTGTTACAAGTCAAAGCTAATAAGGACCAGTTGTGATAATTACTAAAAGTTAGAGGACTGAAGATGGCAACTTTCATAATAGTTTTAGTTGGCGCCCAAAAGCTGTTACTCCTTCCTCCCATTGCTCCTTCCTCCCATCTGTATAAATACCTTTTCCATTTCATTTGTAATTCATTCTTGATTTTCAGTTACAACTTTCTCTCTCAATTCTTGTAATCATTGTGTAAACTCATCTTACTAATAACAAACCCATTTCGAATCTATATTCTTGTTAGTAGGTTCTTAATGTGTTGTTGCAATTGTTGATCACGTTTTCATTTCTTGTTGATTTCTAAATGTGTGTTACAATATATTTATTTTACATTAATGGTATCAGAGCGTTTCCTGGTCAAGTCTCATTGCAACTAATTCAAGATTCATAATTCAAGATTCTGTTCAGTTTTCCGCCAAAATTTTGTTATTCAAGATTCATTCAAAATTCTGTCATAACCACCATAAACCACCATTTTCACCGCCGTTCAGTTTTGTTTAGTTGGTTAAATTTTGATACAGTGACTTAGTTTTGGGTCTCAATCAAGATGTCTACAACTATTTCAGCGCTCCAATTACAATTAGATCATCTGAAGAGACTAAACACTCATAATGATGTTCATGAGGTGTTTGATGAATTGTATGTGAATAAATTTCTCAAAAGAGAATGTGCAGTGGTCGAGTATTACAATGTGTTTAATTCTTTGTTTAGCAATAAAGGGTGGGATGAACGGTATCTTATTGATCTCTTCATTTTCGGGTTACAACCGGCAATTGAAAAAGTTGTTAGTCTTTTCAAACCCAATACACTTCGTGATGCATATAATTGGGCTACGTTGCAAGAGAATGTATTGAAATATAATCAGGCAAAAGAGGTTGAAAAAGAAAATAGTGGTTTCGGTATTAGTGTTGTTGGTAATGATTCGGGGAAAAAGAAACAAAGGGAAGATATTGGGAATGATATAGAAGGTGATGAGGTTATGAAATCAAGTAATGCAAATGAAGTGATTGAAGTAACCATTGGGTTGATGGGTACTCGTTTGATGGGTTGCGATGAAACATTGAAGAACATGAACAACCCAACAGTTTTTCATCACAAAGATTCAAGGGAAGTTGATGGGAAAACATTTATTGAAAATGGGTCTAATCTCGACAAGATTCAAGAAGTTCAAATGGGTGTTCCTCGGCTTGAAAATGATGTAATGGGTGTTAAAGTTCTTGATGAGGTTGGGAAAAGTAGTGAATTCGAAGTGCATGAGTCAAGAAGAGTGGATGTCAATGGAGTGGTGAATTGCGAAGAGGATGGGAAAGATCAGGGAACTGAACCAAGTGGGGTGGACTCAGTGACTACTGGAGTTGGTTCCAGCAAGTGTTTACCATATACAAAAGGGAAGGAAGTTGTAAAAGGTAAATGTAGTAGCTTGGTAGAAAACAAAGATGCGTATGGCGTAGATCAAAACATGAGTAAAGAGGATGATGATCTTATTTTAAGCGACTTACTGTTGGAAACATATTGTGATAAGAAGTGTTTTGAAGGTTGGGCAAATGGGTGTAAAAGTTTGTATGTGGCTACTTATGTATCTGATGTTCATAGTCCTTCTGATAAGTCATTCACTTGTGATGATCAGTGGTATAAGCAGGAAGAAGCTGCTGAAAAGAATGAAGATAATTTTGGTTATTTGGAGTTTGACATATGGAAGTGGCCTACAAGAAAGAAAGTGGAGGGTATGAGATGCAAAGTTAAGTTCAGAAAGTGGAAATTTGACATTTGGAAATGGCCTAATAGGAAGAAGAAATGGAAAAGAATCATGTTATGGAGCTTTGGCTGCTGTTGAGGTTGTGAAAAGCTAGAGACTAATGCTTAATGATTCATATTTTCTGAGTGGGAAGGGATTAAAGATTACTATTGATATGAATTGATTGGTACTAGCAGTGTTTAGTTATCACTAGCAGTGGGAAGTTTAACACTAGCAGTGGAAAGTGATTTGGCATATGGATATTGATGAGATGTTAACCGTTGTTGTTGATAAAGAGTGTTATGAACCTGTGGTTATTGATTAAGGGTTAAGTTGTTCGGGATTGACTTTGTCACCGGCTGATATATTTTTCTTGATGAAACAAACCAAAACGAGATAGTCTGCTGAAACAACCCGAGTCGTGGTGGGTTAAAAGGAACATAGGAATGTTGAGGTAAACAAGCTCATTATGCGAGTTGCTGACTAATGGTGTTGGGAGCTGATGGTTTTGGATAAATGTCGTTTATAATGGTTCCTTATAATGGTTGCTGAACAAATGTCGTTGATACAAATTGCTGGTAGGAGGGTTACCTTAGCTGATATTTAGCCTGAGCCTGAAGCCATGAAGTTCAGTCCTGATTAAGGTGCTTGGAGTTGCTGAATACATGACCTGAACATCAAACTCTGAAGACTGAACTTTCAACATTGAACATTGAATTCATTTCAAACCCGATTCTTGAGGTCAAGAATCTTTTAAGGGGAATGGTTTGTTACGAGTAAAAGTAATAAAGGACCAGTTGTGACAATTACTAAAGTCAGAGGACTTAAGATGACAACTTTCATAATAGTTCCAGCTTCTTAGCGCTAAAAACTGTTACTCTTCTCTTCTACATAAACCACTCTTCACTTGTATCATATTCATTCTTGATTTTCAGTTACAACTTTCTCTCTCAATTCTTGTAATCATTGTGTAAACTCATCTTACTAATAACAAACCCATTTCGAATCTATATTCTTGTTAGTAGGTTCTTAATGTGTTGTTGCAATTGTTGATCACGTTTTCATTTCTTGTTGATTTCTAAACGTGTGTTACAATATATAAGACACTATAATACGAACACTACAAGAACGATAAGAAAAAAAACTAGGAAATAGGTTGTTTAATTTGGTATTTTACGTGATTTTATAAAGGCTTAAAAAACAAATGTAAGATGACCCCACGATTCGAACATGTGATGTATTAATATACCCCGCCTTCGACTGCAGTGAAGCATGAACATACCTATCTTCGGCAAGAATGAAGCTTACCACTTGGTACGGAATCACATACGTTTCTGTTTCACAAGACAAATAATTAAGAAAAAGAAAACAATATATATATTGTTCCTTATATATCATCCAAGAATGTTGGTTTCAGAGGTGTGTATGCAGGAGGAAACGCGGAAACCCATGTTTTTTCTACGAGAAAACATCATCCACCACACCATTCATGCGGAAAACCCCCTTCATTTTTCTCTTGCGGCATTCAAGTCCACAACAAAAATGTGAGCTTCCAAGATAGAGAAATGCTCTTTTTTTAGTGTGAGACTATGCAGGCACTACAACATCGACCGGTTACCCCAGCGACATTTGGGGACTTTCCCAAGCGTCATGTCGCTGGGAAAACATTTCTCCAGTGACATGTCGCTGGGGAATCGTCGCTGGGGAAACCTCGTAAGGGATTGTATCCCCAGCGACAATCCCCGGCGACGACGTGGGTCCCACTCAATTTTCAGTCAAAGAAGCAGTGCCACGGTGGCATATTATCCCCAGCTACATGTCGCTGGGGAATCATCGGATTAAACTAAATGATTAACACGCCTAATTAACACTAACGATAATTTTTAATTTATCCCCGGCGACATGTCGCTGGGGATACTATGGTTATGTGTTGACAAGTCAACGAGTGAGCATACTATCCCCGGCGACATGTCGCTGGGGAAACTCTGTTTTCTCGTTGACTTGTCAACGTTTACTTGGGTTTATCCCCGGCGACGTGTCGCCGGGGAAAGGTCTGCATTTTTTTTTAAATACAGCCTGCATAGCAGGCGATTTCCAGATTTTTTCCGAAAAAAATCTACCAAATAAACCTGTACCAAAACCTGTATAGACTCACCACAACTTGTACCAAAACACAAATACAATATAATGGATCAACGCAATACAAATACATCACAAATTTTACATAAACATGACTTAAAAGTCAATATATGCATTGATAGATAGGGAAACAAGTGTTTAAATGTCGCCAAGATGAACCTAATAATATATAACACAACTACCTAAAGTACCAATGTAGCATACTAATAATATATAACACAACTACCTCTCGTCGTCGTTATCCTCATCACCGCCAGTCTCCTCGTCATCACCACACCCACCACTCCCGCTAGCACCACCCGACTCAAAGTCCCTAAACATATCCGCGTATCTGTCGTCGCTTCTGAAGAGACTCATCATAAAGTCTACCTTTCTGTGCATGCTCTTGAGTGACTTGTCGGGGGCGGGCATACTTGGCCTGGATGTGGCCCGTGATGGCAATACCCGACCCACACCAGGAATATGCCCACGAAGCTTACCCCCTCTTGCCAACGCATTTATCTGATCCTCCGTATACTCACCCGTAGCCTCAAGCTTTTTCATCTCCTCCTATTTAGTGACAAAAACACAAGATAGTAAATATATTAGTCGGGTTGCTACATTATTTCTCGATAATTCAATAAAGTGTGTTTTGAAACAAAACTTACATATATCCGGCGGTCCTCATCGTTAGGGAATACCCCACCAACAGTATGTGTTCGCCAAAAAGTGTCGATGAGTGAAGGGTACTCCTGAGTGTCTGAGGCCTGCCTCTGTACATACACACGCATATAAGATGAATAATTTTAAAAACGACAAATCACAACACACCAAAGCGTATAATCAGATATATATGTATATATGCATGTAAAATAATTATAATGTTTATTACCATGTCATCTCGAAGGCGAGCCAGCGACCGGGATCCCTGTCGAGATATGACCTTGCTCTTTTGCCGGTTTAGCCGATTTGTAGCGGCTCGAGCAAGGTTCTTGGGATCATTCCAAAACTTAATGTACTCATCCCAATCAGCCACTGTAATCTCCTCGGGACGTGCCCGCCTGATCGCCTCCACATCGTAATTCCCAGTGGTGGGGTCTACCTTCCAATGCTTTGCCTTGAAAGAAGCCTTGTTGGTATTGTAGGCTTTTTGCAAGTGATTGTTGATGCCTTCGTAGATCTCGGTCCAACGGGAGGATTCCATGTGCGGCCTGAGATCAAACAAGGTCTGCAATCATATACAACAAAATGAAAACAGAGTTAGAGATATAATTTATATATTTATTTAAATTTTTTTATTTATTTATATGATATAAATAAATAAGCGAATTTAGATAAATATACACAATTAAATAAATGAACACGATAATGAAATAAACATAAAAGGATAACTGACCCCAATATCTGAAATGATCGCCGCCTTCTTCTCCTTCGGGACCTTCTCCCAAGAACGGTAGTAAAACGGCACACTCCTAACGACCTCCCCGATGTAGTTAGACGAGTGAGCCGCATGGGGGCCGAGAGGGTTTAGGGTTTGTTTGTCACCCACATCAAAATTGATCGAGACAGGACCTTTTTCTTCTGTGATTGCCTTTAGCGAAAGGTTCCGGGTCTTGTCGCGGGTATTCAGCCTGCCCGCTCCCCTGCCGCCCAAATTGGGCTTTCGTTTACCTTTGCCTGCAAAATCAAGTTAGTGATAAAGTCATAAAAATTCAAGGCAAGCAAGTTCAATATATGTATCAAATTTATGCTTGTATTATAATAATCCAGAAATTCTTACCTCGGTTAATGAAGGTTGCACAGCAACCGGCGGGTACGCTGTCTGGAGGGGGACGATCCTCATCGCCACCGTCACCGCCGTGGGACCGTGCAACATCTGCTGACGACATCTGTACAAGTACAATTAGCATAAGATATAGAAATTCATGAACAAAATAATATAAGCATGCACACATCCAAATACATACACATCCAAATAAATATACACATTTAAACAATCCACAACAATTTCATTCATTCATTCAAATATATAAGTGTATTTTGCAAGTTACAACTCAAGATCAATCTTCTTCTTCACTAGAATAAACTTTCTCAACACCATCATCATCAACATTGATGAGGGCTTCAACATCAGAATCTGCTAAATCATGAGGAAGGGCATCTTCATCAACAATAATATCATCGTCTTCGTCAGGAACATCAATGATATCTGGCGGTGCGTCAACCACCGTTGATTGACCATCTATATGGAAGGTCGCATTATCCAAGTCATTCAAACTTGTAGAAAGTGGGAGATCGGATGAGTTGTCGAAATGTATAATATCAGTATCGTCCTCTACCACGATGACACCCCCGTCAGAAAACTTTTTATGATTAACATGTTCGATGACCTTCCGGTGGGGTTTGGTCTTATCTTCAAGGTAGAAGACTTGTTTGACTTGTGTTACCAGAATGTATTGGTCATCTTTAAATGTCTCAAGCCTGCAGTCGACGATTTGTGTCATGTTGTTTCTAAAGACAAGTTTTTTGACTTTACGTCCTTTGTTGCTAGTGTCAAACCACTTAACTCGGAACAACGCAACTTTGAACAACAAATACTTAAACTCGAGGATTTCTTGAAGCTGACCATAATACATTTCTCCGTCACGCCCAGGCGAACAAATGCCGCTGTTTTGAGTTGTGTGACGTTCATCACGGTTGTGCACGACATACCTCACACCGTTGACTATGAAAGAGTTTATTGAGATTGGAGTCCATGATGGTCCATTAGCCAAAGCGAATAACTCGCTGGTTGTGCTAACCTCTGAGTCTTGGTCATTGTCTATGTGACGTTGACGGATCTATGAAGAAGACAGGATTAGCTAGATAGAGAACACAAAATATGATATTGTTATTTTTACAGTTAAGTAGACAAAATAAGTCTTAAGTTTACCTGCGACCCAAACCAGTCGGGGAATTCTTCTTGCATGTCTTTGTTAGGAAATAAACTGAAAAACGTTCATGGTGTTAGAATAAGTCGTCGAAATGATAAGTTAAGAAAAAGAAGTTTCAAAATAAAAAAACGCGTACCTCTTGAACTGGGACCGGTACGTGTCGATCTCAGGACTGTTGTGAAGTGCATACCATTTCACCTTTTTCAACTCTTGGGCATCAAACCTAATAAATGACCGTAAACCAATCGGTTTACATACCGATCGAAACACCTGAAACCGACACGTTGGGGGAGGGGGGTCCACATTACGGTCGGGACGATTAAATTTCGTGGTAACATCCCGAAAATAATGAGAACTGAAAGTCAATGCTTCTTCAGCAACATAACCCTCCGCAATCGAACCTTCCGGCTTAGCTTTATTGCGAACATAACCTTTTAGCTTCTTCATGTATCTTTCAAATGGATACATCCACCGGGGGCGAATAGGCCCGCCTTCAAGAGCCTCTATAGGTAAATGGATAACCAAGTGAACCATAATGTCAAAGAAAGCAGGAGGATATATGAGCTCAAGCTCGCACAGAATATCGACCACCTTGATCTGAGCTTTCAACATGTCATCCTCCATCAAAGTTGCAGAGCATATTTGCTTAAAAAAGGAACACATCTCAATTAATGGTTTTGCAATCTTATCGGGCAAGTAATTTTGAAGTCCATAAGGAAGTAAACGTTGCATCATTATATGACATTCATGAGACTTCAGGCCCGTTATATTGGTATCATTATCGGTCACTCTGTGCTTGAAGCATGACCCGAACCCATCTGGTAGTTTAACTCCTTTGATGTATTGACAAAACTTTTTTCGGTTCTCTGGTGTGAAAGAATACGCAGCCTGAGGCTTCAAGCACTTCCCGTTTTTGGTTTGGCCGAGCAACAAGCCACTTCGAATGCCCAACATTTGCAAGTCTTGTCTTGCCTTGGCGGTGTCTTTAGATTTATCATTCATTAACAAAGTGTTCAAGATGGCCTCCAACACATTTTTTTCGATATGCATGATGTCTAATTTGTGTCTTAGTGAAAGAAAAGACCAATACTCAAGCTCGTAAAAAATAGACCATTTAGTCCAGTTAAGCTCGACATGAACATTGCGTTTTATCTTCATACCTCCATAACTCGGATGTTTACCCTTCACACGCGTTGGCAATCTATCAAGTTGAGCCAGGATTACATCCCGGCCAAATTCTTCAGGAGGATCTGCGTTATCGGTTTGACCATTGAATTCAAGTGAGCGCCTCCATTTATGAGGCTTCGTTAAGAATCTTCTGTGGCCAAAATAAGTTGTTTTGCTTAACACACGAACAGATGGAGTGTCTTTATTACATGTAGGGCATGCCTTGTAACCTTGCCCACTCCACCCAGACAAACTACTTCGAGCAGGAAAATCATTGATGGTCCATAAAACCATCGCTCTCATATTGAACTTCTGGCCTGAGGCAACATCTATAGTCTCGAAACCTTTCTTGTCCCATAAATCCTTCAGGTCCTCAATCAAAGGCCTCAAGTAAACATCAATGTCCTTGCCCGGGGATTTAGGACCAGGAATTAACAACGTTAGCTTAAAAGAACTCTCTTTCATACATAACCACGGAGGCAGATTGTATGTTGTCAATATCACCGGCCACATGCTGTAGGCCTGACTAAGGTTGCCAAACGGATTGAAACCATCAGCAGCCAACCCTAGTCGAACATTTCTTGGTTCTTTTGCAAAATTTGGATACTTTGTGTCAAATTTCTTCCATGCTCCACCATCAACAGGGTGTTGCATCTTACCGGGCTCCGTACACTTTCCAATAGCATGCCAAATTATATCCTTTGCAGTGTGACTAGACTTGTACAAACGTTGTAGTCTAGGAATGATCGGAAAGTAACGCAACACCTTTTTAGGAACTTTCTTGCCCGACGTGTTACTGTCTTTCCATCTACTCGTATTACAGACCGGACAAAAATCCAAATCTTTGTTCTTGTCTCCCCGAAATAAGCAGCAATCGTGTTCACAAGCATGTATCGACTCGTACCCTAACCCAATCGTTTTAAATGTCTTCTTTATTGAATAGTATGATGGTGGGAGCTTGAATCCTTTACTGATGGGAAATACATTTTGTAAAAACTCTAACATTTCATTAAATATAGAATCAGTCAATCTACCTTTAGCCTTAAAATAGGTAAACTTTGCCATAAAGTCTAATCGAGTCACATAGTCACAACCGGGGTACAGCTCCTCGTTGGCACTGGCATATAACTCTTCAAACTCGTTACGTGTAGCTTGAGTCGGTTCGTTACTTGTCTCACCAATATCTCCTTGAGTTGGTTCATTGTGTTCATTATTCGGAGGAATATAGCTAAGATCATTAATTAACGCTGTCATGTCACTCATCAGAGGTTGTCTTGTGTTATCTATTACTGGCGGTGGCATAGGTGGAGCTGGTTCACCTTGTTCCACCCATATTTTATAACGTGGGTCCCACCCTTCTCTCATAATGTGGTTTGAAAGGTGTTTGATGTGTACCCATAATATATTTCGACAAGACTTGCATGGACACCTTATTTTCCCGGCACTATTCACTAACGGCTTGCAATGATTGACGAATTTTTCAAGACCGATAAAAAATAATGGTTCATGACGCTGTAAAACTGTCCAAGTCTTACCATCGAATACCATAACTGCGTTTTAACGATACATTTAGTTATTATATGCAACTTAATTAAACACATTCAAACGAGGAATACCAGATGTTTTGTTCACCTAGTGCAACTATGGAAGGCAATCCTAACCCACTCTTTGAATGATTTGTCTCATATATGAATGCATATAACCGATTTACTATTTAAGAAAATTTCGGCAACATTTCCCCTCAACTCCCCAAATATGTGTTTAAAGACATATTCATAGGAGTAAAGGAGAAACACTGTCGAAATCATCTCAAATAGTAAACCAATTATACGCATTCATATCATAAATGAGACAAAACATTCAAAAAGCAGTCCCAAACGGGGGACTTTCCGAAATTAATTTATAATAAATTAATTTCGGACGGGTTTTCTATAGGATGATTAATTTTAGACGGGGATTTTCCAAAATTAATCACTAAAATCCTAAAACATTCCTAAAGGGTTCAAACGGCTCATATTAACAAAGTTTTAAGGTAATAACACAAAGAAAACAAACGGCCTATATCAACAACGTTTTATCATTGACAACTTATTATAATTATAAACGAGCACATTTCAAGGCAATTCAACTAATAATAACTATAAACTAACAAAATTTAAACAATAAACATTCCCCATCGACATGTCACCCGGGATACCAAAATGAGAAAAAAAAATTATTACATACCTCGGCTCGTGCTCCTTCTTCGCTCCTCGTCTCCTACTGCCAAAACCAAAAAAAAATTACTAAACTTTTCTAATTAACAACATCTTACAACAATAATAATCTGCAAAAATCATATTATAATTAACTAATATAGTTGAATAACATTTAAAATTTGTAAAACAAACCGTGTAACGTGTGGTGGTGGTGATGGTGGATGCGGTGGTGGTGATGGTGGATGCGGTGGTGGTGATGGTGGATGCGGTCGTGTGATGGTGGATGTGCTCGAATTGCTGCGAAAATCGCCAAGGGAGGATAAGATTATTTTTTTTCGTTTTTTGCAGTGAAGAAGGAATCCAGATCTACTTTATCATAAAGTTTTTCCTCGGGCGACATGTCGCTGGGGAAAGATATATTTTTTGTCGTTTAGCGTAATTGGCGCGATAACGAAAATTTTGGTGGGTAGGTATCCCCGGCGACATGTCGCCGGGGAAAATCAACGAAGTCAAAGATAATCCCCGGCGACATGTTGCTGGGGAAACCTAGATATATATTTTTTTACTCAACGAGACTTGATGTTTAGCGATAAAAAAAATCAATGCTACAAGCAATATATGTTGCTAAGAAATTGTTTAACGAAAACTTTGCTCCTTTATATTAGGGTTGTCACGTTTTACATTACACACTAGCATCCACACTCCAGATATCCATCCTCTTCCTCTTTGCACATAACAACTTGCACACTACAAAAACCAGCCACCTGCTTCTACTGTAAGTTTTAATGGTTTCCTTCTTTTTTTCGTACATTTAAACGTTTTTTTTGTGCATGTTTTTTACTTTATTTAGTGGCTAGCTCGTTAGCAATATATGTTGCTAAGAAATTATTTGTGTGTGTTCGGCCTTAGAGTTTTCAAGGCTACAAGCAAGTGACAAACTAACCAAATACAATAATATATAGGTTGGGCCTGTTATGGTTACACATTAGACGTTCAACGGATGAGTCGATATGTTATGGTTACACATTAGACGTTCAACGGATGAGTCGGTATGTTATACGTTCAACGGATGAGTCGGTATGTTATGGTTACACATTAGACGTTCAACGGATGAGTCGGTATGTTATGGTTACACATTAGACGTTCAACAGATGAGTCGGTATGTTTTGGTTACACATTAGACGTTCAACGGATGAGTCGGTATGTTATGGTTACACATTAGACGTTCAACGGATGAGTCAGTATGTTATGGTTACACATTAGACGTTCAACGGATGAGTCGGTATGTTATGGTTACACATTAGACGTTCAACGGATGAGTCAGTATGTTATGGTTACACATTAGACGTTCAACGGATGAGTCAGTATGTTATGGTTACACATTAGACGTTCAACGAATGAGTCGGTATGTTATGGGTACACATTAGACGTTCAACGGATGAGTCGGTATGTTATGGTTACACATTAGACGTTCAACGGATGAGTCGGTATGTTATGCTTACACATTAGACGTTCAACGAATGAGTCGGTATGTTATGGTTACACATTAGACGTTCAACGGATGAGTCGGTATGTTATGGTTACACATTAGACGTTCAACGGATGAGTCGGTATGTTATGGTTACACATTAGACGTTCAACGAATGAGTCGGTATGTTATGGTTACACATTAGACGTTCAACGGATGAGTCGGTATGTTATGGTAACACATTAGACGTTCAACGGATGAGTCGGTATGTTGGTTTCACATTAGACGTTCAACGAATGAGTCGGTATGTTATGGTTACACATTAGATGTAAGCTCCCAGAAAATTTCAATGTACTTAACGTTTTAATCAAGAATTAAACACGATCTATTTCGTCATGAAATTTTCTAAACATCACTTTTGCATATCATTTGGCATATGCATGATCAACGCAGCTCGAGCGTTCATAAATATACCGTTGTGATCTAAATAAATTTCCCCACGATCTTGATAACCTTAAAATACGTATCGAATACGTAAAAATTTGTAAAAATTACGAATTAAATAATAATAACATATATAAAATTCGTATTGGGCCTCGGAACTCATTGGACTTTATATCACCTCGTGACCCAACCCAGCTCGTTAATGGGCCTTGCAACCGGACCAAGCCCACACCGATAACACTTTGGGCCTCGCTAGCTAACTTGAGCCCAACAAAACTACCAATTCAAGTGGACCTTTGTCTTCAACCGACCTAGAACACGAGCCCAACCCAACCATATTTTTGCTTTGGGCCTCGTTCACATCACCTAGCCCATGTACATGTATTAGAAGATTGATGTTAATATGTTTTGTGTTTCTCTCTTTTGTAACCGAACGAGAAACAAAAATCAAACTAACCAAGTATACCAAACTAAAAACAAAAGCACTTCCCTTTGAATTCCTTGTGTTGTCGTGTAAGAGTGAACAAAGGAGACAAACCATCATACTTAGCCACCCTAACCACATTATCTAATCACCTATACCTTTGACTACCCATTTGACCTCATAAACCAATGGATCTTATGTCTTCCATGAAATGACTAAACTATAAACATCAAACTCAACTCTTAGATTACAAGGAGTTGCGTGTGTAGGGAAATGGGAGACAAAACCATGCTTAGACACCCTAACAATAATATTAAACCAAAACCTAGACCTTGACTCCCTTTTTGACTTCATTAACCCTTGGATCAAATGTCCCCCATGGACAAAATATGATTCGACAAGGCAAGACATGCCACATTTTCAGCCGAATCCCACAAGTTAGACCAAGTTCAAGACGCATGTGGCTAATAAAACTAGGAATAGGAGAGAGCTAGGAGATTAAAAAAAAATTAGGAAGGCCATGCTTAACTTTTCTTTATAAACCACACCACCAAGACTTGGCAAACTCACCAAAATTTCTCATTTAACACACACACAAACCCTCATACCTTTGCATTACAAATCGTTCGCTGTGGTAACATCGAAGGAAAGAAGAAAGAAATCATAAGGGTACTAGTAATCGGGTAATATTATAAGGAGAACACAGGGTCTTGCGTTCGAGCCACATTCTCATTGTTTCTTCCCCACTCTTGACGAGTGTTGTAAGTTTCTTAAAAACCTAGTCAATTTCTTTACCATTTGTCACTTTAGTATATGTGTAGCACTCGTTAGATAATTAAAAACGCACCAAATGACTAGTAAATCTTTATGAACACGCGTGTGCAATAGAAAGAGTGCTACATTCGTGACTTATAGTCACTTAAACACAAAAACACGACACTAGTGATCAACTTAGAGACCATACGGGGACTTCTCGTTCCCTCGTTCACTATAAAACTCATAACAAGGCAAACGGGCCTAAAGCCCAACTGTCGAGCCCAATAAGCCCAATTCGAGTGCAATAAAGATTCAACCCGGCCCAATGAATTAGTAACAAGCTAATAAGCTCTAAAAATAAGCTAGGAATAAGCTTGTAAAAGTTTTATAAAGTTTTCGTATGTTAAAAGGGTACTTCGGACCGAATTTGCAAAACAAATGAGTTTCGGGTCAAAAGGTAACATATTTAAAAGTTAAAGGGTCATTTATAAGTGAAACAAATATTTTGAAAATGTTTTATAAACAAAGTGAATATTTACTGGGAAATTGAAAATTTATACAATGGAAAACTGGGCTTTGAGTAAACAAAACGTTTAAGCCAGGCTTCATGGGAAAATTGTATGCTTTTGAAATATTTTGAAAATGTTCGAATAAGGATCGAATAAAAATCTCGAATAATCGAACAATGATTAAGTAACCCGGCCCAACTTAGAAATAACGTGAGCTTAACCCGAATAACCCGAGCTGTCAACCCGAAATCCGGGCAAACGGAACAATACTCAAAATATCACTTGCTCCCTTGCTCTTCAGGGGCATACCAGAGATTCAACTAGTGATCACAGCACAAAAACACAAATTCACTGATATTCAGTGCTTACATCGTGAGAAAGATAACGTGTGCGCACAAGTATTTCTAAATGATCAGTAAAC
>BPTQ01000008.1:24295673-24329655 GCA_019973895.1 Chrysanthemum seticuspe
ACGTTCAACGAATGAGTCGGTATGTTATGGTTACACATTAGACGTTCAACGGATGAGTCGATATGTTATGGTTACACATTGGACGTTCAATTTAATTACTTTATGTTGTTAACGACTTCAAAAGAATACGATTTTATCACTCCATTTCATCCCAATTTAAGAAAAATATTGGGAGAGTAACTTTGGTGAATCATAGATTTATAAAACACATTCAACTATGCATCGTTTGGCTTCTTGATCCAATTAAATATGGCATGCAAAATTACGAATTTTTTAATAAACAAGAGAATCCCCGGCGACATGTCGCTGGGGAAACTGTTTTTACGTCACGTTAAGATATATTAACACTAATTACGAATTTTTTTAATAAACAAAAGAATCCCCAGCGAAATGTCGCCGGGGAAACGTAAGCGGGAAAATTTCCCGCCACGTTTTACCATGAAATATTCGGTCAAAATATTATCGTTGAATCCCCGGCGACATGTCGCCGGGGAAAAGTGAGAGATAATTTTGCTCACTTTTCTACGAGACTTCGTGCCACGTAGGATATATTTTTGTCGTTTAGTGAGGATTCCCCAGCGACAATTGTCGCCGGGGAAAACAGCGATGGGGAAAGTGGTAAATGTGGTAGTGATCAAGTGTTTCACAATCGAAGGTGCTAAAATAAGTACATGGTCCTTTTTTACATATCAAGAGAAGTTTGTGGTGGTTTTGGTGATCGCCGTGCGTTATGCGCTTAAGATGCGTGTTGGCAAACATAGGTGACTTTATGATATAGTTCCATTGTTTCGAAACACACAAACAACAGATTAGAGATCTTACCGGAAGTCTTGAAAGTATGTTGTAAAATACGTCATATGGAAGATGGTAGGTCTCCAGCATAGTCGATCTGTTTATTGCTTCGTTGTCTACCAATTAACAACTATAGGGTTAGGATATAAAGTGCTTACCAAGTTACCATATGAATGGTTTTGATAAACATGAAAAGCGTATATTAATAAAAGTTTATCTAGGAAACCAAATTTTTAGAATACTTATCGGAAGGTTAGTTAAACTCCGAAAGGTATAAATCAGTGTGAATGCCCAAATCCCATGCATCTTTTGATGCTAAACGGACCTTTCCTTAAGGTTTCGGCCCTAATTAGCCAAGAGTTGGGATTGAACCCAAAACATTTTCTCAAAAAGGTCCCCCTTAACCGGTTGTGGTGGTGGCCAAAACCCGGTTTTTGCAAAAACCAGTTTCGGTTCTCGGTCAAAGTCAACGAACCAGTTCCGGTTAAAACCGGTTCGGTTTTTTTTGCATCCGAGGTCTAAAAAATCGAGACCGGTATAGCCGGTTCCGGTTCGGTTCCAAAACCGGTCAAACTTGTTCTTAAAAACCGGTCGGCTAAAACCTTAACAGTAGGTGTGCAAAAGTGTCGATTTTGGTTTCTTTTTACATTCGCGTTTCCTACACAATAAACTTAATAAACTTCGACTATTATTCAATAAACTCATAAACGTCACACATAAAGTACTTGAATCACAAATTTAATACATTTTAACTATTTATTCGTCAGCGGTTTCATTTTCATCTTCAACTTCGGTGGTATCCCTAGGGGTGCTTGTAGCTTCATCGAAAGCGACTTCTTCTTCGGAAAGATTGATTACATAACCCTCTTCCACCTCGACCTCTTGTAATTGTTTTTCGTCCCATAGTAGTTTGTTCTAATTCCGGAACGCCTTTTGTTGCTTTACAATGTTCTTTCGTGTGCTTCTTCAACGTAGTGTTCCCATCGGATTTCATCATAGTGTTACAAGCTTTACAACGAGCCTTTGTTGAACCATCCAAGAACTTGACCATGTGGAAATGACGCTAGACTTCTTGGTTTCGGGTTGTTGGTTCAATCCCTGCTTCATATGGTTGATTTGTAGAACCTTTACCGACGGTATTTGATGATGTGTTTTGAGAAGCTCGGTTTCTAGACATCGTGAGCGTTTTTTTAACAAGTTTGCGAGATTTTTTTTAAGTGTTTGATTGTTGTGATTCAACCAAAATCAACCTTAGTATTTATAAGGATGTTTAGGAGGGCTAAATGGGTGTTTTTTTGGGTTTGTTAACGTTAAAAAACGGTCAAAAAACACAGCCAAGCGGCTAATTTCATGATGTCTTCCTCGTTATCTGCTTACTGTAATCAATAAGGCTCCAATGGCTAGAAACCGGTTTGGAACCAGTTTTTCCAAACCGGTTTCTAGCCTCAAAATCAAGAGCCGGTTACAAATCGGCGAATCCTTCAAAAACCGAACCGGTTTCTAGAAAAACTGGTGTTGACCGGTTTCGGTTTCGATTTTTTTTTTTATTTCGGTTTCGGAACGGTTTGTTTGGCCACCTCTAGGTCGAAGGTTAGTAAAATTAATCCATTTTCTCGTTCGAAAAAATTATTTGTAAATGTGAAGAAGAATAGTTAAATAAGTATTTTTGGTAAATGTGTTGCTTGTGTTATTTTTTAGAATGTGAACTCAGCTAAAAACTTTTTGTATTTTCAATAAGAAATATATTAGCTACAATCGCATCGTAGCCAACTCCCTATAATTTATGTTATAATCAATGTGTCTCTATGTCTTTTTGTGAGTCCTTGGGTCTTTTTAGTTGGTCCATGATTCCTATGCACTTTATGTGAAGGATTGCAGCTAACTGAGTAAAAAAAAATTATAGCCAAGCTATCCCCTTTCAATAAGCTTATCATTGAGATAATATTTGACCAAAATACCAAACTATTACACAAGCCTTGAGTTTGCATATCAATACCTTAATACCAATAGATAGTAATTTGAGGATCACGAATAGTTTCATTTGTTTCATCACCAAATCATGATATAACGTTTTCAATTTCTTTTACCAAACAAAGTCTCTGTATCTATATTATTAGTTTTAGATCCTTGTGCACACACAAAGCTTTGGGTTTTATTTTTATTATATTAAGCTTTAGCTTAAATTTTGTTGGACAAAATAGTTGTTAGAAGTAAAAATAGTATACTAACATTGAATTTAGTTTGTTTTTTATATAATATCTACGTATTATAGATATTTACATCAATTTTTCTTTTAACTTTTTTTTATAATATCTACGTAATTATAGATATTATTATCCTAATAATGGGTTAAATTTAATTTTTAAAAAAGGACATATGTTTTTTTAGATGAGAATTTTGGAATGCGATAATATACTAAATGTAAAACCTATAAAATTTAATTTGTACTTACTTTTTAGACAAACAACATCATGCACATTTATTATCTTGAACCCGTCAGAAATATAATACATGAACAAATCATTATTTATCAGAAACCGCTATGGTCTTAAATCAGAAACCAGTCATTAAAAAACGCTTAAGATATGGTTAAACATATTAAATTTTTATATTTATACTATTGTTGTTTTGTTGATGGTATATGTAACTAATAAAATTATTTAGTTAGCAACGCAAAACCATCAGAAACAAAGAAACTAACTTATTGATAATATTAACCCGTCAGAAATATAATAAAAAGAAATTTGCCCTATCAGAATCGTTTACAGATATAAGAAGCATTTCTAGAATTTTTTTAAATATTCTATATTTAAATTATTTTACGTGATAAATTTTAAATTTACATGGTATATATCTTTTCAAATATTGAATGTGACACTTTTTCATCTAAAGAACTTATGTGACTTTTAAAAAACTAAATCTAACTCATTTTTAGAATAATAATATCTATAATTACGTAGATATTAAAACAAATAGTATACTAACATAACTAAAGGTAAAACCTACAAAATTGGATTTGTACATACTTTCTAAACAAATATTATCATGCACATATATCGTCTTGACCCGCCAGAAATATACTACATGAAACATTCATTGATCATCAGAAACAATTCTGGCGTTAAATCAGAAACCAGTCATTAAACAAAAAAATGATTAAAAAATAGTTAAATATATTGAATTTTTGTATTTATGTTATTGTTGTTTTCATGATGGTGTATTTAACTAATAAAGTTATTTTGTTAGTAACGCAAAGTCACCAGAAATAAAGAAACCAAATTATTGAAAACATTAACCCGTCAAAAATTTAATAAAAAAATTCGCCCCATAAGAATCGTTTCCAAGTATAAGATGCATGTTTTAGAATGTTTTACAAATTATATATTTAAATTTTGTTATGTGACAAGTTATAAATTTGTATGGTATTTATAAGATATAATTAAGGTTTTTGTCACATTCAAATTTGAGAAAGATACGGTCAAAACAAAATCACAAAAAAATTAGTACTTATCATGATTTATTTTTGAGGAAAATACATTGTTTATTTTTTAGCACGGATAAAAAATCGTTACGATTCTGATATCAAGGTTGTAAAAATCGGTCAGCGGTACCGTGGCGGTCGACCCCCGCCAAGCGCCATAGCCGCCATGGCGGAGACCATAAATTATAAAGGAATTTATCTACAAAGATAAATATTAGCAATATTAATTATAGAAACTAGCTCAAATTAAAACAAAATCAATAAAATCGAAGTATATCACCGTAAATTTGAAAAAAAGAAAGAAAAAAAAAACCCTAGATATGAAGTTGACCAGCGTTGACCGCTGTTGACCGGTCCACCGCCTAGGCCAATTTTGACCGCCAAGCTCCGATTTTGACCGATTGTTGACCGCCAAGCTCCGATTTTGACTGATTTTTTACCGATTTTGACCAAAACGATAAATTAGACCGATATGGTAAATATCGTGACGGTGGACCACCACCAACCGCCATGGCGCCACCATATCGGCCGCCATGGCCGATTTTTACAATACTGTCTGATATATATAAATTATCAGAAAGGATGAATAAACTCAACATGCTCATAAGTTGTAAATAAAATATCATCAGAAACTGAGTATATACATAAGAAAACAATAAATCCTTATGAGAAACAATGATTTTTTATGAGAAACCATAAATTTTGTTGTGCATTCAAGTAAATTATCTTCATATATTTCATAAAATATTTTTCTAAATTCTGATATGCAATTTGAAACCTTAATTTATACATTCTCTTCATATTTATGTTATTGTTGTTTTTTTGATGGTGTATTTAACTAATAAAATTATTTAGTTAGCAAAGCAACGCCATCAATAACAAAAAAAACCAAATTATTGATAAGATTAACCTGTCATAAATATAATAAAAATTTGCCATATCAGAATCGTTTCCAAATATAATATGCATGTTCTAAAATGTTTTAAAAATTAATATATTTTAATTATGTTACGTGATAAGTTCTAAATTTGTATGGTATTTATAAGATATAATTAAGGTTTCAGAAACATTCAAATTTGGAAAAGATATGGTCATAAAATATATATCATAAAAATTTAGAACTTATCATGATTTAATTTTCAAGAAAATATATTGTTTATTTTTTAGAACGGATTAAACATCGTCACGATTATGATATATAAATTATCAGAAACAATGAATAAACTCAACATGCTCATGCCTTATATATATAATTTCATCAGAAACTGATTATATACATAAGAAAACAATAAGTCTTTGAGAAACCATGATTCTTTATGAGAAACCATAAATTGTGTTGTGCTTTCGAATATATTATCTTCATACATTTCATCGAATCTTATTCTAAATTCTGATATGAAATTTAAAACCTTGATTTATACATTCTCTTCATATTTTAAACAAATCATCCGCGGTAATGAATGAACTAAACATGCTCATGAGCTGTAAATATAATGCCATTGGAAAATGATTATGTACATTAGAAAATGATTATGTACATTAGAAAACAATAAACGTTTATGACAAACCATGATTCTTTATGAAAAACCATAAATTGACTCAATTTTTTTTCTTCATATATTTGACACATATATTTTTTCACTAAAATACAATAATCGTATAAGAAATAAATAATTTATTACTACAATTAACATCGTCGTGATACTGATAAATCAAACAAAATACCAAAAAAAATATTAGAATTAACTAAACAATCGATATGTACTTCAAAACTCTAATTTAAACATTCTCTTTATAAACCTCATAATATCTTTTTTTATATTGTGATGTGTAGCTCGAACCCTTAATTTTAAGTAAATCATCAACAACTTCGACATGGCCTAATGACCCAGTTGATTAAAATAAAAGAAGATAACCTTATTTAGTGCAACTGAGGATACACTATTCCTCTTAAAGGCCAGATAGTTTCTACTCTGTAAGATCCTTATAACCAATTAATCACTCGAAAATTAGCTTCTGACCCTCATCAAGGATCACTAATTACACATTCTGTAGAGAAATTTATTAACATAGGGAAAAGCCTAAAACCAAATGCAAATATGGTGTCGTCGCCCTTTAAATCTGTAAATCATGCATAGAATTCCCAATAAAAATATAATTATAAGACATAATACTCAATAAAAATGCAAGCACACACATCTAACCAGCATGTTGAGTTCAAATATGAATATAAAAGAGAAAAATAAAAATTACAGTGATCGCTGATGATGTTTGTTGGACCTCTTTATGGATCTATGATCTAAAGGTAGTCACAATATATCAAAACACATAATAAAAATTGAAACTTTATGAAATATAAATGCTTTTATAAATCTGTCATCATCCTGTCTGTTTACATGTTCTATCTATATAAACGAAATGAAAAGGTATGACTTGAAGAGTTGTGTTGGTTCGTTTAAATCAACAGACATGTCTCTTCATGTATAACTGTTGTCTAACTGTTTCTTAACTAACTTCATAACTACTTTTGTAACTGCTTTGGTTCAGCAGATTGGGATTAACCCAATATTCACCCCCTTAATCACAATCGCTTTGTCATAGATCTTTAACTCTAATAAGTTGTCTCATTGTTAGAAACTTGATCTTTGGTAGTGCTTTCGTGAGTATATCAGCCTTTTGATATTCTCCACTTATGAATTCAACTTGTAAGTCTTCTCTTTCAACGCATTTTCTTATGAAGCGGTACTTTGTATCAATATGTTTACTTCTTCCATGAAATACAGGGTTCTTCATCAGGTCTATAGCAGATTCATTATCAACCATTATTGTAACCTTTCTTCCTTTGAGTGTGTAAGCCTGCTTAGTAGTCTCTTTAACCATAATGCTTGTGTTGCTGTTGTTGTTGCTGCAATAAATTCATATTCGCATGATGATAATGCTACGGTGGCTTGCTTTTGTGTGCTCCAGCTAATTGGTGAATCACCATAGTAAAATATTATTCCGGTAGTTCCTTTTCCTTCTTGAGTGTTGACTACATAACTACTGTCGCTGAAACCTTGTATCTTGTTTCCTCCATTAAGCTTGTAGGTGATACCATAATCCTTTGTTCCTTTTACATAGCGTAGTACTTGCCTTACGGCCTTCATATGTTGCTCCTTTGGTTCTTGCATAAAACGACTAAGTAATCCAATAGGATAACTTAAGTCGGGTCTTGTGTGAAGCAGATATCTTAAACATCCAATTAAGCTTCGATATTCAGTTGAGTTGACCAGTGTTCCTTCAGTGTTCTTTGTCAGTCTTGTTCCTTGATCCATTTGTATTAGCGTCTCGTTTCAGTCTATCATACCAACTTCCTTTAGAATCTTGCTTGCATAGGCGGATTGCTTTATTGAAATGTCACCTCCAGTTTGTGTGACTTCTATTCCTAAATAGCAAGCTAATAATCCTAGGTCACTCATTTCGAATTTCTCTTCCATTTGAGCTTTAAACTTGTCGATCTCCTTCTTTGGTGTACCAGTGATGATTAGATCATCTACATAGACTCCTATTAGTAGTATTGAGTCTTTTGTTGCCTTTGTGTAGATCGCTTGTTCTAGTGCATATTTCTTGAAATCTAATGACTTCAAGGTATTGTCTAACTTTATGTTCCATGAACGTGGTGCTTGTCTTAGTCTATATAGAGCTTTTATTAGTCTATATAATTTTCCAGAATTCTCTCATTTATAAATCCTTCGGGTTGAGTAACGTACACTTCTTCCTTTAAATCTCCATGCAGAAATGCAGATTTGACGTCGAGGTGATGTACTTCCCATTTGTTGTTAGCCGCTATGGCTAGTAGTAATCGGACAGTTTCCATCCTTGCTACAGGTGTGAAAACTTCTTCAAAGTCTATGCCATGCTCTTGTATGTAGCCTTTTGCTACTAGTCTTGCTTTATGCTTGACTATGTTTCCATTAGCATCTTTCTTGTTCTTGAATACCCACTTTAAGCCAATTGATTTATGTCCTTTAGGTAGTGTGGTTAATTCTAATGTGTTGTTCCTATTGATGGAATCTAACTCGACCTTCATTGCTTCGATCCATTTTTGATCGCTTGATGCTTCCTTGTAGTTCTTGGGTTCATCTTCAGCCAATGGTAATTCCTCAGTTTTCTCGTATAAATCATTTAATGTTCTAAAACCTCACAATGGTGTATGATCAAAGTATGACTCTGAATTTGTGGTTGAGTTTGAACCATTATCACTTTGATAGATTGATTGTGTTGAGGTATTTGGTGTAACTTGAGAGTTTACTTGTGATGAATTTGTTGATGGTGTGTGAAGTGTTTGTGAATGTGAGGGTGAGCTTGTTGTTGATGTTGTATATCCATCATCATCATTGTTAGGGAAATCGTTGTCTTCGTCACTTGGTTGGATTTCTTGATCATGATGTTCATTTATGGCTTCATGATTTTCTATTTTGAAGTCAGTCCACTCGGGTTCGTCGTTAATGTGTGATAACATCAAATTAATCTGAACATTATGTGTCAATTTCCCCCGATAATGCTTGTAATTTATATCATTTATATGGATTTACGCTTGTTTTCCATTATATTTCACTTTCAGGTAATTACGAGCATTAGAGCTAAAGAAACGCGGATTTGGAGAGTTTATTGAAGATTTATCATAGTATGCTCACTTTAAAGAAGTTACAGCGTAACTCCTCTCTCACATTACGCCATAACTAACGAGTGGCTCAGAAAACCAACTTAACAGAAGATTACGGCGTAACTCTATCCAAGATTACGACGTAACCATATTAGGTTTAATGAGGTTCTGCGCCGCTACGAATTACGCCGTAACTCATGCAACAACTACGACGTAACCAAGATTTATTGAAGATACGGCGTAACTCCTTCCAGAGGTTATGCCGTAACTAGCATTTTAGTGCAAAATACGAAGAATTGTATGTTACGGCGTAACTCTTATAATTAGTTACGCCGTAACCAGATCTAGCCTATAAATACCCCACGATTTCCAGTATTTCAAATCATCCTATTTCACACACAACATTCAGAGAACACGAGAAGAAGTCGAAGGCAGATCTAGAGGAGCATACAGAGCTATCTCCAAGGGAGAAATCACTCCCCTACGATAAGCATTAGCTTTTTATCTTTTCTTTACTTTCAATTCATGTATTTCGTAACATTAAACATTAAATTGATTGTTATAGTTAATATGAGCGGCTAAGCATCTCTTGGTGCTGGCCTAGTTATGATTCCTTAATTGTTTTTTTTTGCGTTTACATTGCTTCCGTATAATTATTTCTAAGTGTATGCATGCATAGTTTGTTGGTAGCTACCCATGTTTCGATAGTTTTGAATGGCGGTAGAGGCTAGTTGCTTAGGAGATATGACCAACTGACCCTAAGTGAGTAGACTGAGACGGGGAGGGTAAGATATGACCAACTGACGACCCTTTCTACTTGTGCGATTTGACCAACTGATCACCTACCGTTTGGATGAACTTAAGAAGTAAGGGGTGAGTGTCTAAGATGCTAGCGCCCGGGCACTCACTATTATGAATCTAGCATGTAGCGGTACTTAATGACTTGGATTAGGGGACCAGGAACAACTGGACTTATGAGGGGACACCTGACTTCTCCAGTGGTACCCTTTGCTGATAGGTTAGGACGAACTGACCAAATACTGTCCTAGCGACTTTGTCCCCACCTGAAGTAATTGGAAGTAATTAGACGTAAACACTACTAATTAGGATGAGTAACTAGGTTAGCACCACTCTCCTCTATTGATCACATCTTTTTCCTTTAGTTGCTTTAGTAGTTAATTATATCGAAATCATATTAAAATCTGTGACACCTAGACTTAGTATAAATCCACACACATTGGGACGACCTCGGTTTTACCGAAATACTACACTACACACGACCGGGTACACTGCCCGTTAGTGCATTAGGGTAGACCATAGTTATAATGAGACTTATAAATATTAAAACATGGTCAGTAAAACCTGCATCAAGTTTTTGGCGCCGCTGCCGGGGAGTTATATTAGGATTTCTATTAAGTCCTTAATTTTTGTTTTGTTTTAAAAATTTCTCAAATTTCAGGTACCATGGAAGTTGTTAACATTGATGACCTCACTCTCGAGGAATATTTGGCATTGACAAGAGAAGAACAAGGACCAGGGATTGTTAGGCCGGCCATCGCAGAAGATGCTCAATTCAAAATCAAACCTCAATTTATGAGGGAGTTGCGTGCAAACTCTTTCTCAGGAAGCATTACCGATGATGCTCATGAGCATATAGACAATGTGGAATACATTGTCAGCCTATTCAAAATTCCTAGAGTCTCAAATGATGCTATCATATTACGCGTGTTCCCTATTTCTCTCACTAGAGCTGCTAAAAGGTGGGTTGATTGATTACCTGCCGAAACAGTCAATACCTGGCCTCTCCTAAAAAAATATTTCATTCGGAGATACTGTCCTCCATCCAGGACTGCTAAACAATTAGAAGAAATCCATAACTTCAAGCAGGAGGGTGATGAAACGTTGTACCAAGCATGAGAAAGGTACAATGAATTATTATACAAGTGCCCTACTAACGACCTCAACAGCCTGCAAAAGGTGAACGTCTTTTACAAGGGTCTGAACATCTCCTCAAGACAAATGATCGATTCTCAGGGACCAATACCTAGAATGAATCCAACATTGGCTCTTGAAACTATTCAGAATATGGCTGACCACTCTCACAAATGGCACAATGGGGGAAGCAATCGAAGTAAGAGTGGAAATATGGAAGGCCTTGTAGCGATAAACAACAAATTAGAAAGTCTCGGAAGAGACATGAAAAAGCTCAAGGAAAATGTGCATTCCATACAAGTTGAACGAAACGGAGCTCTCCCTACTAAGGAATGCTCCTCCAACGAGGAATTTAAAAGGATTGAAGAAGTAAAATATGGAGGTGGAAGTCCCTTCAACGGATACAATAGTAACGGGGCCAAATACCGAGAAAAATCCCCAGGGTTCTATACAAGAGTCAACAACAATCCTCCTAGACCAAGCCTTGAAGAAATAATGCATAAACATATCGAGGAATCTACAAAGAAAAACGATAGACTCAAAGAGTGGATGGTCAAGGTAAAAGAAGACACCAACATGAACTTGCGGTACCAAGATGCCGCAATTAAAAACCTCGAAACTCAAATTGGGCAGTTGGCTAAAAACCTTCAGACCAGTAATGACAACACCATATTTGCACAAGATAAACCGAAGAAAGAACAGTGCACCTCTTCTGTCACTAATGATCTATCCGGGATTAACTACCTAAAAGAAGATGATAAATCGGAAGACAACGAGGACCTGCCAAGCTAAATTCCTGAGAAACAACACTATCAGGAAAGTTTCCTTCTTCCATGCACTATCGGTAATCTTAAAATTCCTGCATTAGCTGATTTGGGGGCTGGGGTAAACCTTATTTCTACCACTTTGTTTGATAAAATAAAACTTACCAATTTAAAAGAAACAACAATGATGATTGAAATGGTTGATTCCTCTAAAGCTATACCTAGGGGAGTGGTTAATAATGTCCTCCTTAAAATTGGAAAATTCCTTTTTCCCACTGATTTTGTGGTTATTGATATGGGAAAACGGGAGACTTACAACTTAATTGTTGGAAGACCTTTTCTGGCCACTTGTCGAGCACAAATTAAAGTCTTTGTAAAACAAATTTCTTTGGGAAGAACGAATAACTTTCAGCATGAAAGAGCAATTAAACCCAAAATTAGAAGTTTCAAATAAAGTTGATGTTGTCAATATTCCGTCACTCGACCCCCCTATGTGTTATAATCTTAGTACTAACAATCGTGGAGAGAATGTTGATAGCTATGAACAGGAACAGGGAGAGATTGCCCAGATTGAGGGTATTGAGGAAGCTCGGGATCCTAACAAACATTACTGCAACCCTATTGATAACGCTATACGCGTCGTTCGAGGTCAAAGGAACTTCCTTTTCGTCGAGCAAGTTTTTCAACACCCTAGGCAGTGAACCTAATCGTTGTAGTGTAGTATTAGGGTAAGTCACGAGAATTGATATCGTTCTCTAGGGGAATAGGAATGCTAGTGAGAAGTTACTACGCTAAGGTTGGGGTCGAGGAAGATTATTTTTTTATCTTTTTATGTTTTTTTGGGAAATGGAAAGGTACGAATCTCGGGGTTTGGATTTGGGGGTTGGTATTTCTACCGATTACTTCTACTTATCTAATTATCTAATCTAGTGGTGTATGTAGTCTATGTCTAATTATTGTGTGCTCGTATGATGATTTAAAGATGTGTTTACTTTGGTTTTATTACTACTTAATTATCTCCTATTGATTGTTGAATTGTCACGTCCTTATTCTTAATCGCGTTGTGTGTCTAAGGTCGTAGGGTATGCGTTTATCCCTAACTCTTTGAAACTACCAAAGCTTATCGCCTACAAAATCTCTAGGATTTATAAACTCAACTCTAAGGTACTCTTCGGATGGTTTAGCCTACAATGACTCTAGGTATTATAAGCTAAGGTTCAACAAAGATTAATCAAGCATTAACTACACAACGAATGACCTATCGCAATACTAGATCATTAACAATTAAGATAAGAGACAACCAATCAATATTATTTAATCAAGTTTCATATTCCCTAAGCAAACACACAAGTAAATTAGCCGGACATGAAAAACATGCAAGCATACACACAAGTAATTGAAGACATAATTGAATTAATGAAGTAAAACACTTATCTTGATGTAAGATAGGGTTTGGAACCCTAAAATACTGTACAAGACAGCCTTGGTTCGGTTTAGGTTTTTACTCCAAAAGACTACATACTGAAAACTAAAAAATTTGGATTATATATATAAGATTACATATGCGACGGCGTCACCCTTTGATTTGTGACGTCGCCGGGTCGCCGTTATTAGGGTTTCGTCTTGGCCACGTTAGTCTTGCGAGAGCGTCACCTTATGCTTGTGACGCCGTCCCCTTCAGTCTCTGACGTCGTCTGGATCAAATCTAGGTCGTCTGAGTTGCGACGACCTACTCTTTTAAAACCTGAAGCCGTCACTTGTAAATAAGCAATTTGGCTACTGAGCCGTCACAAAAGTGGTCCGACGGCGTCGCAGATCACACCTGACGCCTTCCCCTTCAGTTTTAGCAGCCTGAGTGTCTCGATTCTTGACTTTGGCCATTTTCTTCGTATATTCGTGCCTTTTCGTCCGAATAAGTGTCATTCCAACATTTTGCCTTCAAGATACCTAAAAAGTGAAAAGAAACGATATTAAGTAATAATGGATACAAAAGTGATCAAATAAGGGCTTAAACGACCCCTCAAAAAGGTACATTTTAAAACATTATCAAATATCCCTACACTTGGTTTTTGCTTGTCCTCAAGCAAATGTGCTTTTAGCCAATTAATTTATAAGTTAGGGGTCATGAAGCATTGGTTTTGAACAATCCACAACACATATAAGCCCCGCAAAAATTATAACAAGCACGGAAATTACATACTAGCACCTCACATGGGGTGTTTAGATACTCACATCTCTCGGGTGTATATGAAATATAACAAGTTGGAAATGGAAGATAAACACTCATTAACCGGTCATAGTACATAGATTACCATAGGCTTGATACTAGATCAAACCTCCATCGCTTTGGCGTAAGCACCTAGGAAATACTATCAAAGAGGTCTTTTAAAGGGTTGTAATGTTAGGCTTATGGTAGGGAAACAAAGGGTTTGGTGGGATAGGCTATTTAGTGGTGGCAAGTCAAAAATCTTTATATTACAAGCATGCGAAGAATGGCGTTGCTAAGCCAAGACTTGATACTCAAAACTTTAGATAACTGAAACAAACATAAATTTAAAGATTTATGTAGGATGGTAGCCGTTTTTTTTTTTTTTTTTTTTTTTTTTTTTTTTTTTTTTTTTTTTTCTATAATTTTCGATTTTTTTTTCCATACACTTTTACTCTACCATCCTCTACGATAACATCAAAATGATAGGGATTTATAGGCACATCCCTACACTTGAGTTTTTATTACTCTAACACTAATTTGACCCGATTTGAAAAGATCAAAACACTTGGAGTACATTATCACGCAAATAAAGGGAATTTGAATTAACGTTCCCTTCCCGTCATTTCATAAACTTTAACTTTTCCCATGAGTCTCAATCGTATCAAAACTGTGTACAAAGGATATGACTCGACTTAGCAACTTATGCAAGCAACTAGATAATTGAACTAAGGGTTTATGGTGATAATAATAATGCACTAAAAGTGAGTGCATACAAGGTAGGCTAAGGCGATAAGGGTGTACATTTGGGTGTGGGGTATAAGCAATGCTCTTCATTGATATTCCGGAAAACCGAAACATCACGAGAACCGCGAAAAGGATAGGATCTGAGGGGTTAACTAGGGGTATCGTGTACTAAAGATGAGTACAACGCAAAGGTGTGGGGGAATTACTCAACCGATGTAGAAGAAGTAATTATATTACGGGTACCAAACAAGGGTTATCCTAATGCCTCTTATCATTTAGTTATTCCTAACTACACAAGTGTAGTCTTACTAGCGATATCGGGATGCATCACAAAACAAGTTCTAGAATCTATTATATTACCTGTTCACACACTAAGCATTAAAGATAAATGCTTTAATTCCTACTAATCTAAGGGTGATCCTCACATTTTGGGTGGAATTTAAGTGGTAAAGGGTTTTTGTGCTAGTCATATAACTTCCTATTCATGAGACGCTTTTGTTAAGACTAATGGCCCACTCCTATATGTCATGAAAAATTTTAAATTTGGTGCCAAAATTACCCTAACCGACATTTTCTCATGGTTTATTACACAAATGCAATTGGACAAAGCAAATATTCAAGGATAAGCATAGTTTCAAAGTTCCAGTTTTATTTTCCCTCCCTACACTTAAACTGAACATTGTCCCCAATGTTCCCCAAAAGTATCAAAGTTATGATAATGGAAGGTAATAAAAGATGAAAGAAACTAGTACTCCCCTGATTAGCTCGGTAGGATCCGTGTAAAGTGGTGGTTACATTTTTCTTCAAGAAGACGTTTTGCGTGAAAAGCTCCTTCTCATCTTATGTATCTTCTTCTTGGTAAATTAAACTTGCACACTTGAAAAAAACAAACGAAACCTTCGCGTAAAATCGGCGGTAATAATATATATAGGACTCTACTAAACTATGATATAATGCTTGTGGAATGGATATTTACAGAATTTCTGGAAAATTAAGACCTCGAAAATTCCAAAAATTTATAAGCAGCTCAGAAAACGAGAAAAAGTAATCAGTTGTTTTTGCTCCTTCCTGACACCGTCAGGTTATCCTGACAAAAACTGGTCTGCGATTTTCTGGAAAAAATTCTGGAAAATTTACATCTTTAGAATCTGGAAAAATTTCGTGCAAAACATCCATTATGACTCGATACAAGCATTTGACTCGAACAAACACACATGTATATCTTTTAATTAATTGAAATTCTCATGTTTACGTTTCTTTTGAAAACGTGTGTAATCCTCCCTACACTTATCCCTTATGTAAAATACCTTTATATGTAATTAAGACGAGATTAAAGACAAAATAAAGCATTTTTACAAATTTAAACATGAGAATAAACAATCAATAAAAGATATATGACACAAACAAGCAACCAATTAAGCATGGGTTGCCTCCCACGAAGCGCTTTTCTTTATTTATGAGTCTTGTTGCTAGACTCGAAGTCGTGCCCCTACGTGGTCTCGTGCACGCTTACGTGCACATACCTAAGCCATTCCAATGTTCTCTCATTCTTTTTGTAATCATCTCCTAACTCTAGGCATTTTTTGTAATACCTCTTAGTTTTCTCATATGGGTACCTAAGTCCACTTTGCTTATCCCTTTCACTAAGCAATGGAATAGGGGTCATTCTATTACGCGTCTCAATATCCTTGTGTTTAAACCTAAGATGAGCACGTTGCATTTGGTAGACAAAGTCTTCAACTTTATTAGAGAATGTAATTAGACCATCAATCATCCGTTCATTCAACCTAGTCATTCTCTTGAAATTTTTACCAAAAATTACTTGAGTGAGGTCCTTATCAATAAATTCTCCTAAGTTTTCTAAGACCATGAACTCTACCAAATAAGCAAAACTTCCAACAAACACATGCAAATGAGTGACTGCTTCAACAACATTGTTCCCTTGATAAGTTAACTCATTGACCTTGATTTTATTGTATAGGTTCTTTGAGATTAAGTTTAAAGGCAATAATGAATTCAAGTAAGCATCGAACCCTTCTAATCCTATTTTGCAAGGGAATTGCATGTTAAAGGGACCATCTTTCTCAATTCTACACCTAGGGTCAAAATATTGTGAGGGGTCTTCTTCCATTTCAAAACCAACTTCATCAATGACCTCCCCGTTGTCAAGTGCTTCACCATAATCAAATTCCTCGTCGGAATCTGAGTCATAGAAAGGACTTTGTTGTTGCCAATTTATCTCATTATGCCCTAGGTGATTTCCAAAGTGGTGAACGGGTGAAGGGTTTTGTGGGATTGCGTTCTCAATTTCGGGATTGGGAACGGGTAGTGTGAAGAATCTTCGGTGGAAGACACGTATCATGGTGAGTGATAGGTTTTACGAACAAAGGTCATGAAGAAGGAGGATAGACTACGAGAAAGCTAAAAAAAATGGGAAAAATTCACTTGATAGGAATCAAGCAAAGAAACCTAAACGAGGTGGACTCCTAACTAGCTATTCTATTCCCCGGCAGCGGCGCCAAAAACTTGATAACGCTACACGCGTCGTTCGGGGTCAAAGGAACTTCGTTTTCGTCGAGCAAGTTTTTCAAAACCCTAGGCAGTGAACCTAATCGTTGTAGTGTAGTATTAGGGTAAGCCACGGGAAAATATATCATTCTCTAGGGGAATAGGAATGCTAGTGAGAAGTTACTACGCTAAGGTTGGGGTCGAGGAAGATGATTTTTTTTATCTTTTTATGTTTTTTTGGGAAATGGAAAGGTACGAATCTCGGGGTTTGGATTTGGGGGTTGGTATTTCTACCGATTACTTCTACTTATCTAATTATCTAATCTAGTGGTGTATGTAGTCTATGTCTAATTATTGTGTGCTCGTATGATGATTTAAAGATGTATTTACTTAGGTTTTATTACTCCTTAATTATCTCCTATTGATGGTTGAATTGTCACGTCCTTATTCTTAATCGCGTTGTGTGTCTAAGGTCGTAGGGTATGCGTTTATCCCTAACTCTTTGAAACTACCAAAGCTTATCGCCTACAAAATCTCTAGGATTTATAAACTCAACTCTAAGGTACTCTTCGGATGGTTTAGCCTACAATGACTCTAGGTATTATAAGCTAAGGTTCAACAAAGATTAATCAAGCATTAACTACACAACGAATAACCTATCGCAATACTAGATCATTAACAATTAAGATAAGAGACAACCAATTAATATTCAATAATCAAGTTTCATATTCCCTAAGCAAACACACAAGTAAATTAGCCGGACATGGAAAACATGCAAGCATACACACAAGTAATTGAAGACATAATTGAATTAATGAAGTAAAACACTTATCTTGATGTAAGATAGGGTTTGTAACCCTAAAATACTGTACAAGACACCCTTGGTTCGGTTTAGGATTTTACTCCAAAAGACTACACACTGAAAACTAAAAATTTTGGATTCTATATATAAGATTACATATGCGACGGTGTCACCCTTTGATTTGTGACGTCGTCGGGTCGCCGTTATTAGGGTTTCGTCTTGGCCACGTTATTCTTGCGACGGCATCACCTTATGCTTGTGACGTCGTCCCTTTCAGTCTCTGACGTCGTCTGGATCAAATCTAGGCCGTCTGAGTTGCGACGACCTACTCTTTTAAAACCTGAAGCCGTCACTTGTAAATAAGCATTTTGGCTACTGAGCCGTCACAAAAGTGGTCCGACGGCGTCACAGATCACACCTGACCCCGTCCCCTTCAGTTTTAGCAGCCTGAGTGTCTCGATTCTTGACTTTGGCCATTTTCTTCGTATATTCGCGCCTTTTCGTCCGAATAAGTGTCATTCCAGCATTTTGCCTTCAAGATACCTAAAAAGTGAAAAGGAACGATATTAAGTAATAACGGATACAATAGTGATCAAATAAGGACTTAAACGACCCCTCAAAAAGGTACATTTTAAAACCTTGTCACCTATATTAACAGAAGATAACGAATCAATGAAAGCATGGCCCTCGTGTAACCCTTTTCGTGAATTTTGTGATGGAAGGGCGGATGAATGGACGTGCCCTTACGAGATTGAGAGACACGATATAAAATTCAGAAAATTATCCTTTGTAGATTGGTACAAGGTAAGATTTGGGGACTCGGAAATCAATACGAGGTTGGTAAAACAACTAAAATGCAATTATGATAACTATCACCTTATTGATGCAATGACCAATGATGAAAGATTAAACATAAGTACAACAATTGGTCCTATAGCAGAAAGTGACGACTGTGGGAAGTCACGTTTATCATTTAATGAGTGGCTCTCGCAAAAATTTGGAACATGTAGCATTGGGAACACAGCGAGAAAAAAGGTTTTTATCGAATGGATGAATGATTGCCGCCAATTAGTGGAGGAAGTTGGCCAAGTCCAAAGGCCACCATAAAGCCCCGAGGCTTTGATTTTAACTTAAAGACTCGTAAATAAAGAAAAGTGCTCTTTTGGGAGACAACCCGAATTATCCGCTTCATTTGTTTTATTTCCTTTCTGTTGGGTTTTGTGTTCTTAACCATTTTTTTTGCAGGAAACGAAGAAAACTTGCTGCTGTAGCATACTAATCCGACCAGAGTTACGGCGTAACTCATTCTCATGGTTACGCCGTAACAGGCCTCTTTGCAGCAAAACTTTAGAAGCATTACCAATTACGGCGTAATCCCACTCCGTGGTTACGCCGTAGCTACACTTTTGCAGCGTATGCCAGGTTTTGCCTAGTTACGGCGTAACTCCTTCTGGAGTTACGACGTAACTATCCTCTGCATTACTTCTTTCATTTTAAACACAATAACCTTGTATTAGTCTTTTAAATGAACTTTGTGGGTATGTTCCCTGTAAGCCCTCACGAGACTACACTCGTCCACTTGGGACACCAAGTGGTTTAAAAGGCTTGTTGCATGCGCTAAATGCAACCGTGATTCCTACAAAAGTGAGTTAGGTTTATTTTTCATTTTTCATTTTTTTTTCTTTTTAGAATTATGCTTGTCGGTAGTGTGATTTCAGGGATTGAAGTTTGCTCATGGATGCTTATGCGAAGGCACGACTCTCTTTCGTGGGCCTTCTTTCTTTTTGGAGCAAATTTCAGGGAAGTTCTCGCTCTAATTCTACTTTTCTCTTCACCTTTAATTAACGCTTAGTACAAAAGGGACTTTGTACAATTCAAGTGGGGGGACGGGAGTAGAATTGTCTCTTGAACTTTATTTTGCCCTTGTTTTTCTAGTTTATTTTGAAAAATTATGCCATTTTTAAATTTTGACATGTTTTTCTTAACCTAACTAGATTAGACCTTAGTCGAGCACATATAACCCTTGATATTATATGGTGAGATTAGACTTATCCGTTTCCAATTTTTTACCCTAAATCCACCAAATTATGAGTGTGTCGGTAGCATGTAAACTTTAGAACTTGGCCTTTACATCATTTCGAGACCATAGACGAGGTATGTTGAGTTAGCTCGATGTATTTGGACTTTTCAGTTTAAGAAGGCAGTATTATAGGATTATCACCCAAATAGCCTACTATTGTGTGTCTATCGATTAGTCACCTCGACTTCTCGACCCCCATGTGAAACCCTTTTGTTGCACTCACCTTTAGTGCAAGATACCCCTAGATACACCCATCTGAGCCATTCCTTTCATTTTGTTAACCCAATATATTGTTTCGTTACACCCATACACCTTAGCCTACCCTGTAGTCTTTATTTGTAATTGGGAAGTCATCATTTGCCTAAGTTCAAGGTTCAAGTGGAAAGGTTCGGGAATCACGCTTTCGTCGACGACATATTCTTAAAAATCATTGAAGACCCCCCGAATTCCCATTGTTCATCTCAAGTGGAGGGATGTTATGTTTATGTAAAAAAAAAAAGATGTGATTCGAAAGAAAAAAAAGTTATGTATTTATTATTCAGTTGATTGTAAAGTTCAATGTTATAAGCACTATGTTATGAGCTTAATATAGATTTAGTATCGAAGAGGCCACCTCGGTCACATTTGAAGATTAGAGTTGGTAATTGCGCCAGCAGTTGGAGAAAAGGTAGTGTGCCCATCAAGACGTCCTCTAATGACACATCTACCTAGTATATGATGATCCGATTTCTTAACTCGAAGCTTGAACTGTGGGCGGGCGTTAAGTGGTGATGACTTGGTTATAGATTTAGACTATCTGCTTGATTTTTATTTTACATCATTTATATATCCCATGTCTTATCCTACCTTTTAGTCATGAAGCGTGTCTAGGTGATGCAACGAGCAATATTTGATGTCTTGGCCATGGATTTGGTCATGTACCATTGGTTTTGTCCACTTCGCCGTGACATGTTAGTAATGACGAGTCACCCTTAACCTTTGTCGTGTCTACCCATATTGCATTCGAGAATTGTTTAGCCCTTAACTCTAGTGGTGGAGATTTGTGTAACCGCCAAGCTTATGATAGAATACATGCTATGACTGTGCGATCGAGTGATCACCCCGAAATTGACACTTAGAATAGTTGAGAGATTTGAGTGTTTCGTTCCCATTTTGTGAGGTGTTCGACTTTGTTTTATTCTGGCATAATGGATTTGTAAACTTATACTTTCCAGATTATGGGAGATATCTTTTTAGGAATCTTTCTAATAAGGTCTATTTGAGGGCAAGTAGAGTTCAAGTGGGGGGATATTTGATAACATCAAATTATCCTGAATATTAAGTGTCAATTTCCCCCGACAATGCTTGTAATTTATATCATTTATATGGATTTACGCTTGTTTTCCATTATATTTCACTTTCAGGTAAATTACGAGCATTAGCGCTAAAAAAACGCGGATTTGGAGAGTTTATTGAAGGTTTATCATAGTATGCTCACTTTGAAGAAGTTACGGCGTAACTCCTCTCTCACATTACGCCGTAACTAATGCGTGGCTCAGAAAACCAACTTAACAGAAGATTACGGCGTAACTCTATCCAAGATTACGACGTAACCATATTAGGTCTAATGAGGTTCCGCGCCGCTACTAATCACGCCGTAACTCATGTAACAACTACGGCGTAACCAAGATTTATTGAAGATACGGCGTAACTCCTTCCAGAGGTTACGCCGTAACCAGCATTTTAGTGCAAAATACAAAGAATTTTATGTTACGGCGTAACTCTTATAATTAGTTATGCCGTAACCAGATCTAGCCTATAAATACCCTACGATTTCCAGCATTTCAAATCATCCCATTTCACACACAACATTCAGAGAACGCGAGAAGAAGTCGAAGGCAGATCTAGAGGAGCATACAGAGCTATCTCCAAGGGAGAAATCACTCCCCTACGATAAGCATTAGATTTTTATCTTTTCTTTACTTTCAATTCATGTATTTCGTAACATTAAACATTGAATTGATTGTTATAGTTAATATGAGCGGCTAAGCATCTCTTGGTGCTGGCCTAGTTATAATTCCTTAATTGTTTTTTTTGCGTTTACATTGCTTCCGTATAATTATTTCTAAGTGTATGCATGTATTGTTTGTTGGTAGCTACCCTTGTTTCGGTAGTTTTGAATGGCGGTAGAGGCTAGTTGCTTAGGAGATATGACCAACTGACCCTAAGTGAGTAGACTGAGACGGGGAGGGTAAGATATGACCAACTGATGACCCTTTCTATGTAGGATCTTGGTTTGTTACACAACACATATGCGGCTAGGTTAAGAGTTGAGAGAGAGAAAGTGGGAGAAGATGGGAACCCTAGAGAGACAAAGAAAAATATATTATGAAGGTCCAACCCTTTGCCTTGGAGGGCAAAGGGTATTTATAGGGTACAAGCATAGACGCCTACTATAGGCTGTGGATCAGGCATACAGTGGGTAAAGACCCGTCCGTCCTCCACGGTGTTACAAAGTAATCTAAATACTAACACTGAATAACTACGACTACGAGCTTTCTAACGAGTATACATACTTGAGGTGACCGACACTTTAAGTACTGGATTTACTAAATCCCAACAATCTCCCCCTAAGGGAGGTCACCTCAACTTACAATGATTACAAACTGATATAACGTTTCGATGTTCTTGGTTTCTTTTATTAAGCACTTTTGTTCTTTAGCTCGTAGTCTTTGATTCATCATGTTCTGCATGTTTTGAAAAATCGAGTGGAGGTCTTAAACTGATCCACGTGATGATAGAGTATTTGAACCAGCTTTGAGATTATCAGCAACCATAAATATCTGACTCATCCATTGTGGTGTTGATAGTATGTGATGTTGTGACTTTTGGACCGACATGCTCACATTCTGGATCATGATATCTTCTTATCAGAGTAGCGAAAGCTTTAGCTGATTCATGATATTTGCAGCAGCGTAGCAGAAGCATGGAGTGAAAAGATCAGAGTCATTGATGCACTTATCATGATTTCTTTAGAGATGAATGTAATGTGTGAGCATGCGGCTATGGATTGACCGCTTCATTCTGATCAGCTGCAAACGTCGGGTGTTCCTGCATAAAACAGTTAGCAATAAAGCGCACAAAAGTGTCTTTGATCACTTTTGTTGAATTGAGGTACACGGCCCACGGTTCCCCGTTGATCAGTACAAGTACTGCCTGTGATCAGGAATAATTCAGAAGAATCTCTTTGACAGGGTTTCGCAGCTGTTCTAGCTGTTCTCAAACCGGAACGTCTCAAAGAAGACAACACGGAGTGAGTGAACCAGCGAATTGAGATTCACTGATTGATGAAAAATGATTTGAAAAACAATCGTGTATTGCTTTATAGAAAGTGTTTTGCAATACCACGAAGGTTTTATGGAAAATCAATTATCAATCATAAATACCCTTTAATTTTGAAACATTAATACACAGTCGATGTGCTATGGAAAAGAACTTTTAATCACAACTACTGGTTTTTCAAAGGTATCCGTCAATCCATAACCTGAACCAGGATTGATTCAAAAGATTGAATCGCCCCATTGTTTCTGTTCAGTTGTCACATGGTTGATCTATAGAATAGATCTCACATGCCACCTACCAGGAGCTTGTTTGATGTTGGCTCCAGAAGGCTTTCCATCTTCATTGTGAATATGTATTCATATCACTCAGATGTTCTGGCAATACCACAAGGATAATGCTTAGGACTCAAGATATAATATCTCTTTCCACATTGTGTGAAACAGAGAGTCTTCATTGAAAGTGTCCTAAGGAGATTTATTGATGATCTCGTGGCTCTAGACTCAATTTGTGCGTATTTGGATCCTGTATCGGAGAGTAGGGAGAGGATCTCCTACTTCAATATCAACCATCTCTAAGAGAAAGTCGATAGATTATGTCGGTTCCCCGTGAGAATGAAACAAGCCCTTTTAAGAGGAACTTGAGTGGCTTGGGAAGTTTAGTGCAGTGCGTCACTGGGTCCATGACGTCTTGTCTTCAATACCAGTGTTACCTAAGTAACAACCAGTAGCATATGTATTGAACCCGGTTTCTGCCCTAAGGTTGAATAATTGGAGGGCTATTTGTTTTCACCCTTTTCTCATTCAATTCTTTTTCATTCTTCAACCCCTTCAGTGCTTACCGAGACATCATAGCTAGAACCTTGTTGGGTTTATTCCAGTACTAGCTCTGACTCAGTCCGTACTCTTCCCATATCTCATATTTCTCCTTTTATCATCATACCTAAGGACTTCTACACTAACTAGTGGATTGTCCCTGGGTAGATCCCTCCGGTTCTGGCGGATCATGGGAACACATACCTAACCTTATCATCCTTATATCACCATACATAAAGTAAAGTTGGTCGGTCTATTTGGTATTGTTCATCTGCCGTTGAAACCAATTGAAAACCATTTGAAAATCAATCCAGATACTTATGATATAGTATCAAAGCATTTTGTACCTGAATTGTTTTTGATATTTTTAGAACAAGAGCTCCCCCTCAACATGTGCATCAAGTATTTGAAATCGTTTTGCACATGGAGGCAAGAGAAAGAATTAACTTCTTTGATTACCATTTTCTAAAAGATATCAACATCACTTCCCTAATCAAATCAAGTAGATAAAGCATTTTGGGAAAGGATGAGGTTTTCATAATTTTTCTCCCCCTCAATATGTGCCTCAAGGTTTAAAAGAGTTTTGCACATACAATAGGGAACCTGCACATTGATCACGTTTCAAAACTTAGTGGTTTAAGATAGATGCTCCCCCTCAACATGTGCATGGAAAATTTGAAATCATTTGGCACATGTCGGAAGGAGAGCTTGTACATCCTTATTAAAACCATTTACCGAATTATCAGATTATATCCAATTTAAATCACAAATTCTCCCCCGATCACAATTATCAAATCATTTGAGATTTGTGATCTCTGTAGATTTAAATTGATTTTGAAAGCTTTTAAGGAGAATTGTGACTTGATTATGAAAAACGTTTTAACTGATAAGGATCGGATTTAGAGACTTTAAACTCCATTGAATAAACATGCATGATTATCTTTTGAAAACAATTGTATGACAAATAACCTTTTGATTTAATTGAAATCATTCTCCCCCTCAATCAATGACATAAGTTGTTGATTGAGTGATAGATATTTTGACAAACTTTTAAGTCCAGATGATTTACAAACTTGAGTCCGAGTTATTTTACAAAGCAAGTAGTTTTCATTAGATAGCAGATAAATGTTTATAGAACCAGAGCATGTGATTTGAAAAACATGATAAAGCATGGCTCTGTTCTTTCTTTGAAAAGCGGGTTACTGTCTGAAATGACAATAAACCAATATTTTTCTCCATCTCGTTTTTTTTTTTTTTTTTTTTTTTTTTTTTTTTTTTTTTTTTTTTTTTTAATTCGAACTTCATCTAGAGACCCGTGTCATTTTTTGAGTGACAACTCAAAGTCCATAGATGTTATCGAACCGACAAGAAAAACATGATAAATAAACAATTTTTTTTTTTTTTTTTTTTTTTGAAGATTTTCAAGATTTTCTGATTTTTATGGATTTTGAAAAGTTTTATAATTTTATATTTTTGTTTTGTTGGTTTTATATTTTTGTATTTGGTTTTTGAAAAGATATATACAAAGAATAGATAGAGTCGAACACCTTTACTCCTCGATGTCTTCCTGAAGACGTTTGAGCGTTTCAGGTTGAAGGCTCTTTAAGCCTAGTCGTGGAAGAATAAACTCAAAGCGTTCTCGAGGAAGATCTTTGGTGAAGATGTCTGCTAGTTGATATTCAGTCCTTACGAAGTATAGTTCAACCACACCGTTTTCAACTTGTTCCCTGATGAAATGATGTCGAATGTCGATGTGCTTTGCTCGAGAGTTTTGAACATTGTTGCAGCAGAGAGCAATGGCACTTTTGTTATCACAATACATAGGAACTTTGTTGAATACAAAGCCATAGTCAGATAGTTGGGATCTCATCCATAAGATTTGAGCACAACACGATGACATGGCTATGTATTCAGCCTCTGTAGAGGATATGGAAGTGCTCATTTGTTTCTTTGAAGACCAGCTTACAAGTTTATCACCTAAAAATTGAGCACCATCTGACGTACTTCGACGAGTATCTTGACATCCTGCATGGTCAGCATCTGCATAGGCCGTTAGTGACATACCGGAGTCCTTCGGATACCAAAGTCCCATATTAATGGTTCCTTAGAAATACCGAAAGACCCGTTTAACCGCTTCAAGGTGCTTTTTGGTAGGCTTAGCCTGGTATCTAGCACACATGCATACAACGAACAAAATGTCTGGTCTGCTGGCTGTGAGGTACATCATGGATCCAATCATACTTCGATATTTCGTTTGATCTACTATGATCCCTGAGTGGTCCTCATCCAGTTTTGTGCGCTCCACCATAGGAGTGTCAACAGGGTCACTGGAGGTAAATCCAAATTTCTTTAATATTTCATTAGCGTATTTTGATTGATTTATAAAAATGCCTCCGGGACTTTGTGAAATTTATAATCCCAAGAAAAATGACATTTGTCCCATCATTGACATTTGAAATTTGGAGCCCATCTCCATAGAAAAACGGTCACATTCATTTGGGTCAGTCGAGGCAAAGATAATATCATCAACATAAATTTGAACGTGAATTAAGTGTTTGCCTGACTTTCTGGTGAACAAAGTTGGATCAACTGCTCCTTTGCTGAATCCGGTAGATAGGAGGAATTTTGAAAGCGTATCATACCATGCCCTTGGAGCTTGCTTCAAACCGTAAAGGGCCTTTTTCAAGCGATAGACATGAGTAGGATGCTCTGGATTCACAAAACCTTCTGGTTGGCTGACGTATACGACTTCTTTAAGATCTCCGTTGAGAAAAGCCGTCTTAACATCCATCTGATAGACAATCATATTCTTACTTGCAGCATTAGCCAGGAAGATTCTGATTGCTTCGATGCGTGCAACATGAGCAAAAGATTCCTCAAAGTCGATACCTTCTTCTTGACGATAACCTTTAGCAACTAACCGTGCCTTATTTTTCAGAACATCATCGTGCTCATCAAGCTTGACTTTGAAGATCCACTTGAGAGCAATGATCATAGCACAATCTGGAACTGGTACTAATTCCCATACATCTAGACGATCGAACTCATGAATTTCTTCTTGCATTGCATTAAACCAGCTGTCCTCAGACATTGCAGTTTTAACATCTTTTGGTTCGATCTTGGAGAGTACTGAGTTGAAGAAGCACCATAAGGCATCAGTAGCTAATTGTTTTCGAGTTGATACAGAACGAGAAGGATTCCCAATGATGTTATCTAATGGATGGTCATGTGTCCATTTTCTAATGTGTTCGTGTGGTTGTTGTTGAAGGACTGATGTAGCAGATTTTATATCCCCTGATGAAGATGGTTCAGATGTTGGTTCAGGGGCAAAGATGTTTTCAAATGGAGCATCTTCGGGAGTAGCAAAGGGATTAACTTCATCAATGATGCCAGAAACATTTCCATGATGTACATTCGAAGATTGATGATTTGTTGATGAGACCGAGTGATCAGCAGCAGGCGCTTCTTGACTTAAAGATATTGAGACTGTAGGATTGACTTCATTCTCAGTGTTATGAGCAGCCTCTGTTGTGGGAATTGACAGTTCAATAGCACTTGGCTCATAGAGTTCATCAAACATAGGATCAAAAAATTTATTTAAATCATCTTCAGATGGAGGTACATATGGAGTTGCTGGAGAAGAATTTGGTACAAGGGATGAACCAATGGGACTGTTATGAAGTGCGGGTCCAAAACTGGATTGTCCAGGAGCCATTTGACCGGACAGCTCATCGAACGTAACGTGAATAGTTTCCATGATATCTCGAGTTCTTTTGTTGTAGATTCGGTAACCCTTCTTGTTTGGTGCATAACCTACAAAAACTCCAATGTCTGCTTTAGCTCTTAATTTACCTAAATCTTGACCGTCATTTGTTGGATAGCACAAAGCACCAAACACACGAAGATAGGATAAATCAAGTTTTCTTTTATGAACAAGTTCATATGGGGTTTTTCCATGAGAGGTGTGAATAAGGGAACGATTTTGGGTGTAGCAGGCAGTGGCAATGGCTTCAGCCCATAGAAACATTGGAACCTTTGAATAAATTAGCATTGTTCTTGCGGCTTCCACAAGAGTTCGATTTCGTCTTTCAACTACACCGTTCTGTTGAGGAGTTCGTGGAACACTTCTTTGATGACTGATTCCAATACTTTCATAAAATTGACTTAAGTCTCGGTTAACGAACTCTGTGCCATTGTCAATTCGAACAATTCTAACCGTGTTGTTAAGACGAACCTGAAGTTGCTTGATAAGTTTGATGATGACGGATGGAGTTTCATCCTTAGTCCTCAAGAACTTTACCCAAGTAAATCTAGAGTAGTCATCAACAATGACTAAAATATATCTCTTCCCATTAATCGTTTGCACTCTCATTGGTCCGCACAGATCCATATGAAGGGTATGAAGAACTTCCATTACAGAGTTTGTGGGTTTTGGTTTGTGGGCATATTTCGTGCTTTTTCCCAATTGACAAGCTGAGCAAAGATGATCTTTCTCATATTTTAATCTGGGTAATCCTCTGACAAGATCCTTTCTGGAAAGATTGTTTATGGTGCCGAAGTTCAAGTGATTGAGACGACGATGCCATAACCAAGATTTTGTTTTAGAAGCCTTTGACAGCAAGCAAATTGGAGAGGACTTCATCATGTCATCGATAGAGATGGTGTATAAGTTAGAACCTCGAGTGCCTCTTAATAATTCTACACCATCAAGTTCTCTAACGAAGCAAGTATGTTTCCGAAAAGCCACTTCAAGATCGGAATCACAGAATTGACCAACATAAAACAAGTTATGACCAAGACCTTCCACATAGTATACCCGGGAAATTACACTATCTCCGACCACATAATCACCATATCCCATAATAGCTCCAAAATGGTCATTTCCGAATCTAACAGTTCCAATAAATTTACTCATGAAGTTCATGAGCCGTGGCCGGTCACCAGTCATATGCTTGGAACAGCCTGAGTCCAAATACCAGAGGACGATTGGGTTCCGTTTGGTTAGTACACATTATTGGAGCACCCACATCAGTAATAGGAGATATGACCTCATTAGTATTGGTTGCAACACTAGTAGTGACAGTGGACCTGTTTGAGGTATGTTCACTTCTTAAAGGTATGATTCTACCAGTGGGCTTCCATTTCTTAGAAGGTATGGATCTAGACAACTTAGGGCAAGATTCATTCAATTTGAATTTTCTGCCAGTAGGTTTCCATTGATAACCCATATTGCTAAATTTTCTTCCTGTAGGCTTCCAACAGTTGCTAACCTTTTTCTTTTTAGGCATCCAGATCTCCTTAACATGTCTAGCATTTTTTATATTCTTGACTGGAGTATTATCAACATTAATCACCTCATTCTCAGAACATTTATGATTAAGACCAGAAATCAAACATTCATTACATGTTTTGCAAAAGGCAGTAGAATTCGAATTAATTACAGTACGCTTATAGCTAATACTAGAATCAACACGATTCGTTTTATTCAGCTCAAACTTATTCTTCATAGGGTGTTCTTCTACTAGCTTTTCTTCAACACTTTTGGTTGGCAAGATCCTATTCCGCATTGTATTGCCTGAAGGCTTTGACCCGCTAACCTTAGTATTGCCGATTACTCCTGTAGAAGGAACAATAGGAATATTAGTTGGTGAAACTACATTGTGCCTTGGTGGTCTAGAAGTGCTGGGTTCTGAAGTTTTGTGAGGCACATTAAAAGTCACATTCTTATCCTTAGGCATAGAACTGGGTGCTACTATTCTATCTCGCCTATTGCTAAATTTCGGACATGTGACAATTATGTACTCTAAGAGTTCTTGAGATCGTTTGGCATCCATGCAAGCATAGGCAATGGTACTATCAAGAGGTTTTTCTAATCTTTCATCTTCAACAATCTCACGAAGACCCTTTAAACTTTCCTTAAGAGATGAGAGATATGATTTATGTGCAAGTTCATTATTCCTAATGGGTGGGGGAATATATAACATATCAATAGCATACTTATCACAATCAGAGACTTTAGGAACAGAGTACTTGCAATTGGGGATTGGCAACTTTCCTTTTACCTCACGCTTAAGATCCTCAATATCATTAAGTAAAGAAGTTATCTTTTCAATTTGTTTATCATGTGTAACTTTAAATGAATCACATAACTCTTTATTTTGATCATTAACCTTTGAATTTTCAGTTTTAAAACAAGCATTTTCCTTTTGTAAGTTATAAATGATGTTTTGAAGTTGGAAATTCTGAGAATCTAAAGGTGGAGGCACATGGGAACCAGTTACATCCCTCTTTTCACCTTTCAGTTGTGAAATTTGAGCTTTCAACCTTTTGATCGTGTTATAATGAGCTCGAATTTGTTCATCACGTTTGTTGATTTCAAAAAATGCATCAAACTCAGGAGCATCAGACGATGTCTTGATATTTGAGGTTTTAACATTTTCTTTGAGATGTTGATATTTTAATTGCAAAGCAAAATGTTCAACTTCTAATTTTGAAAGATGTTTAACCAGATTATCATGATCATCCTGTTCAATTTTCTCATGCAATTTTGAATTCGTTTTTTCAAGCTCAATGACATGATCATGGGAAACTTTTAAAGCAACAGATAATTCATGAAATTGAGATGCAGTAATAGAAGAACTCGTAGCAACATAGAACACATCTTGAGCAACACATTGAGAGATCAAGTTCTCATTTAGTATATGCAGATTTTTCCTTTCAATTTCATTGTATTTTAGTTCCTGTTCATAATCATTGACTTCAACTATCATTGCATCGAATTCCTTTTCCATTTCTTTAATATCAGTGTTTATTCCAATTTTAAGACTCTCAAATTGTCCTTTTAATAGTTTAAAGAAAGGCATGACTTCGGTTAAGTAGCATTCTTTCATTTGCTCAAAACCCCTTTCCCCCTCAGTAATTCCTGTGGGTGTGATTCTCTTCTTACACGTTTTCTCAAAATCAACAAATAGCTGATAAACAACATATAGGCTGATTAAGGTCCTGCTATTAGTGGCAATAGATCTAGGAACTAGGTGCATTGGTGTATTAGGAGGATACACAGTTGCTTTTGGCAATTTCCTAAGGGGAGGGTTAGAAACAACAAGATTCTATGCTTTTTGCTTATCTAAATCCATTTTCCAGAACACTTGTTCAGGAGTTAGAAGTGTCTGAGTCTTAAACTTGTTTAAGGAGATCCAGTTTTCCTTAGTGTAATCATGAGGTTTGATCGTTATGTTATTCTTTTTACACTCAGGATTTTCAAGCTTCTTGTTCATTTTCTCCCTAGTGACTTCATCTGATTTCTTATCTTCCTCAATGCACTCAACGCAACTAGGTTTCTGCCTAGGCTTAAGGATTTCATTACCATCATAAAGTACCTTATGACCAGCTCTAGCCTTTTTAATAACCTCTGGACTTGGTTCCTCAACAAGGGGAACGCTATGCTTATCGCTTAAGACTCTATGCTTAGTGATCATGTGAGCAGTCTGAATGGTATTCCCTTGTACGTACAACTTATTCTCAAGCTTGTTTTTCAAAGTTCTTAGATTGGAAAAATCATTCAAAAGTTTTGATTCCTTAGCATTGAATTCTTGCTTAAGCATTTTCACATTTTCTTGAAGTTCTTGTTTTTGCTTAGCAGTTTTAGAAAGCTTTTCTTGTAAGGAGTTTAACTCTTGTTTTAATACTTTTTCTCTAAAATTACTTTTTCTGATAATTGTACGCATTTGGTTATCCATATCCTGCTCACGGGTAGTTAACTCAAACTTAGCACGTTGTTCATAAATAGCAACTTGTTCCTTATAGGTATTGAGCTCAGTGGTCAAGGAATCATCAGGAACAAATGCAGTGCATTCATCATGCATGCATTCATTGCTAATAGCAGAAGATTCATCACTAGGTAGACTGTCATCTTGTTTCACATATTGTTCATATGGGATAACATTATTATTTCCCATATTTTCTATATCTGACTCAATGACTTCAGTAGATTGTACTTCATGGTGAATCTTTTGCTCATCAACTACATCATATAGTTTGAGTACCTCTTTAATGATGGATTCCTTGGATGGACTGGCTTGTTGAGATGAAGAGGTCATTGGAGAGATATTAGCCATGAATATAGTTTGTGCACATGGTTCATCATCAACGTCCGAGTCAAATGCATCATAGTCTGCAACTTGAAAGGCGTTGGGATTGTTCTGAGCAGCATGCACTGGTTGTTCGTCCACATCTCCATCATATGTTCTAGCATTCCCATCAGACAAGAACAACAGCTCCTCTTCATTCAACATTACACCATTATCTTGTGCTTGAACCAACAACATCTTGTCCCTGAAGTATTTTGCGTTTTGAGGGCGTTTTGGTTGAGTACAGTTCCTAGCAATGTGTCCTTCTTCACCACAGTTGTAGCACTTGATTGGCTTTGCTTGACCCTGGTTTCCATTCCTTCCCCAATTCTGATTTCCAGCATAGCCTCTACCAGCTCCACCTCTTCCTTGTTCGTACTGCCTTTCTTGAACTGGTTGAACAGTAACTTTTCCATCTCTGACCAAAGCATGGTTGTGTAGATTGGATGCAGTCCTGATCTCATTGTTAGTGTGAAGTCTGTTGGTATGTGGGGAGAAGGTTAAGTTTTGTTTAACCATAAGAGCCAATTTATTGATAAAGTGCTCCATGACTTCATCAGAGTTAGGTTGCTTAAATCCCGAATCAGAAACGGGCTTGTGATTATCATTTCTAGTGGATGTGACTTGTGATGCTTTGGTGAAAAATGCAGTTGTATCATTTGATGAGCTTGTTTCTCCTGGTTGAGATTTGAACTGTTCTAGAATCCTTTTTTCAAACATAGCATGTTTCTCATTCTGAAGAAGGAAGGCATACAATTGCTCATAGTTGGTGTTCTTTAGTCCTTTTGTAAGCTTCACAGAAGTGACAAACTTGTGCCATTCAATAGTCCAACTCTGATGATCTCTGTACTAACTATGACGACGTCTACCTTGTTATCAGATACCTTACCTATCTGGATTCTACATACTACTTGAGTGACTATTCCTCTTTTTCTCTAAGCTACGACTATAGTCCCGAAGTTTATAATAAGAAGTTCCAGAAGGTTTTCTATAGATGTTCGAATAGTTAGTGTTGTGACTTCGGTTCCGTCAAACCCTATTACAGTTCTACGAAGAGAGTCCAAGACTTAACTGATAGCTTCTGTCTCTTAGTGTCGACATACTACTTAAGCTCGTGAAATTCTACTTTGGACTTCTTCCACAAATACTTATAATGCACTCTAAGGTGTTCGACCACTTACTATACTCCTTATAGTTCTACTGATACGGTTTGTAAGTCGACTTGAGTTTTAAGCATTTGTTATACTTAGGGCTTACCGTGTTCAAACAGTGAAGACACTTCGAATGTTTTCCTGATTTCTTGTGGTTGATACTCGTTAACATACGGAAGGAAGAAGTCTTACTCTTTGTACGATACAAACTTTTTTCCTAAGATCTTGTCAAGTTTAGAGTTGGTCCTCTTTGTTCGAGTAGTTTACTATGTTGACGTAAAAAGTGGTTTCGTAGTGTTCAGTGTAGGTGATCTTTACTATTAGTGTTCGGGCAAAGACTAAGCCCTAAATTCGTTGGATTGAGACTACTTCAGTACCTCGTGAAATAGTTATTTAACCGAGAATACCAATTTGTTTTGAATTGGAAGAGGGGTGTATGGTTGTCTGAAGTGTGATTGTTACTCTAGTCCTGACGTAGGTTAGATGTGTTGGTACGAAACCAGTCTCTACCTTTTCAATGACAAGTTGGTCAAGTTCTTTCCGTCATGCTTGTTCCTTCTCCACCTCGACCATCTCCGATACGACCTTTAGTCTTAACCCCTTCCTTACCTT